>OU426978.1:71045678-71333178 GCA_911387785.2 Aelia acuminata
ATACATCGAATGTAAATCAGGAAAATTAATCTGTCCCCAAGGTTAGCAGGAAAATTTATGGCGTTGTCGGCTGTTCTGGGCAACACTGTTCGTTGAAAGTGTTGGGAAGGGCTATGATGAACTTTGAGCTGATTTGCAGACTCGGAGAAGAAAGTGTCGAATAGGCAGCTATTTGATATGCCATGCAAAATGAAGTATATCACAAAAAGTTCATTTAAAAATGTGGATTATTCGTGCAAAAGATGTTGGCTAGGGACATTTATTCGAGGTTATCCTCTTGGATGGAGATTTTCTGTGAAAACGTCACGAGTGTTAAGAATAAAAATCTGGTGTGATGCGCGCAACACACAACTTTCACTTACGAACTTACTTAGATTAGGAATCTACGTGTTTTGATAATATGTAAACGCCATTCCTCAACTTCACACATTTATATGCTTAAATTTGTTTATCTCCATATGCTATAGAGTATGTTTATTGCAAAACTTGAAAGTTCTCAGTACTTTTCGATTCATTATTGATTATTTCAGTTTTGAAGGGACCTGATTTCATCAAAAGTACATAATAGTTACACCGCGGGCATATACATACATCAAATACGACGGAAAAGTTATACTGGAGAAGTGTTGTTATGTTTTAATGCCAATATGATTCATTCCTTTTCTATAGTCATTTTAACCTGTAGAAAGGAGCAATAGAGAAAAGAAAAAATAAACTAAGGACATAATGCAAAATATATTCTTAAAAAAAAAGAGATGTTGGCCAAGAGAATGAAAATAAGCAAAATGACAGCTTGTTAAACTAGAACTATTCAATCTACTCAGCTCGTGAAAATATTGCTGTCTTTAACTTTGACAGAAAAGCCGTGAACGAATAAATTATCGGTTAATCGTTAACACCCACCTCATTTCAAAAACTGAGTAAAAGCTCTGCAGAAAAATCCTATATGTATATATTTCACAGCATGATGATCAATAAATTAATGTTTAAGTTTAAAAAATAATATTAAATATTAATATTGAATACGTACTGACAAACTTTTTATTCTTTAACATCTTATTGATGATGTTCAGATCAAATTTTATTCACGAAGTTGAATTTTTTTAAACCCAAAATTCAATGTCTAAAAAAGTCAAATGGTCAAATTAAATGAGAATCACCCATATGACTTAAAAAAATAGTTCCATGATTACACTTACTTTTACGATAAATACATCACAATTTAAAAAAAAAAGGGTAGTTGTGGTTTCAGAAAAACAGTTTTCCTACTACTATGTCAGCAAGGTATCTTTCTTCAACATCAATTGTTTTGTAAATCGAAACCCAGACCGGCCCAGGTTTTAATGATACCTATCCCTAATTTTTAGTTTCTTTGTAAATAAATACCTTTTAATAGTTTTCCTTAAAGTCGGGAAATTTTAAAATCTAAAATGTTAATTTTATAAATAAGTATGCTCTATTTAATTCTTATATTAAAACATGACTTACCACTTCCTTTAAGTTCCTTTAAGTCAGAGCAAGAATCTTTTATTGATGCTTGGGATTGACCCTACAGTTTTTATAAAGCCCTTTCCCGAAATCTTAGTGGTACCAGTTCCAAGTATCAGCGTGTCTTGCAAGTATCAGGAATGTAAATATCGGAAAAGTCTAATTCTTTTTGTGAGTAAATAATATCTATCCCAAAACACATCTCTCGAGTTTTTTAGGTTTACTATACCCTGAAAACTATAGGAAGGTATGCATTTTTATTTGTTAAAAATTATTAAGAAATAAAAATAAAAAAAGATGGATGGAATATGTAAAAATATAGTGGAAATAAGTAAATTTACTAAACCATTCGGAATGCCAAAAAACGATTTAATTGAGCTTTATAATGAAAATTCTAAGCTCAGAAAAATATATGTAAAATCCGTTCCCTAGTTGTAATTGTGTGGAGGATATTTTTCCTTTGCTAATTTTTAAAATTAATAGACAAATACCTCATAACATGACTATGACATATTTTGTCAAAATGTCGAATGACTGCTAAATGAAGAATGACCATTTGTATTTTTTTTGGTTAGTGTCTTAATGTTTCTTATAAGAATAAATGTAAACCTTATAGCAAGATGCTTGAATAAAGAGAACACGAATGATGAAGAGGAAAGTAAAACTATCCATTCATATATTATTTTGTTTAAATCCATAAGATGCAAACTGTATTCAATAGGCGGGCGCAAGCGACGGTGCTGCTTCTGCGACGGCGCTGCAGGAACTAGAGAAACGGGGATAAAAGCGGGGCCATTACCTGGGATTCATAGGGTTTTTTGGCGTTTTTAATTTATTTTTCCATAATAAAAACCCGATTGAGCAAAAAATCTGAAAAATATCTAATATCATTTGATCCGATCATTTGAAAAATATCTAATAGGTATTGCTCGGTCCTTCAGTGTTCAATTAGAAAATCAAAAGACGTGTCATCCCCTTTCATTTCCAAAAAATAAAAAGCTTCTTAAAGAGTGGATTGTAAAATTAAGAATAGATAAGCCTGTTTCGAAACATATGACGATATGTAGTCTTTATTTTAAAGAAAGAGACTATATTTATCCAGGTAAATATTAGTATTTGACATTTTATTATTCCAAAATGCTAGTTTTATGCAAATAACATTGAGACCATAGTGTCATAGATTTGTTTTTCTTTTTTACTTTTCCCCATTTTTCTATTACATCCGTTGTGCTTAATTGTTCCATGTTTTCAATGCGAAGGCTGAAAGTTTTGAGAAATAAATAAATAATATGACAAAGAATCTAAGCTGTCATAACAATGATTGTGTGAATAGGTAATTAATGTTATTACTAACCGAAAAACGTCGAGTAAAGTTACAATGATGTGTTTGCATTTACCAGAACTACCAGCTTTACATGTACAATGACAAGAAAATTGCTTATTATTATTAATAAATTTGATTTCCACTTTTCTTTGATGGGGCAGTCCTTTAAGATTGCTAGTTTAAAGGCTCGAGGCTTGTAAAATGACTGTTTTTTTATTTTTAGATATTATTCCACATGTAAATATGTGGTTTGCATCAAGAATAGCCTGCCCATCAATTAATGGTCTTTTAAAATTACCAATTATCTCTATCACATCAACTAGGTCTAACACCGTTCTTTCCGACATTTTGCAAAACTACTAGCGCACCCTATATTCGATTGCGCCCGCCTATAGAGATTACCTTTATTTTCATTGTCTCTACTTATATTTCTACACTTCAAAATTTAATAAAAGAGAAACATATTCAGTTAAAAATTGCAGGTATTTATTTTAGTTATTTAGCCATGATAAATGTTAAAAGTTTATCAATCATTAAAATAAAGTTTATCAAATTAAAGAATAAAATAAAATTACCTAAATACGTAAACCACTATGGCAGGCTTCAACGGTGTAGAGAAGAAAACTGGTTAGAAGGAAGAAGCGCCCCCCCAATAAATACTACCTCTCCCTGCTGTCAGGCCGCTGTGTCATCTGCAGATTCTAGTTTACGTCACTTGATATTAGGAGTATTTTTATTTGTTATCAATTACATCATTATTAACCGGAGTTATCACCCACACATCTTAAAATTACTACTAATACTTAATTAAAGTCCTCTATGGGTAGATCGTGTCGGCTCAACAATCTATCAAAAAGCAAATGTCACAATCATTGCCAACCTCACCTTTTAAATCTCTTCTAATGGGTTATCCTTATTCTTCCATCTTACCTAATGAGTAATAAATACCATGTACTATTTCTTTCCATTTCTTGACTTTGGATGTAATATTGACGTTGAAATGTCGTCTTTTGTAACAAACCTTGGGAAAGATATGTTAATATATTGAACATAGTTTATATGATATTTCGGGTACCACCTGTTCTTTTAATACAAACTCATATTAGGTAATAATTTCCTAAACATTAAACATTGACACCCTTTAGACTACATTCCTGTGGTGAAATTAAAAAAAACTTTTTATGAAGGGTTCAAATTGAAACTTCCTATAGCTCCTCTTTATCTATCGTTATAAAGACTCAAGAGGTTATTTGGGTCAAATTTCAATAGTTATACCATATGTTACTCGGTTTGAGTCGTAGGTACTAGTGATGAAAATAACTTTTTTCAAACAATTTTCTCAAAAAGGGCATTTTTTAAAAAGGGCATTGCTTATAAGGAAATTTCTTTAGGTCCGATCAATACATTGTTGTATATCAAATAAAATGGCATGGATTGCGCTGTTAAACGACACCAATAGTCCTAGTCAAATTTTGAAAACATCTACAGCTATTTTTAATCATGATTTTTTCAGTTTCTAGACCTATTTTTGAGGGCTTTAGAGACCAATAAGTCAAAAACGGGTAGACATATCCAGTAATATTTCACAATTGTTTAACTAGATACATGTAGGGGAAGGTGGGGTAAGATGACGAGGTTAAGCTTTCATGTTTTTTTCTGACCACTCTGAATGAATGAGAGAACTGAAAATGTAATGAAAAGTTTGTCAATATATTACCTGATTAAAATTGCGTTATTAAAGTTCAATGAGGAGATCCAAATTTTTTTTTTTGAAAAAGTTATTATTCGTCATCTTACCCCGGTCATGGGGTAAGATGACGAACAAAAAAATTTTTATGAACACATTGAAAACTCTCTTTATTTAAAAATGAAACATTGAAACATCAAACTTTATTTTAAACTTTAATTATAAAAACATTAGAGGAAAGTACCCTAAAGTGGACCCCTGGTCTTCTGACACTGCATTCTCCTGAACTCTATCCTATTCAACTGTAAACAGTAGTTTAGGCATCTACCACTATTTAGTGGAGCGCACACATCGCCGAGTTCACTTGTTGCTTATCAGTTCACCATTACATGTTTTGATAGTGAAAAAAGTTTTTGAGCAGTGCTACAGTTTTCGTTATTTTTCCTAGATATTTTCAAGTAAGCCTTTATATCTATATATATTCTTAAATGGCAAGGTTTAAGTTTATTGTTTATCATCAAAACGTTTCATTTAGATATTTGGTTCAAAATTAATCGGGTTAACAAACTGATGGCTTTAGTCGCTTAAACCGGACCCCTTGTTTTTTCATGTTCAAAGTCTCCTGAATCCGTACTCACTCTTATTCTTTTGAAATTTCGTTTCAGATTTCAAAAGGATTATGGGAAAAACTGATCAAAGAAAGTGGAGTCCTTCTAAAATGACGAAAGCAATGGAAGCAGTTCGAAAAAAGAAGATGGGGTGGAAGAAGGCCAGTAAAAATTTAATGTTTCGAAAACAACGCTCATGATGTTGTCCAACATGAAGTGCAGTACACCTGAAGAGGCAGCAAAAACAAAACGAGGCAGACCTACAGTTTTGGGTAATGATCTTGAACAAGAGCTGGTTCGTTATTGCCTTGCTATGGAAGCTTCCTTTTTTGGCCTTACTCTTAGCGACTTACGAAGAATGGTAGTACAGTTGGCAGAAAGAAATAACATCGAACACCCATTCAAAGACGATATTGCTGGGAAAAAATGGGTTAGTCTTTTTCTAAAACGGCACAAATCAAAACTATCGGAAAGGAAACCTACTGGAACTTCGTAAAGCAGGGCTCTTGGGTTTAGCAAGAAAAATACAGAGAAATTTTATAATCTTCTGGAAGACGTTTATGAGAAAGGAAAGTTCACGCCAGACAAAATTTATAATGTTGACGAGAGCGGCATTACTGTGGTACAATCCAAAGTAGCTAAAGTGATTGGCCTAAAAGGTAAAAGGCAGATAGCGGCCTTTACATCAGGAGAACGTGGGGCTCTTATAACAATAGTTGCTTGCATGAATGCTAGTGGTTCATTCGTGCCCCCTTTGATTATTTTTCCAAGGAAAAATCTGAGTGAGCAGTTGAAAAAAGGGGCTCCACCGGGAACAATATTTGCAGCGCACCCATCAGGGTGGATCCAGATCAACACCTTCACTCAGTGGTTTCGTCATTTCACCGAGTTTGCCAACCCCACAAAGGAAAAACCAGTGCTAATTGCTCTTAGATGGCCACTCTAGCCTCACTCAGAACATTGAGTTAATCGACTTGGCAAAAGAAAATCATGTAACTATTGTGTCACTGCCACCTCACTGCTCACACAAGCTACAACCTCAAACAAAACAGAACAACAAAACTTTCATGGGTTCTCTCAAAGTTTATTACAACAAAGAAATCAGGCAGTGGTTAAGGCATAATGAACATGCTATCAGTGCTTACGATGTAATGGACCTGTTTGGCAAAGCCCACATTAGGTGCCAAACAGGTTAAATTGCAATCAATGGATTTAAAGTGACAGGCATATATCCCTTGAACAAGAAGCTGTTCTCAGATGCTGATTTCATTGAAGAGGCTCACAAAACACGAGATTCCTCTTTCTTTGAATCTGTGTCAAATGCACCAACAACAGTAAATCAGAGCTTTTCAGGGAGCAGAGATGTAGATGGACAACTGTAAACAAGTGCCTAAAGTTTGAACAGGCCGAATCAAGCACCGAAGATGAAGGCAGCGTGTCCTCCGGATCACCAGAATTGGAGCTTCCCCCGGGAGTTTCCCCATCCAAGGATGTTGACGCTTGGTGCATGTTTTGTGAAAGAAAATTTTCGGAGGATTCTAAAGGGGAGCGTTGGGTTATGTGCGTTATGTGCTCACTGTGGGCCCATGTGGAATGTGCTGGTGCTGAAAAAGAAGTGTACATCTGCGATTATTGTCGCTAAGGAATTAAATTATGTTTCTGTTTAAAATACATTCTATATCATTTTCTGAGATTGAAATCTTCATCTTATTTTATTATATTATATTGTGATTGTTAAATTATAATTATATTTGAAACTAGAATGAGTATTCTTTGATTTAATACCATTTTTAAATTTTTTTATTGTTATTTTGACAAGGGGTCCGGTTTCGGCAACTACACTCACAAATTGAGAAAGAGTAAGGTTCAATAAAATAATTTTTTTTTTGTACTAATTTTGAATTAGACTTTTTAAAGTAAAAGTTAAATGATGCTCAACATTACAAATTAAATATTAGATGATTTTAAAATATAATTTGTTACTATTTTCTATTTTTTTTAATTCAAAAACAAAACAGGGGTCCGGTTTTGGGCATTCTCCTCTATTTATTAGCACAAAAGTCACAATTGTAAGGTGTTTGGGCGCTTGCTTTTGATACCAATCTGAGCATTCGGCGTGAGCCCATTTGAGGCACTTAAAACAGTTGTACCATACTCCATCTTTTCCCTCTTCTCCACATATGATACAGAAATTAGCATCATCGAAAACATCGAAATCCATATCGTCATCAGTGTCTACATAGAGTATGTAAGTAGGTATAAACAGCGAATAGTAAAGATGTAAACTAGGTCACGCTGTCTGCCCAGGGCGAGGGGGGTGTATATTGAGGGTGAGGGGGGCGTCCTTGAGCGTTTGGTTGCACAATCCGGCAACGTTGCATAGAATGTGTTAGATGTGGCAACATCGGTTTGTTTACATCTGAGCTGTAGTACGTGAGTAAAGACCTTGTGACGTCACATGGGGTCAATGAGCTTGTGACATGAGGACTGTTTACGTCATCTTCGGCGTGTACACGGGTTCATTTAATTTTTTTTTCCTTTTTTGCTGCGGGCCTCTCCGGACATCGGTTTGTTTACATTTGAGCCGTAGTACGTGAGTAATGACCTTGTGACGTCACCGGGGAGCAATGAGCTTGTGACATGTCGTCTGTTTACGTAATCCTCGGCGTGCACATGGGTTCATTTAATTGCTTTACTTTTTTGCTGCGGGTCTCTCCGGACATCGGTTTGTTTACATTTGAGCTGTAGTACGTGAGTATTGACCTTGTGACGTCACCGGGGGGCAATGAACTTGCGACATGACGTCTGTTTATGTCATCCTCGGCGTGTACACGTGTTCATTTAATTTTTTACTTTTTTGCTGCGGGTCCCTCCGGACATCGGTTTGTTTACATTTGAGCTGTAGTACGTGAGTAATGACCTTGTGACGTCAGCCGTGATGCCTTGACCTGTTGCACTGCCTACCGTTTAAGTTGAGATGACTTTATATCTGTTTTTGTCATCATTGGCGCTCCCCAGTACGGGTATATTAAAATTGTTTTTTTACACAGTTCAAATCCGTACTCGATCGAATTAAAACGAGTTCTTGTTTAAGATTAATTAAAAATTTTCTATAGTCCTCACATATGCCCAAGAGAATATCTAGCGGCAGGCAAGCGCTGAAAAAACCGTTTTATCTATTGAAAGTGTTTTATCGACACTAGGGATCGTCCATCCCGCATTTTCCAGTCCTTTGACTTGATTCGATGAAAACGAAACAAGTCCTTTAAGCGTCGTAGTTATTCCAGGGTTTCTCACTCTATCAACTTCGATACCATTCAATTCATATCTAATCTCATCAAATAAAAAGGCAAACGCGTTATTAGTCAATTTTGAAGTAGTTCCGGGGTACCATCCTTTTTTAAAATTCGGCCTTCAAGATAAATATAACTTAAAGAAGGAAACGTATAGACATCTTGCTGATGAATCGGTATGCTGATCTCGTCAGACGTGTTGAACGTGTTTCCGGCATACGGTTGATGCGAATGAAATTGAAATTGCGTAAGCGATTCATCGAATTTTACGTCGGATAAAATGTTTAGTATGTTATTCATGTTGTTCTTATTTTTAATCGAAACCCACACTGTTTTAAAAAGTCGGCGTTTGCTGTTGTTAACCGTCTTACAGATTTAGGTTTACTAATTCTTAGCATGGTTTGACACCTCCTTTTATAGCGATTGTTCGGTTCAAAACTCTTCACACTAAAATCAATCCCCATTTTTCTTTAAATGTATTCTCAAAGTAACAGTTTCCCCTCTAAAGTCAATAAGCCCACCGTTCTGATCCACTAACTTAACGGTAATATTGTCAACAGTCCTCACGTTAGTAGGAAAGTAAATGACAGGATTCGGGGTTTCTATTATTTTATATCCCGGTTCAACGGCCGGAAAGAATTGATGTATGCTGTGGTCAGGATCACCGTTCACGAAAGAGCCCGATGCTATGTTACAATGAACCGAAATCGTGTTTACACTAAGAATTTTCACAATTTCATCCGATTCAATATATCGAGGTGATGGGTTAATAACTAAATTGGGACGAGTAAACCCCAATAACGGACCAATGGAATGTGGCTTATCTGGGAAGTTGAAGTAAACTGGCTTAGTTGTTTTAAGTTCTGCCTTTAACGTACTCTGGTTTCCACGCAGTACCAAACCCGCTGCCGGATCATGATGAGAGATTTCTTCACGAAGAAAAGAATCCAGAGCTTCGATATCATACGATCCTTCTGGTATCTGGACCGTTAAAGTTCCAAAATAAAACTTAACGTTAACATCTTTCTTTATATTAGGAATAGTATTATATGTGTCAAAAGATAATAGCCCGACTGTATAATCCGATCCTAATTCTAGGGGAGGTAGGAAGCTTGCATGAAGAACGCTAGAATTGCCCGTAAACGTTACTGTATAGCTCATGATTACTAATGATCAAAATTCACGAGAAACCTCGGCTAAATACTTCAAGCAGAGATGCCCACAAATCGGAGTATTCCATTTTTGATAACGTCGTCTATTGTAAGTTATTTTTAAACCTTTAAAATAGTCAATTAGTTGTGGTGGCGGTTTTAAATTTCCAAACGAATCAAAGTATTTTACGACATTATCTTTTTTGACATAACAGACCCAATGAGAACCGGGTTCTAGACTTGTATTTAAATTTACAATAGCTGACTCATGTTTTTTGGGATATTCTGGAAGATTATCAATCATAAACACTCCGCGAAAATTTGGAACATTTAAATCATTTGCTAAATGATTTAACTCGATATCGGATAATGGTTTATTTGGTAGTCATATTTGTTTATACTTTTTTTGTTGAGTTATAAACAGACCATAACCATTTTTGGAAAAACTTTACATCAAGCAAAGTATCAGTATTTGAAAAGTGTCATAGATCTTGTTCCTGAAATAAAATTATATGAATTTGAAGACGCGAATGAATTGCCTCGAGAAGTTGAATCCGATTCGGTCTGTATATTCGATGATGTGACTATGGAAGATCAAGATATAATAAAACGATACTTTAGTTATGGCCGTCACATGCATCTCGATTGCTTTTACTTAACACAGAGTTATGTTTGTATCCCCAGAAACCTCATCAGGTGTAACTTTAACTTTTTAATAGTATTTCCTCAAGACGAGTTGAATTTGAAACACATTTACGATGAACATGTAAGCACTCCAGATTTAAGTTTTACACATTTTAAAGACATTTGTTCGCTATGTTGGAAAGGTCCGTTTGACTATCTCGTCATTGACAAGACTAGAGACACAAACGATGGTCGTTTTAGAAAAGGAATCGATACATTCATAGTAGATATATAAAGAACATTCGTGGGGATAG
The DNA here is from genome assembly GCA_911387785.2 of Aelia acuminata. Classification (NCBI taxonomy): domain Eukaryota; kingdom Metazoa; phylum Arthropoda; class Insecta; order Hemiptera; family Pentatomidae; genus Aelia; species Aelia acuminata. Next base: position 71,056,168 of record OU426978.1, read on the forward strand.
TTACCATTAGCAGTCATGGATCCAAAAGTCACTCGTGAGATTATAAAAACAAGCGAGATTTTGAAAAACAAATATCGTTCATTGAAGCGTAGTCTTCAGGATATCGAAAAAGGTCGACAAGAATTCTTCAAACCCGCGCTTCAACCCCTTGAGGATATTAAACATTCAGTACTATCGAGAAGGGGACCTCCATCGACACCCACAAAGATAAAAAATCTGGTGCGTGCTCGCAACACACAACTTTCACTTACCAACTTACTTAGGTTAGAAATTAATGCGTTTTGTTAATTGCCACTTCTCAAATGAACAGAACGGCTTTAATTATGAACAATGGTCTGTCACTAAAGGCGTACTCTGCATGCGTGGGCTCAAAGAGTTTTATGATTTGACCAAATATTTTTCTTCTTTTCCCCTCTATACGTTTTCTTTATTTTTATCATATCTCATATTTAGCCATTTCTTATTTTTAGGCGTAACGAGAGACAGTTAATTTCTCCATATAAACAAAAACAAAGGTACTTTATATGTAACAAAAAAACAAACAAAAAATTCCCCCCAAAAACGCCTCAGAACATTTTAATCATGATAAAGCTTACCGGATATTAAAGAACACCTTATTTTCATTAAACATGACGAATTTGATCAAAATCGTTAAAGCCGTTTTTGATATAATCGGAAAAAAGGTAAAAATTGGAAAAAAAGTTATAAAATAAAGTGCCCCCTCCGTTTGACCAATTTTAATGAAATTTTGGCTGTCACATCTTTGGCATATGCATACATCAAATACCCAGTTTGATCAAAATCCTTATAGCCTTTTTTGAGTAAATAAAAAAAAACACGTGAAAATGATACAAAATTTATTAAGTAAAGTCCACCCTCCGGCTAATCAATTTTGATGAAATTTTTACAGTAATATCTTGGGCATATTACTACATCAAATAGTCAGTTTAATCAAAATCGTTAGAGCCGTTTTTGAGATAATCGGAAAAAACTTAAAAAATTATTAAATAAAGTACCCCCTACCTTTGAGCAATTTTGATGAAATTTTTGCTGTCACATCGCGGGCATATACATATACTAAATAACAAATTTCAGGTTCGCAGGGTTTATAGTTTTTGAGTTAGTCTGTTCACACACACACACACACACACACACACACACAGACCATTTCGCGGGACTTGGTTATTTGGAATCAGGGTACCCCAAAACGTGTATTTCCGTTGAAAATCGGAAGTCGAAATTTTTCACGATCGCAATACTTCCACTTACTATATATTTCATATATAGGTAAGTGAAAGTAAAAAGGAATCTACACTTGAATCGCCGCTCGAGTCGGTTAGTATTTACAGATCAACATTATTACCGGCAACGAAAACAACGCCTCTTTACAAAAAATCTTCACAAATTTTATCGGACGAAGCGAAAACTAGTACCGCGCTGACACCATTATCTCACTTACCGAATCCCGTTCACGAGTTCATGTCACTAGATGTAGAGGAGGGAGATTATGAGACAGATGATACGCTATCAGAACAAGTCAAAGAATACGCTAAAACACCGTATAAAACACTCTTGATGTCTTCGACTCATGCTGGACATGAAGGACACCAAAACGAAATCGAATCGATAATCGAAGAGCTACGAGAAGAAAATATAATATATTAACGTGCATATTGTAAATGGTTCAGTGTAAAAATGACGATAAACAAGTTTGGATCTCACATCACAATAAAGCATTCAAGTATAAGAAACATTACTTTCCATTTAGTTTATTGAGATCTGAAAAAGATATCGATGCACGTAATTTACGAAGAATTAATGTTGGAAACCCGGTTGCAGGTTGCGACGCTGTAAATAAAATATATTGTGATACACTAGCAGTGACTTACACTGATTTAAAGAATTGGCCTGGTAGCTATATAGATGGGAAAAGAAAACGAGTTGTCAATTTCGCTCCACCTATAAATAACTAAGATGTCACAAAAGAATTCTTCAACAGAGTTGCTCTGACTTTAGTTGACAATATGTATGACGCTCTCGGCAAGAAAATAACAAACGTTGGTGAGCCCGTGAAGGAATCTGATGTAATCACGCTCGGCTATCTCAACAAAATACTTAAAAGAAAATTATAGATGGATTCATCAATTAAGAAAACTATTGTAAATGAATTGCATAAGCCAGCTCGCAAGATATACCCTAGAAGAAAGACTGTTTTGAAAGGGATAAACGACTTATGGCAGATAGATCTCGTGGAGATGCTTCCTTATTCTCGTATAAATCGAGGTCACAAATATTTACTAACAGTTATAGATTGCTTTACTAAATATGCATGGGCCTTACCAGTGAAGAAGAAATCTGCGGATGATGTAACTAAGGCGATGGAGAGCGTGTTTCGTTTGAGTAAACAAACACCAAGAAATATTCAAAGCGATCAAGGAAAAGAATTTTATAATTCCAAGTTTAAATCACTAATGAACAAATACTCTATTAATCATTATTCCACTTTTTCTAATATGAAAGCTTCCATTGTAGAAAGGTTTAATAGAACGTTAAAGGGTGAAATGTGGAAAGCATTTAGCTTACGAGGAAATTACAAGTTTTTAGATATTTTACCTCAGGTTCTACAAGAATATAACTCATCATTTCATAAGACGATTGGTATGTGACCAATTGATGCTTGTAATAAAAAATCGGAAAAATACTTGCTAAACAATGTGTATTCTACTGTTCCGACTTAAGTGCGAAAGCAGAAGTTTGAAGAGTATGATTTTGTGAGGATATCTAAACAAAAAACAGCATTTTCAAAAGGCTACAAACCGAATTGGTCAAGCGAAATATTTAAAGTAATCTGAATTTAAAGTAATCTTCTGAATAAGATTCAGAAGACGGATCCATATACATATTTACTTAAAGATCTAAAAGGTCAACCTATTAGCGGATCCTTTTACGCTGAAGAGCTTCAAAAAGTAAAACATCCAGATGTTTATCTCATCGAGAAGATTTTGAAAAGGAAAGGAAATAAGCTGTATGTGAAATGGTGGGGGCTGAAAGAAAGCAGCTGGATTGACAGGAAAGATATTGCATAATGACGTGAAAAGAATAATAAACTCTTACAATGAAAATTTATTTGTAACTTTATTACACAAACTTTTATACACAACATTGATAAAATTATAGATTAAGTTTTTATTACATACTTGTTATCATATTTCAAATACATTTTTTTTTTTACTACTGTTCATGTTTTGTTTTTTAACCTAAAATATAATTAGTTAATAAAATAAACAATACCATTATATTTCTTATCATTTGATTTAATTATGCTGCAGCAATGCATAATGGGCGTAAGGAAGAGTATCTCTTTTGTTCTCTAAGGTATGACGTTTATCATCATATGGGCAGAGAGACTTTTTATTAATTAAAACTGTTTGTACTTGATGTCTTTTTGATTGAATGATCTGACATTGACTGTACATCGACTCATAATTTCTTATAGTACTCGTATCTAAGTAATTTTGGAACGTGAATTCTCGAACTGCACATTGTTTAATCCCCTTGGATCGTTTTATTAATAAACCACTTTTGGTTATAAATGAGTACATTTTTGGTCTTAGGCCAACATATTCAACAATTGGATCGCCAGCAGTTTTATCTTTAAGCATTCCTACTATTTTTTTTGTTTTTATGAGAATAACAGCGATGTTCTGTTGGAGAATTACTAGTGTCAAAATAGTCTTTTAAATCATAATTTATATCTTCATATATATCTGTTGTATTAATCAATATATATTATAAAGCAAAGTGTACAATGTGCGTGCCGATAAGGCTCAAAACGACTCAAAGTACGTTTAAGAAAGTTATGTCAGCGTGTTGCTGTAGAACCCCTAACGGAGAAGAAGGTTTCAGTTTTTCTCTTAAGGGTGTAAAATTGAAGAGAAAAGGACTGGAATTTTAAGCCTCTCGCACCATGTAATTAGCCGACCTGAGAATGACATACGAGTTTATGAATGAAAAATTTAGTTCGAGCTGCAGACTACCATGAAGACTACTGCAGGACTACGTGTGTTTCACTCAATTTTTATTGTTCATTCATTCCGTTCGGTTTGTAATGGTTAGGTATATAATTTTTCAGCTGTTCTTTTTAAATTACTAAAAAATCAAGCGAAAATAATCAGTTTCACCTTTTCTTTCAAAATAAAATAATGATTTTACATCTCTGCAATCAATTAGAAAACCGCCTGGATACCTTACAAAATTAATTTTCTCATAAGAAGGTTAATTGAGTAACACATTACATTTAATCAATATATAACATATACTTAAGTAAATTTAATGCAATATGAGTGAACATTTTTTAGTAGTACAGTGAGCGAATAAAAACAGACATAAAACAAAAAAGAAGAGCTGAATTGACTGATTATAAATCGAAAATAAAAAGCTTGAAGTGTTCTTATTGTATGTAATTATGAAAAATGGTTTTATTACTACGGACGTTGAGCATTCCAGTTGACAAAATGACTAACTCCAATTACAGCATTTTTTCAATAAGATTTTATCACCCCTCATAGTTCAGGATAAAAATATGATGAAAAAATTGTGCCCTCATGGTATTTTGGTTTTCACTTTGTAATAGTAGGTGCAGAGTCCATCCAAATTACGGGGGAGGGGGATATCTTAAGGGAGGTTGAACTGCAAGAAAGGTCTTAAAAAAAAAGAAGTTTCTATGAATCTTCGGCAGTTTCTAAACTTCTGGTTCTAATAGGACCATCACAGTAGTGGGCGCTAAAGTTGTACTCGAAATATAGTTTTTTTTTAACTAATAGATTTTTCAACTATAATCTAATGACTTATTATCTGCTGACTGCTTGGAATGGGCTTATAAGATTCAGAATCACAGAAACCATAAAAAACGATGCAATACTCTACAAAGTTGCAGCAAAATTATTTGTTCATTCACATTTTACACCCCCTATAAAGTATATAGGTATATACTTATTTGGGCGGACTCTGCAGATCTCGAATCTTAATATTGATAACATGTTAAAAGTTTCAAGAGAATGTTAATTTTGGTCTATATTTCCTTTAATTTTAAAGTTTTTTCTGTTATGAAAACTACCGGAGCGAAGCCGCGGCCCGAGCTAGTTAGGTATAAAAGCGAATCGGTATCTATATAACAGAGGTTTATATTTTTTGGACCATATTTTTTTAATACGTTATAATGTAATTCATACATTAAAACTTTTGATAGTTCCAGTATGTTAAACCGACATAAAGAGGCTTATCGAGTACAATTTTATTCTTCTCTAACTGAACGGACACTACATTTTGAGTGAAAATTATTCTCTCTTTAAAATTTGGCTTTTTAACTAGTTTGTCCAATGATTTTTTATTTGTTACAATTTTTAAATCTATTCGTTTTCTAACGTTTTCCATAAATTTACCGAAACAGGAGTTGTTCATGAGTTTAAAAAAATCTGATTCAAAATGAATGGTAGACTTAGGTCTATGTTTGGTATTTAACTTTATGTATGGAGACAGCTCGACTTAGCTCTGAAGAAAGCCAAACCTAAAATGAGAGGATTCCACCTCGGCTATCGAAATCTAAGCCCAGTGAGCTATAAGTTGATGGCTTATGCAGACGACTTGGTGGTCTTTGGGAAAGATGGCAGAGATCTCCAATACAACATAACGATTCTGAAAGAAGAGCTTGCTAAAATCAATATGCATATAAATGAGGATAAAACAAAAGTAATGAGGATTGGAAAGCTCCGGGATCATAACTTGCGTATAGTCCGCATAAACGGCAAAGCTATAGAACAGGTTGATAGCTTTAAATATCTAGGTGCACACCTAACAGAGAATGGGCTTATAGATAAGGAGATCAGAGAGAGAATAGGTTCGGCTGGAAGGTTCTTCAATTCTGTTAAAAGGGGCTTCTTTGGCAGGAGAGAAGTATCAACTGGAACAAAGGTGGCCATATACAAGAATACTTTCATACCAATCTTGACGTACTCCAGTGAATCGTGGACACTTACAACAAAGCACGAAAGTCTACTACAGAGTGCCGAAATGAGAATCCTCCGGAGAATTGAAGGAAAAACAAGAAGAGATCGTATCAGGAACACAACGATAAGGAAAAATCTAAATGTAAAACCAGTACGAACTGTGATAGATGAAAATCAACTCCGATGGTACGGGCACATCATGAGGATGGATGAAAGCAGAATAGCTAAAGCCACTTATGAAACTCAGGTAGAGGGTCGTAGACCGAGAGGAAGGCCGAGGAGAAGATGGGAAGAAGGCATAAGGAAGGCAATGGAAAGCAGGGAAATGGAGTGGAGAAGAAGGAGAGCATTGGCCCAGGATCGAGATCTATGGTCTAGGCTCTGTAAAGGAACCCCAACACTGCAACAGCGGTAGATGGGGGATCGACGAAGTAAGTAAGTAAGTAAGTATGGAGACAACCAATTTTTTTGCTTAAATTTTAAAATTATATGAATTTTGGTTAATTTAATGCCAAGATTAAGTGCTTGTTTCAAATTGACATAATGAACAATATAACGAGTTTTTGGTGTGAATGTAGTAAGTAACTTTTCTGTAGTTTTAACGCCAGGCGGTTTTAATTTATCAGGTAATAAAGGTAGTTGGCAGTGCAAATCGTGTATGGCTTCAGGGTAATCAATGTCTACATCAAGTATATAACCAACTTCAGAGTCGTCAGGAACTTTTAAAACATCTAAATCTTCATTGTACCATTCAAAGTCGCAATATGGAAGGAAACAGTTCATTGCGTAACCATATAAATTATTTATATCTGCATAAATTAAGTTGCTAATGGGCTGATTTGGATCATAATCATCTACACAAAAAATATTTGCTTTGGCATAGCGCTTGACAACTTGTGTAATACCTCCTCGAATGCCTTTTTCGATAAATAATACCATATCTATGTCTTTAATAATGTCCAATTCAACATTTGTGGTTTTTAACATTGCTTCATAACTGAGGCCCGGAAGAGACATAAAATGAGCAGGATCTAATGAATATATGTCCATAGAGAGATTACGAAATTTTTCAAATATTTCACATAGTAAAAATACATCTGTTTGTATATACAATTCGGTATATTCTTTTAAGTCATTTATATTAAATGTTTTCCAAATGGCTTGCGCGTGCTCATAATCAGATTCAGAAATATTTTCTGAAGTTAAGTTGTTGTAAAATTTGTCTATTGCAGGCAACTGAGTTTCTTCTAACCGCGATAATGAATCTATGTAAGAGTAAGGGTAAATTCCCTTTCTCATTAGCAATTCAACTTTGGTTTCGTCTGGGATCAACTGATGCAAATGAGGGAATGTAATTGAAAGACTCGCAGAACCTTTCATGTTTTGCACAAGGGTATCTAGGCTAGCAGCTAAAAATTTATAACTGTCTACAAATCTTATTTTAGTTCTGCAATCTCTAAATGTTTTAGTAAAACTTATGTATTTTTCTGTATTACTCGGAATTACAGTAACATCTCCTTCATGATCTGCTAAAAATGGAACAATAAAGTGTGAGTCATAACCCTGAAAGTGCATAAATACCGGAATGAAATTTGGTGTTTTTGCTTGTAAGTTGCAATTGGAATGAGCCGCTCCAATGAACTTAGATGTTACATGATCGTGATGGTATACCTTTTCATCATTATTTAAAGTTTTCTGGCAGATAACACATAAATCGGTAGTCTGATAAATTAACTTTTCTTCCTCTGTCATTTCAGACATAGGTTCAACTTTACCATATATTTTATCAGCTTTTTTAGCCAAATCATGCAGTCCTTCCATGAACATTATCATACATTTTTCACCGGTGAAGATTAATGATTTTTCTAGTTCAAATTGTGGTATATCCGCTTTGACCATAAGAGATGCACAAAATATTTTATGGTTTTGAACAGATTTGGTCCAAGAAATTGATGGAATTTGTGAAGGACCCTCAATTGGTTCCAAATACGATTTAAAGTCCGCATAAGCAACAATTTTAATTTTTTGCGTGGATTCGAATTTTTTAAATTTGATTTTATCATCTGCAGGAAAATCTGTTCTAACTGGTTTATGCGCACCGCAAAATAACAAATGTTCCTTTAGTCGTTCCTCTGCATTTTTTCCACTTTTTGTTTTGTATTTCCGGGAAACAGACGTTAAACATCTGGGACAAATTTCTTTAGCAGATTTGTCATTAGATATTTGACTGCTAACTAGTCGGCTTAAATTTGTGATGTAACAATAGTGCGAGTCTCTTTCATTTTGTAAAAACAAAAGGTCAAATTTCTCATTACAGGTAAGTGTAGGTAAGTGAAAGTAAAAAATCTTACTTTTTACTTTCACTTACCTATATATGAAATATATAGTAAGTGGAAGTATTGCGATCGTGAAAAATTTCGACTTCCGGTTTTCAAGGGAACTATACGTTTTGGGACCCCCTGAGTCGAAATAACCAAGTCCCGCGAAATGGTCTGTGTGTGTGTGTGTGTGTGTGTCTGTGTGTGTGTGTGTGTGTGTGTGTGTGTGTGTGTGTGTGTGTGAACAGACTAGCTCAAAAACTATAAACCGTGGGAACATGAAATTGGGTATTTAGTGTAGTTATGTGCCCGCAATGTGACAGCAAAAATTTTATCAAAATTGCTCAAAGGGAGGGGGTACTTTATTTAATAACTTTTTACGTTTTTTTCGATTTTCTCAAAAACGGCTCTAACGATTTTGATTAAACTGAGTATTTAATCTATTTATATGCCCGAGATTCGACTGTAAAAATTTCATCAAAATTGATTAACCGGAGGGGGGACTTTACTTAATCAATTTTGTATCATTTTCACGTGTTTTTTTTATTTACTCAAAAACGGCATTAAAGATTTTGATCAAACTCGGTATTTGATGTGTGTATATGCTCGAGATATGACTGTAAAAATTTCATCAAAATTGATCAACCGGAGGGGGGACTTTACTTAATAAATTTTGTATCACTTTCACGTGTTTTTTTTATTTACTCAAAAACGGCTTTAACGATTTTGATCAAACTGGGTATTTGATGTATGTATATGCCAAAGATGTGATAGCCAACATTTCATCAAAATTGATCAACCGGAGGGGGGACTTTATATTATAACTTTTTTTCAATTTTTAACATTTTTTCGATTATCTCAAAAACGGCTTTAACGATTTTCATCAAATTTGTCATTTTTAATGAAAATTAGGTGTTCTTTATTATCAGGTAAGCTTTATCTATATTAAAATGTTCTGAGGTGGCATAAATGGGGTAGGGGCATTTTTTGTTTGTTTGTTTTTGTTTATATGGGGAAATTAACTGTCTTTCATTACGCCTAAAAATAAAAAATGGCTAAATATGTGATATGATTAAAACTAAGTAAACATATAGAGTAGAAAAATATTAAGTCAACTCATAAAACACGTTGAGCCCACGCATGCGTAGTACGCCTTTAATGGCAGATCATTGTTCATAATTAAAGCCGTTCTGTTCATATAATGGAAATTATTGGTTTCATGGTAACTAAATGAAATTTCAACAAGTACTTAGACAATTATAAATATCAGTCGACTTGCAGAATTATGCTTGCATTGCCGAATTATCTCAAGTAAAAACTTTTATTTAGTGTTTGTTATAGAGCAAATGAAAACAAAAATAAGAAATGAATGTGGACAAATTTGTAACTAAGTAAGAAGTGGCATTAACACAACGCATTAATTTCTAATATAAGTTGGTAAGTGAAAGTTGTGTGTTGCGCGCACGCACCAGATTTTTTATTTCAACAATTAAGTATTAACATTATATTAATTAGCAATTGATAATATTATGAAAACGAACCATTATACTGTTGTATCTCCTCTTCGGTAAAACATTCGCAATATCTCTTGGGAAGAAAGGTTCGGATGCGTTCTCCTCCTTCCCCCTCTAAAATTGCCTGTAATCCTAGGCCGTGTTCTGTTGTTTTTAACTTTAACTCTAATATTAAATAAGTCGCTCCCTCTTACAACTCTCCTATGGTTTTATAGGTTGTAAGGGCATTTAATCTATTCAAAAAAGACATCTGTAATGTTTAAAACAATTAGATTAATGTTATCGTGCAAAGATTAGTTAAACAAGTAGTTATAACAACTTACGTTTAGGCAGTGACTAGTGACGGTCCAGAAACTGAATGTTGAAGCATCGTTGCTAAGTCAGGGGGGCTTTATATCCAGAAGAGAGAAGCAGTGGGGAGAGTGAATAGGATTTTTTGTGTTTTATTTTAAATTTTCTCGATCGAGTCGATGCTTATGCATTTATATTTTTAAAAAACCCTTATAAGGCTTTTAAACATGCCACTGCGCACAGATATATTACCAACCGATGACAACAACTTGTTAGCGGACGGTAATTTTGCTGAGATTAAATGCATGCACCATTTTTTGTAATACAGTGCAAGCTTCAACATCCTTGACAAATACTTACTTTTCTTATTTTCGTCTGCTCAACGGCTAAAGTTTAATGCAGACCTTTCATCCGCGAGAAAAACTTACTTTTCTTATTTTTGTCTGATCATCTCGCTTCTTTGATAATTTTAATACTGGCTGCAACATTTTACTCTCGATGCACATTAATAACAGGTTTCCGGCCGCTTGCGAAAGCAAGCAAACCAAACCAGTTGTCAACGCAGCCTAACCTTGGCCTTCAACGACGAACACAGGCGTCAGGCGATGAGGTCACTCCGTCATCAATGGGCTAAGATCTGTCAAGGTCCCAGTGGTCGTATGAGGTGTAAGTACGTTACATAAGAACGTTGTAACAAGAGCCAGACGTTGCCAGGATTAATGAAAAATTAAAAAAACAATTTTAATATACCCGTACTAGGGAGCGCCAAAGATGACAAAAACAGATATAAAGTCATCTCAACTTAAACGGTGGGCAGTGCAACAGGTCAAGGCATCACGGCTAACGTCACAAGGTCATTACTCACGTACTACAGCTCAAATGTAAACAAACCGATGTCCGGAGGGCAGCGCAGCAAAAAAGAAAAAAAATTGAATGAACCCGTGTGCACGCCGAGGATGACATAAACAGACGTCATGTCGCAAGCTCATTTCCCCCCGGTGACGTCACAAGGTCATTACTCACGTACTACAGCTCAAATTTAAACAAACCAATGTCCGGAGGGACCCGCAGCAAAAAAGTAAAAAATTAAATGAACACGTGTACACGCCGAGGATGACATAAACAGACGTCATGTCACAAGCTCATTGCTCCCCGGTGACGTCACAAGGTCATCACTCACGTACTACGGCTCAAATGTAAACAAACCGATGTCCGGAGAGGCCCGCAGCAAAAAAGGAAAAAAAAATTAAATGAACCCGTGTACACGCCGAAGATGACGTAAACAGTCCTCATGTCACAAGCTCATTGACCCCATGTGACGTCACAAGGTCTTTACTCACGTACTACAGCTCAGATGTAAACAAACCGATGTTGCCACATCTAACACATTCTATGCAACGTTGCCGGATTGTGCAACCAAACGCTCAAGGACGCCCCCCTCACCCTCAATATACACCCCCCTCGCCCTGGGCAGACAGCGTGACCTAGTTTACAATTTTACTATCCGCCGTATATACCTACTTATGTATGATGAAGCAGGCTCGTCATCATAAGATGAAGTGCAGAAAAAACTTCTGGTCTTGATTTTGGTTCCTTTCTTTTTCTTTCCATTCTCTGCCAACATTTTCTGTCTTTTCTGCTCCTTATCTTCTTGCACCTTCTTTTCCTGTTCTAACGCTTGTTTCAGGAGTTCCCGATAATGGCAGTTTCTTCTCTGGTTTTCTTGCAGTCTTTTTTTACTTTCACTTACCTATATATGAAATATATAGTAAGTGGAAGTATTGCGATCGTGAAAATTTTCGACTTCCGGTTTTCAACGGAAATACACGTTTTGGGACCCCCTGAGTCGAAATAACCAAGTCCCGCGAAATGGTCTGTGTGTGTGTCTGTGTGTGTGTGTGTGTGTATGTGAACAGACTAGCTCAAAAACTATAAACCGTGGGAACCTGAAATTGGGTATTTAGTGTAGGTATATGCCCGCGATGTGACAGCAAAAATTTCATCTAAATTGCTCAACGGGAGGGGGTACTTTATTTAATAACTTTTTACGTTTTTTTCGATTTTCTCAAAAACGGCTCTAACGATTTTGATTAAACTGAGTATTTTATCTATTTATATGCCCGAAATATGACTGTAAAAATTTCATCAAAATTGATTAACCGGAGGGGGGACTTTACTTAATAAATTTTGTATTATTTTCACGTTTTTTTTTTATTTACACAAAAACGGTTTTAACGATTTTGATCAAACTTGGTATTTGATGTATTTATATGCCCGAGATATGACTGTAAAAATTTCATCAAAATTGATTAACCGGAGGGGGGACTTTACTTAATAAATTTTGTATCATTTTCACGTGTTTTTTTTATTTACTCAAAAACGGTTTTAACGATTTTGATCAAACTTGTTATTTGATGTATTTATATGCCCGAGATATGACTGTAAAAATTTCACCAAAATTGATTTACGGGAGGGGGGACTTTACTTAATAAAGTTTGTATCATTTTCACGTGTTTTTTTTATTTACTCAAAAACGGTTTTAACGATTTTGATCAAACTTAGTATTTGATGTATTTATATGCCCAAGATAGGACTGTAAAAATTTCATCAAGATTGATCTATGGAGGGGGGACTTTACTTAATAAATTTTGTATCATTTTCACGGGTTTTTTTTATTTATTCAAAAACGGCTTTAACGATTAACAAAAATAAGATATGAATGTAGAAAAATGTGTGACTTTAGGAAATGATAATTAGCAAAACACGTCAATTTCTAATCTAAGTAAGTTGGTAAGTGAAAGTTGTGTGTTGCGCGCACGCACCAGATTTTTTTAATTACTGGAAATGGAGGGAGCGCTGAAGAAGTAGATGGAGTAGTAGTACGTGGGCCAGACCCCCCTACCGTGCACCCCCCCCCCCCCACATCCCTATAAATTGCATATCGTTGTGGTCCTTGTGATAAAAGATTAAGAAAAAGCCAATGTTTCCAGAAAAAATAGTGGCCGCACTAACCGAAAATGGCGTTCAAACCACGGAATGACGAATTTGATTTTAGTTAGTTTTTTGATTACTGACATTCACAATTATGCTTAATTTCGCCATAACTGGTATTTTATTAAAGCTAGATAGTTCTAGATTCAGAATAAATAAACAAACGTTCTAAAATAATTAATATTGACAACATAAAATGCCTTTAAAATCAATTCTTCAAGTCACTCGCGTAAAAGTTAAAATTGCAAGTTAATTTGTGATTAAACGGCCATAGTTAACGAAAAACGCCCTAAATTAAAACATCTGGAGCAATTATTCTTCTTTAAAAATCAGTGGTCAAATTTTTTAATTGACAGAAATAATTATTATAACCTTTTTTTTTTTATATATAAATCTGATAAATAAAGGATATAAATATGATAAATAATAATGAATTAGTCGCAGATTGCACATTGTCTAAACCTCACTTATATTATTAATTAATAAATTAATAAATGCATTTTTGCAAAGTAGTGATTATTTACAGATTTAAAAACAATCAAAATAAAAAAGATAAATAAAAAGTTCTGTTTGCTCGTTGATATGTAGAAATTATTCATAATACAAGTAGTGGTCATAGAAATTGCATCACTTGATAATATTGAAGGATCTCCTTAAACCAATGTTGTTCATACCTTTTGATAATTTTAAAATGTTTTGTTAATGAAAAGAGTCTGTTACTAGCCGTGTAAAATCGTTAAAACCCAAATAACAAATAAATAATAATCATAAAAACATAAATAGTATTTTTGGTGTTAACGAGGAATTTAGGAAAAAAAATTTTTTTTACATACTTATATAAATTTATTTACAAAAATCATATAAAAACATTAAAAATAAATTTATCAAACTATATTAATATTAACTAATATTTTATGGAACCGCCATTAGCCCTGATCACTGAGGATATCCTTTTTGGCATTGCTTCGATCACATTTTTTACAATTTTATCACCAAGCTCCTCATTCCACATCGATTGCCTGCTTTAGCTCATCTTTATTCTTAGGCTTTGCAATATTGGAGTACTGTCAGAAATGAAGACGTTGAATTTACTTTCAACCGAAAATATCAATTTCCTCCAATTATTAGTTGTCCAGTTTTCAAAATTCCGCACACAATTTAGGCGAGATTGTTTCATTTTTTTTGTTAAGAAATGGCTTATTGGCTGGTTTTCTTACCCATAAACCTTTTTCTCTTAATCTTCTGCCTACTGTTTCTCGACTTACTTCTGCTAAATTGCTAGCTGCTAGATCTCTAGATATTTCCTTTGAAGTTTCGAAGCGATTTTCTGATTATAATCTCATCATCATGCGATCTAAACGCTCACCTGTCTCCTTTTCCTCCCAGTCCCTTTCTTTCGCTCGGTAGATCCCAGAGAAAGATTTTTTTTTTTTTTTCTCACCACAGTGGATTGGTTGCATCTCACTCTCTTTGCTATATCCCGCAAAGAAAGTCCAGCTCCAGAAAAGGCCACTATTTTAACTTTTTCCTCCTTGAGCATTGGTTTGAAACTCCTTCTACCGGACATAACAATAGAAAATAACGTGTTTAATATTAGCCACTCTGGAACCAACTAAACTATAAGTCACTGATTACATCTATCTCAAATGCAAGTAGGTAAACAAATGAAATCCCTTACTTGTTTAGGACCTTACTCATTTAGGATTGAAAGATAACAATCATAGGTGATGCAATTTCTATGACCACGACTGTACAATTTAGGAAGTATATACCTAACACAATTTAATAGCTCACAACAATTAATGAATAAACAGTTACACGATGTATATATATATATATATATAGTGAAGTTGATCGCCCAGATATACCACTAACCTACCTAACCTATATATATATATATATATATATATATATATATATATATATATATATATATACATATTATGATTAATTTAAAATTAAACCACTACTGGAGAGGAAAACCAATTAAAACATGTAAGTATTCAAGCATCTAATGGTCTATAATCCACGAAGTTGTGGCCTTTTTCGGTTTCTGGCATATAACTACGCATCAAAAAGTTTACTTTCTCTTTTTTACGAAAAAAAGGGTATACTAATACAAATAAAATGAAATATTTGAAGTTGAAATCGGATTAGGTATTTAGCCAAATTCGAAAATCAAAGATCGGTATGTTTTAATTGGTTTTCCTCTCCAGTAGTGGTTTAATTTTAAATTAATCATAATACATATATATATATATATATACATCGTGTAACTGTTTATTCATTAATTGTTGTTAGCTATTAAATTGTGTTAGGTATATCCTTCCTAAATTTTATTATGAATAATTTCTACATATCAACGAGCAAATAAATAATGAATACTTTGCAAAAATGTATTTATTAATTTATTAATCAATATATATTATAAAGCAAAGTGTACAATGTGCGTGCCGAAAAGGCTCAAAAACGCCTCCACGTGGGATTAAGGAAGTGATGTCAGCGTGTTGCTATAAAACCCCTAACTGAGAAGAAGGTTTCTGTTTTTCTCTTAAGGGTGTAAAATTGAAGAGAAAAGGACTGGAATTTTAAGCCTCTCGCACCATGTAATTAGCCTCTCTGAGATTGAGATACGAGTTTATGAATGAAAAATTTAGTTTGAGCTCCAGGCTACCAGGAAGCGCTAGAGTGCGTTTCAATCCATGTTTATTGTTCATTCATTCCGTTCAATTTGTAAACGTTAGATATTTGTTCAGCTGTTCTTTTTAAATTACTAAAAAATCAATCAAAAATAATTAGTTTCACCTTTTCTTTCAAAATAAAATAATGATTTTACATATCAATTAAAAACCGACTGTATACCTTACAAAATTAATTTTCTCATAAGAAGGTATATACCTACTTAAGTAAATTTAATGCAATATAAGTGAACAGTTTTGAATAGTACAGTGAGCGAATAAAAACAGACATAAAACAAAAAAGGAGAGCTGAATTGACTGATTATAAATCGAAAATAAAAAGTTTGAAGTGTTCTTATTGTATGTAATTATCAAAAATGGTTTTATTACTATGTATGATGAGCATTCCAGTTGACAAAGTGACTAACTCTAATTACAGCATTTTTTCAATAAGATTTTATCACCCCTCATAGTTCAGGATAAAAAGAAATATGATGAAAAAATTGTGCCCTCATGATATTTTGATTTTCACTTTGTAATAGTAGGTGCAGTGTCCGGCCAAATTACGGGGGGGGATATCTGAAGGGTGATTGAACGGGAAGAAAGGTCTTAAAAAAAAATTTCTATGAATCTTCGGTAGTTTCTAAACTTCTGGATCTAATAGGACCATCACAGTAGTCGGCGCTTAAGTTGTAATCGAAATATAGTTTTTTAACTACTAGATATTTCAACCATAATCTAATAACTTATTATCTGCTAACTGCTTGGAATGGGCTTATAGAATTCAGAATGACAGAAACCATCAAAAATGATGCATGACTCGAAAAAGTTGCAGCTAAATTAATTGTTTATTCACCATTTTCAACCCCCTTTAAAGTATATAGGGTTCCTTATTTGGGCGGACTCTGCAGATATCGAATCTTAATATTGATACCTTGTTAAAAGTTTCAAGAAAGTGCTAATTTTGTTCTATATTTCCTATATTTTTAAAGTTTTTCTGTTATTAAAACTACCACACAACTACCGGAGCGAAGCCGGGTACCCTAGCTAGTTAATAATATATGTAAGGTTTAGATGATGTATAATCTGCGACTAATTAATTATTATTTATCATATTTATATCCTTTATTTATCAGATTTATATAGAATTATATTAATTATTTCTGTCAATTAAAAACTTGCTGTTACATAGGCTTAATTTTACATTCAAAATAATATCCTTGAATATCCCCCGCTAGCTGTAAGCACTGTCATACGTATGTTTTCAAAATATCTTAATTAAGTTGGTTTCCACTGGAAAATGTAAATTTTTAAGATATCTTAATTAAGTTGGTTTTCTTTCCAAGCACTGTCTCTGACTCTTTCCCATGAATATCCCCCGCTAGCTGTAAGCACTGGCATACGTATATTTTCAAAATATCTTAATTACGTTGGTTTCCACTGGAATGCGTATATTTTTAAGATCACTTAATTAAGTTGGTTTTGTTTCCGAGCACTTTCTCTGACTTTTTCCGAGGAATATCCCCCGCTAGCTGTAAGCACTGTCATACGATATTTTCAAGATATCTAAATTAAGTTGGTTTCCACTGGCAAATGTAAATTTTTAAGATATCTTAATTAAATTGGTTTCCACTGGCACATGTAACTTTTTAAGATATCTTAATTAAGTTGGTTTCCACTGGCATATGTAACATTTTAAGATATCTTAATTAAGTTGGTTTCTACTGTCATACGTATATTTTCAAGATATCTTAATTAAGTTGGTTTCCACTGTCATACGTATATTTTCAAGATATCTTAATTAAGTTGGTTTCAACTGGCATACGTAAATCTTTTTGACATCTTAATTAAGTTGGTTTCCACTGGCATATGTAACTTTTTAAGATATCTTAATTAAGTTGGTTTCTACTGGCATACCTAAATTTCTAAGATATCTTAATTAAGTTAATTTCCTTTCCGAGCACTGTCTCTGACTTTTTCCGAGGAATATCCCCCGCTAGCTGTAAGCACTGTCATACGATATTTTCAAGATATCGAAATTAAGTTGGTTTCCACTGGCAAATGTAAATTTTTAAGATACCTTAATTAAGTTGGTTTCCACTGACATATGTAACTTTTTAAGATATCTTAATTAAGTTGGTTTCCACTGGCATATGTAACTTTTTAACATATCTTAATTAAGTTGGTTTCTACTAGCATACCTATATTTTTAAGATAACTTAATTAAGCATGTTTTCTTTCCAAGCACTGTCTCTGACTCTTTCCCATGAATATCCCCCGCTAGCTGTAAGCACTGGCATACGTATATTTTCAAAATATCTTAATTACGTTGGTTTCCACTGGCATGCGTATATTTTTAAGATAACTTAATTAAGTTGGTTTTGTTTCCGAGCACTTTCTCTGACTTTTTCCGAGGAATATCCCCCGCTAGCTGTAAGCACTGTCATACGTATATATTCATGATATCTTAATTCAGTTGGTTTCCACTGCCATACGTATATTTTCAAAATATCTTAATTAAGTTGGTTTCCACTGGCATATGTAAATTTTTAAGATATCTTAATTATTGTCTCTGACTTTTTCCGAGGAATATCTCCCGCTAGCTGTAAGCATTGTCATACGATATTTTTAAGATATCTAAATTAAGTTGGTTTCCACTGGCAAATGTAAATTTTTAAGATATCTTAATTAAGTTGGTTTCCACTGGCATATGTAACTTTTTAACATATCTTAATTAAGTTGGTTTCTACTAGCATACCTAAATTTCTAAGATATCTTAATTAATTTGGTTTCCTTTCCGAGCACTTTCTCTGACTTTTTCCGAGGAATATCCCCCGCTAGCTGTAAGCACTGTCATACGATATTTTCAAGATATCTAAATTAAGTTGGTTTCCACTGGCAAATGTAAATTTTTAAGATATCTTAATTAAATTGGTTTCCACTGGCACATGTAACTTTTTAAGATATCTTAATTAAGTTGGTTTCCTTTCCGAGCACTGTCTCTGACTTTTTCCGAGGAATATCCCCCGCTAGCTAGTTAGCACTGTCATACGTATATTTTCAAAATATCTTAATTAAATTGGTTTCCACTGCCATACGTATATTTTCAAAATATCTTAATTAAGTTGGTTTCCACTGGCATATGTAACTGGCTTATGTAATTATGTATTATGTAAGTAATGGCATATGTCTCTGGCATATGTAACTGACTTCCACTGGCATATTTTTAAGATATCTTAATTAAGTTGGTTTCCACTGGCAAATGTAAATTTTTAAGATATCTTAATTAAGTTGGTTTTCTTTCCAGGCACTGTCTCTGACTCTTTCCGATAAATATCCGCCGCTAGCTGTAAGCACTGTCATACGTATATTTTCATGATATCTTAATTCAGTTGGTTTCTGTTAATTAACAATGATTTATATAATATTGTATCAATGATTTATATAATATTGTATTTTAATGGCAACACTGCCTTGGTTGTGTACACTGTGTCAGTTATGAAGGAAGGGATAGTATGATGTCAGAGGTCCTCCATGTTGTGTTGTGATTAATAAAAACCACGTTTCAGTGTTCAAAGTTTATATCTTTAATTATCCCCGTAATCCTTAACAGGGTTATGGGCCCAGCATGGCCATCGGTTTTATAGTGGATTAATAAGTGTTAAAGGATAGAAAATGTCAAAAGAAAAATATCAAATTGTCCCTTTCGCGGGGGACAATTACAACGCATGGGAGTTTCGATTGAAAAGTATCCTGCGGGATAATGGAGCAATAGAGGCGATCGAAAAGGAGGATTTCAGTAAATCTACGGATAACAAGCAATTGCAATTGGAAGCTAAAGCCCAGGCTATTATAATAGCGGCAACCGCCGACAGTCACCTCGAATATTTAAAGGACAGATCTGCTTATCAAATGATTAAAAGCATGGAAGACAGCTTTAAGAAGAAAGGTACACGATCTAAATTATTTATAAGAAGAGAGTTGTCCGATATGAAATTCGACGAACGGAAACCTTTAATGGAACATTTTATTGACATGGAAAAGCTATTTGCACAACTCGGGGATGCTGGCAGTGAGCTCTCGGAGGAAGAAAAGGTTAACTATTTACTCCTATCCATGCCGAAATCTTATGAAGGCATTATCACGGCTTTGGAAACTATGGAGGAATTGAAAATGGACTTCGTGAAAAATAGACTGCTTGGGGAAGAGGAAAAACGGAACAGAGGAGCGATCAAATCCCTTGACTCTTCAATCTTCTTGTGTTATGGATGTGGACGCCCCGGACACAAAAAATCCCAGTGTAGGAGCACTCAGCAGGCAGGACACAGGACTGGCGACTGGAGATTTCACGGCCGTGGACGTGGCTACTGGAAGTACAACGGAGGCCGAGACGACAGTAAGGCAACTCGTCATCAGACCCAGGGGAGAGGTAGAGGAAAGTCATTTCTTACAGGCACTGAAAATACTGAAGGTAACAAATTTGTAAGTTTTATGTCCTTTAGCTGTGACACGGAACAGCAGAATAAGAATAGTTTTAAATGGGTTGTTGACTCAGGTAGTTCATTTCATCTTGTAAATGACATTAATTTATTTTTTAATTATTGTAAACTGGAGAAGCCAATTAAAATTTCAGCTGCCAAAAATGGCGTTGATTTAGAGGCTGTTGGTGTAGGGACAATAAAATGTTATTTAAGTGATTTTAAAGTTAATATTATATTAAATGATGTGTATTATGTACCACAATTAAGAAAAAATTTATTATCTGTTTCCAAAATGGAAAAGCATGGTTTAAAGATCATCTTCAATAAAGGGGAAGTTAAAGTTTTCTCAGAAACCAATGAATTGCTTATGGTTGGGCATAGACTAGGGTCCCTTTATTTTGTAGAATTTAAAGTAATATTTAATGATTGTTATTATGGTGCAAAATCAGACACCAATGATAATTCAGTAGAAATTTGGCACAAACGATTTTCTCACTTAAGCTATAGTAGTTTGAAAACTTTAGTAAATAAAAATATGGTTGATGGTTTAACTGATTTGAATGAAAAAAATTTAGAAAATAGGCATTGTGAACCATGCATACTTGCTAAGATTACACGCCTTCCTTTTAATGGGAAAATGTATAAGGCTAGGAAACCCTTAGAACTAGTACATACCGATGTTTGTTCTGTTAGCCCTTCTACGTGGGACGGGTATAAACATTTTGTTACTTTCATAGACGATTTTACCCACTTCACCGCAGTTTACTTATTAAGAGACAAGTCTGAAGTTTTTGAATATTTTAAGACTTATTATAATTATGTTAGTAATCATTTTGGTCATGGTATATTGAAGTTAAAGTCAGATAATGGTGGTGAGTACGTTTCTAGAAATTTTAAATCATTTTGTGATGAAAAGGGCCTAGTATTGCAGTATACTGCTGCATATAATCCCGAAATGAACGGAGTAGCTGAAAGAATGAATCGTACTCTGACTGAAAAGGCGCGTGCATTATTGTTAGATTCACAGCTTCCTAAAGAGCTTTGGGGCGAGGCCCTGAGATATGCGGTATATGTCACTAATCGCAGTCCCACTGCTTCCCTTAATGTTACACCATTTGAAATGTGGGAAGGAAGACGTCCTAATGTGTCTAATTTTAGAATATTTGGGTCATCTGCATATGCCCATATTCCCCAAAAACTCCGAATGAAGTTAGACCCTCGTGGTGTGAAATTGATAATGGTTGGATATGCTCCGGGGGGATACAGATTATGGGATGCTAATGAAAGGAGGATACGCATAGAACGAAACTTATTGTTTAGGGAAGAAACATGTTCAGAGTCCCCTGAAACGATTAGTATTGATGTGGAGTCTACCTCGGATAGGAAGGAGAAGGATGGTGGTAGTAGTCCTGAGAAAACCAAAACCCCTTTAATTTCTGATAAAACCCAAACCCATGGTACTGAGAAAATTTTAACTTCTGATAATAATTTAGAGTCTTTACAACCTGAGGGAAGGGATACAGATAATATTTATCCTAGGGAGAAAAGAAAGACAACTAAACCAAAATATTTACAAGATTTTGTCACTGATGATTCAGATTTAGGTGATATATTAATGGCATCATTTTTATCTTGTTCTAATGGTAATGTCCCAGAAAAGTATAATGATATAGATTCTTATGACGATAAAGATAGGTGGTATGAAGCGGTAAATGAAGAAATTAAATCTTTAGAGGATAACAAGACTTGGGAAGTTGTAGAAAAACCAAACGATGCTAAGTTAATTGATTGTAGATGGATTTTTACAAAAAAAGGCGGGTGATGTATATAAAGCTAGATTAGTTGCAAGGGGGTTTCAACAGGAAGGTAGCTTTACCGAAATTTATTCTCCCGTTTTGAAATTACAAACTCTCCGAGTTCTTTTATCATTAGCTGTTCAAAGGAACTATTTAATTCATCAAATGGATGTTAATGGTGCTTTCCTTCATGGTGAAATTGATGATGTTGTATACTTAAAGCCCCCACCTGGTGTAAATATAAATAAAAATTATGTCTTGAAATTGAAAAAATCACTTTACGGTCTTAAAAAATCTTCAAAAAATTGGTACAATAAATTTTATGATTTTATGAAAAGTAAAGGGTTTCAAAGAGCAGAAAGTGATTATTGTTTATATTTTAAGAATGGTATTTACATTTTATTGTATGTGGATGATTTATTAATTTTGGGTGAGGATAATTCAAGGATAAATAATGTTAAAGAAATTTTATATACAGAATTTAAAATGAAAGATCTAGGATCTAAAAATTTAAAATATCTGGGTATTAATATTATTCAGGATAATGACTGTTTATATATTAACCAGAAAGAGTATTTAGAATCTATATTGACAAAATTTGGTATGTCTGAAGCAAATGCTAATGAATCACCCATGGAAGTTAATGTTAATCTTGATGATTGTACGGTTGATTACTCTTTAGAGCATAAATGCAGAGCTTGTATAGGCTCTTTAATGTATGCTGTAGTAGGCTCAAGACCTGATTTGTGTGCTTCTGTTTCATATTTAGCAAGATATCAATCTAGACCATCAGAAAGGTTATGGCAATGCTTGAAAAGGATTTTAAGATATATTAAGGGTACCATTAATTATAATTTAAAATATAATAAGAATTGTAATTCCGAACCACTAGTTGGATATGCTGATGCAAGTTTTGCTATAGATAAAGATAGGAAATCTATAACTGGTTATATATTTAAAGTATTTGATAACAGTGTTATTTGGCGTTGCAAAAAGCAGAGCACTGTAGCTTTAAGCACTACTGAGGCAGAGTTATACTCCCTCAATGAAGCTGCTCTGGAGGCTTGTTGGATTAGGAAATTATTAAATGAGTTAGACGTTAGTTGTAATACCACTACCATATATGAAGACAATAAAAGTACAATATTTTCTGTATGTAATCCTGATCAAAAAAGGATGAAACATGTGGACGTAAAATACAACTTTATTAAACATAAAATAGAATGTAAGGAAATTTGTGTTATGTATATACCTACAAAGCAACAAATAGCTGATATTTTTACGAAACCATTAAATAAAACCTCCCATAATTATTTTGTACATAAATTAGGATTGGAATAGAGTTTAATTCGCATTGTGTATTTTTTTTTTTTGGTTTGTTAGTTTTGTTTATACAAATCATTGTATTGTTAGTTTTTACTTATTCATTGTAATGTTTGAAATTATTGTAATGTTAGTTATGTTAATATAAATCATTGGGGGGAGGTGTTAATTAACAATGATTTATATAATATTGTATCAATGATTTATATAATATTGTATTTTAATGGCAACACTGCGTTGGTTGTGTACACTGTGTCAGTTATGAAGGAAGGGATAGTATGATGTCAGAGGTCCTCCATTTTGTGTTGTGATTAATAAAAACCACGTTTCAGTGTTCAAAGTTTATATCTTTAATTATCCCCGTAATCCTTAACAGTTTCCACTGCCATACGTATATTTTCAAAATATCTTAATTAAGTTGGTTTTCACTGGCATATGTAAATTTTTAAGATATCTTAATTATTGTCTCTGACTTTTTCCGAGGAATATCTCCCGCTAGCTGTAAGCACTGTCATACGATATTTTCAAAATATCTTAATTAAGTTGGTTTCCACTGGCATATGTAACTTTTTAAGATATCTTAATTAAGTTGGTTTCTACTAGCATACCTAAATTTCTAAGATATCTTAATTAAGTTGGTTTCCTTTCCGAGCACTTTCTATGACTTTTTCCGAGGAATATCCCCCGCTAGCTTTAAGCACTGTCATACGATATTTTCAAGATATCTAAATTAAGTTGGTTTTCACTGGCAAATGTAAATTTTTAAGATATCTTAATTAAATTGGTTTCTACTAGCATACCTAAATTTCTAAGATATCTTAATTAAGTTAGTTTCCTTTCCGAGAACTTTCTCTGACTTTTTCCGAGGAATATCCCCCGCTAGCTGTAAGCACTGTCATACGATATTTTCAAGATATCTAAATTAAGTTGGTTTCCACTGGCAAATGTAAATTTTTAAGATATCTTAATTAAATTGGTTTCCACTGGCACATGTAACTTTTTAAGATATCTTAATTAAGTTGGTTTCCTTTTCGAGCACTGTCTCAGACTTTTTCCGAGGAATATCCCCCGCTAGCTAGTTAGCACTGTCATACGTATATTTTCAAAATATTTTAATTAAATTGGTTTTCACTGGCATATGTAACTTTTTAAGATATCTTAATTAAGTTGGTTTCTACTAGCATACCTAAATTTCTAAGATATCTTAATTAAGTTGGTTTCCTTTCCGAGCACTTTCTCTGACTTTTTCCGAGGAATATCCCCCGCTAGCTTTAAGCACTGTCATACGATATTTTCAAGATATCTAAATTAAGTTGGTTTCCACTGGCAAATGTAAATTTTTAAGATATCTTAATTAAATTGGTTTCTACTAGCATACCTAAATTTCTAAGATATCTTAATTAAGTTGGTTTCCTTTCCGAGCACTTTCTCTGACTTTTTCCGAGGAATATCCCCCGCTAGCTGTAAGCACTGTCATACGATATTTTCAAGATATCTAAATTAAGTGGTTTCCACTGGCAAATGTAAATTTTTAAGATATCTTAATTAAATTGGTTTCCACTGGCACATGTAACTTTTTAAGATATCTTAATTAAGTTGGTTTCCTTTCCGAGCACTGTCTCTGACTTTTTCCGAGGAATATCCCCCGCTAGCTGTAAGCACTGTCATACGTTATTTTCATGATATCTTAATTCAGTTGGTTTCCACTACCATACGTATATTTTCAAAATATCTTAATTAAGTTGGTTTCCACTGGCATATGTAACTTTTTAAGATATCTTAATTATTGTCTCTGACTTTTTCCGAGGAACATCCCCCACTAGCTGTAAGCACTGTCATACGATATTTTCAAGATATCTAAATTAATTTGGTTTCCACTGGCAAATGTAAATTTTTAAGATATCTTAATTAAGTTGGTTTCCACTGGCATATGTAACTTTTTAAGATATCTTAATTAAGTTGGTTTCTTCTGGCATACGTAAATTTTTAAGATAACTTAATTAAGTATGTTTTCTTTCCAAGCACTGTCTCTGACTCTTTCCGATGAATATCCCCCGCTAGCTGTAAGCACTGTTATACGTATATTTTCAAAATATCTTAATTAAGTTGGTTTCCACTGGCATACGTAAATCTTTATGATATCTTAATTAAGTTGGTTTCCACTGTCATACCTAAATTTCTAAGATAACTTAATTGAGTTGGTTTCCTTTCCGAGCACTGTCTCTGACTTTTTCCGAGGAATATCCCCCGCTAGCTGTAAGCACTGTCATACGATATTTTCAAGATATCTAAATTAAGTTGGTTTCCACTGGCAAATGTAAATTTTTAAGATATCTTAATTAAGTTGGTTTCCACTGGCATATGTAACTTTTTAAGATATCTTAATTAAGTTGGTTTCTTCTGGCATACGTAAATTTTTAAGATAACTTAATTAAGTATGTTTTCTTTCCAAGCACTGTCTCTGACTCTTTCCGATGAATATCCCCCGCTAGCTGTAAGCACTGTTATACGTATATTTTCAAAATATCTTAATTAAGTTGGTTTCCACTGGCATACGTAAATCTTTATGATATCTTAATTAAGTTGGTTTCCACTGTCATACCTAAATTTCTAAGATAACTTAATTGAGTTGGTTTCCTTTCCGAGCACTGTCTCTGACTTTTTCCGAGGAATATCCCCCGCTAGCTGTAAGCACTGTCATACGATATTTTCAAGATATCTAAATTAAGTTGGTTTCCACTGGCAAATGTAAATTTTTAAGATATCTTAATTAAGTTGGTTTCTACTGGCATACGTAAATTTATAAGATAACTTAATTAAATATATTTTCTTTTCAAGCACTGTCTCTGACTCTTTCCGATGAATATCCCCCGCTAGCTGTAAGCACTGTCATACGTATGATTGGTACTCAAGTAGCAAAGTATGTTTATTTTTAAATTTGACTAAATATATCTAATTATAAATAATTAAAAATATATTATATACAGTGTATGGGTGTACCTCAAGTGATCTTAACGCAAAACTAAAACGTTTAATAAATTATTTCATTCGATTCATATTTGGGATCCCAAGAGACATCTTCATATCGCCTTTTTATGAAAAGTTAAAGTGGTTATATCCTTCCTACCGCCGTAAGTATTTCATAGCCTCCTTCCTTTTCCAAATTATCTGATCCGGCCGTCCGAACTTCTTCAGCCCAAATCCTCGGTACATTCCTGCAATACCCACTCCAGGTCTTCATATCTATATACACCGGCCCACTGAACGTCAGCTTTTGATAGATCTTTCATAAACCGGTCCTCATCCCTAAGTAATTCTATTCCCCCTTTCATCTGTACCAGCAATACCCTCTCCACCTTTAAATCCTGCCTATATCATCACTTCATAGCCTTCCAATTGTCCTTACTAAACAGATAAAAGCTCTTATTCTATTTCTAAGCTTTTTTTTTTTTTTTTTAGAAAATATAGATACTACTTAATCTATCTGTAAATAAGTGTGTAAATATGTATATATTATTAAATGTGAAAATTTTTCACTTGATTGAATATTTAATGTAAATTTTTTATATTTATCTTTTTTAAACTAGAGGTTCCCTAATTATTTATAGTTATTTTGTATCATTTAATTTTTTTTATTAGACGAACACGTAGAAACCGATCAGAAACTATTAGCCGAACGCTTCGCAGAATTATATTCTATAACCACTCTCCCCTACCACACTTAACGCAAGAAAATACTGAATTATATACCATAGATATTCAATCAGATAATGCTTACAACCTCCCATTCACCAAAGCCGAACTTTTAAACTGCATAAAGGAGCTGAAATCTTCCACTCCAGGATTAGACGAGATCCACAATGACATGTTAAAAAATCTAACAAGTCATGCTTTGGGGGCACTTCTTGCTCTATACAATACTCACGTTTGGTGCGTTGCTCTATACAATACTCACGTTTGGTGTACAGGAGATTTCCCAAGCATCTGGAGGAAAGCGATTATTATCCCTATTCTGAAACCGGGTAAAAATAAATCTCCATCTAGCTACCGACCGATATCACTGACAAGTTGTATGTGTAAACTTCTGGAAAAAATGATTTTCAAACGTTTAACATGGATATTAGAGAAAAATAACCTCATTTCAGAAGCCCAGAGTGGGTTCAGAACAGGAAACTCCACTTTAGATCATCTGGTTACGCTGGAGCACGAATTACTAGATTGCTTCTCCGAAAAGAAAGAGTGCGTAGGCATCTTCTTGACATAGAAAAGGCCAATGATAACTTAAATCCAAATCTCGTTGTACAACAACTTAATGAATGGGGATTTAAGGGTCGCCTTCTTATACTAATTAAAAACTTTCTCCGGGAACGCACCTTCCAAGTTAGAGTGGGTAATTATCTATCATCAGTAAAAACACTGGCCAATGGAATACCCCAGGGAAGTGTCCTAAGCTGTGCCCTTTTTGCTATAGCAATTAATAACGTTACGTCAATGATTCCTAAACCTACCAAATCTTTCCTATTTGTTGATGATTTGGCCTTGTTACTCCCTTTTAGAAATCAAAACTGGATGAAAAAACTATACAAAAAAGCCTCTTGAATTTGGAATCTTGGTCCACGCATTCGGGCTTACAATTTTCAACAGAAAAAACAAAATGCATTATTTTCTCAAAACGAAGGTCACCAACTTCACCTCCAGAGTTGATATACAGAGGAATACAACTTAAGTTCGAGCCAAAAGTTAAATTCTTGGGATTAATAATTAACTATAAACTAAACTGGAAAGATCACATTAGGTGGCTAAAAGAAGAGTCCACAAAGAGATTAAACATACTAAAGGTCCTAGCTGGATGCTCGTGGGGACCAGACAGATCCAGCATGTTGAAAGTATATACTTGCTTAATTAGATCGAAACTGGATTACGGCAGCTTTGTCTATTCCTCGGCTAACCTTAAACTGCTCTCCACATTGGACTCGGTCCATCACGCGGGTATCCGTCTTGCAACTGGCGCCTTCAGAACGAGCCCTGTGAACAGTCTATGTGTGGAAGCAGGCTTGGCTCCACTTGCTGTCAGGCGACACCAACTCGCCTGCGGATACATTGGAAGACTTAAATTCAACAATAAAAATCCAGCATGGAAACATGTATTTCAAACAAATATCAGGAAATATACAGAAAACCATAGACTGCAAGCCCCATTAGGAATAAGGGCAAGAAGATATATAGAAGAAATCAAAAATTTCCAAATAAGCAACAATGAATATCATTACCCACCATGGACTATAAAACTACCACCAATAGACTTAACTCTTAATAAATATAAGAAAAAAGATACCCCAGAATACAATTACATTTTAGAATACCAAACAATATTACATAAATATCGTGACAGCATACACCTTTATACAGATGGATCCAAATTAAACAGCAACGTTGGATGTTCTATAATTTTTAACTCTAAAACAATCCGATACAGGCTTCCGTATACAACTAGCAACTTCACTGCAGAATGTTATGCAATTAGTGCAGCCCTGTTTCATGTAATACTAAGTCGCGGGCAAAACTTTACGTTATTCACGGACTCCCTATCCGCAATAAAAGCATTAACCAATATTTATACTAGCGACCAGGTCATTAAAAGAGCCCAGGCATATTTCGCGATAATAAATGAACAGAAAAAAAATATAGTGCAAGTTTGGATACCATCGCATGTAGGAATAAAAGGAAATGAAGAGGCGGACCAAGCAGCCAAGGAAGCAGCATTTTCATCGTCCATAGAAATTAGAAATATCTACACTACAACCGACGTATCGAACTTTTCGATACAATCGAACGTATCGAGCATTTTCATCGTCCATAGAAATTAGAAATATCTACACTACAACCGACGTATCGAACTATTTGAAACGGCAAGCTCAGATGACATGGGTCCAACTATGGTATAGAACCGATGAACAAAATAAATTGAAAAATATCAAATCCGAAATAAAACCCTGGAGGAGCTCTTACCGCAGCACCAGAAGAGAGGAGGTGGTAAAAGCAAGGATGAGAATCGGGCACACGCGCCTTACGTATGGACACCTTATCGAAAAAAACGCCCCCCCCTACATGTGCAACGTGTGGAGTACAGTTAACTATCAGTCATATCTTAGAAGACTGCCCTAGTAACGATGCATATTTTCGGAGGAATATCCCCCGCTAGCTGTAAGCACTGTCATACGATATTTTCAAGATATCTAAATTAAGTTGGTTTCCACTGGCAAATGAAAATTTTTAAGATATCTTAATTAAGTTGGTTTCCACTGGCACATGTAACTTTTTAAGATATCTTAATTACGTTGGTTTCCTTTCCGAGCACTTTCTCTGACTTTTTCCGAGGAATATCCCCCGCTAGCTTTAAGCACTGTCATACGATATTTTCAAGATATATAAATTAAGTTGGTTTTCACTGGCAAATGTAAATTTTTAAGATATCTTAATTAAATTGGTTTCTACTAGCATACCTAAATTTCTAAGATATCTTAATTAAGTTGGTTTCTACTGGCATACATAAATTTATAAGATAACTTAATTAAGTTAGTTTCCACTGCCCTACGTAAATTTTTAAGGTAACTTAATTAAGTTAGTTTTCTTCCAAGCACTGTCCCTGACTCTTTCCGGTGAATATCCCTCGCTAGCTGTAAGCACTGTCATACATAAATTATTAAGATATCTTAATTAATTTGGTTTGCTTTACAAGCACTGTCTCTGACTCTTTCTGGTGAGTATCCCCCGCTAGCTAGTTAGCACTGTCATACGTATATTTTCAAGATATCTTAATTAAGTTGGTTTTCACTGGCATATGTAACTTTTTAAGGTATCTTAATTAAGTTGGTTTCTACTGGCATACGTAAATTTATAAGATAACTTAATTAAATATATTTTCTTTCCAAGCACTGTCTCTGACTCTTTCCGATGAATATCCCCCGCTAGCTGTAAGCACTGTCATACGTATATTTTCAAGAGATCTTAATTAAGTTTGTTTTCTTTCCGAGCACTGTCTATGACTTTCCGATGAATATCCCCCGCTAGCTAGTTAGCACTGTTATAAGTATATTTTCAAAATATCTTAATTAAGTTGCTTTCCACTGGCATACCTAAATTTCTAAGATACCTTAATTAAGTTGGTTTCCTTTCCGAGCACTGTCTCTGACTCTTTCCGAGGAATATCCCCCGCTAGCTGTAAGTACTGTCATACGTATATTTTCAAAATATCTTAATTAAGTTGCTTTCCACTGGCATACCTAAATTTCTAAGATACCTTAATTAAGTTGGTTTCCTTTCCGAGCACTGTCTCTGACTCTTTCCGAGGAATATCCCCCGCTAGCTGTAAGTACTGTCATACGTATATTTTCAAAATATCTTAATTAAGTTGCTTTCCACTGGCATACCTAAATTTCTAAGATACCTTAATTAAGTTGGTTTCCTTTCCGAGCACTGTCTCTGACTCTTTCCGAGGAATATCCCCCGCTAGCTGTAAGTACTGTCATACGTATATTTTCAAAATATCTTAATTAAGTTGCTTTCCACTGGCATACCTAAATTTCTAAGATACCTTAATTAAGTTGGTTTCCTTTCCGAGCACTGTCTCTGACTCTTTCCGAGGAATATCCCCCGCTAGCTGTAAGTACTGTCATACGTATATTTTCAAAATATCTTAATTAAGTTGCTTTCCACTGGCATACCTAAATTTCTAAGATACCTTAATTAAGTTGGTTTCCTTTCCGAGCACTGTCTCTGACTCTTTCCGAGGAATATCCCCCGCTAGCTGTAAGCACTGTCATACGTATATTTTCAAGATATCTTAATTAAGTTGGTTTCCACTGGCATACCCTAATTTCTAAGATATCTTAATTAAGTTGGTTTCTTTTCATAGCACTGTCTCTTACTCTTTCCGAGGAATATCCCCCGCTAGCTGTAAGCATTTTCATACGTATATTTTCAAGATATCTTAATTAAGTTGGTTTCCACTGGCAAATGTAAATTTTTAAGATATCTTAATTAAGTTGGTTTCCTTTCCGAGCACTATCTCTGACTTTTTCCGAGGAATTTCCCCCGCTAGCTGTAAGCACTGTCATACGTCAATTTATAAGATATCTTAATTATGTTGGTTTTCTTTCCAAGCACTGTCTCTGACTCTTTCTGGTGAGTATCCCCCGCTAGCTATTTAGCACTGTCATACGTAACTTTTTAAGATATCTTAATTAAGTTGGTTTCAACTGGCGTACGTATATTTTTAAAATATCTTAATTAAGTTGGTTTCCACTGGCATATGTAACTTTTTAAGATATCTTAATTAAGTTGGTTTCTATTGGCATACGTAAATTTTTAAGATAACTTAATTAAGTATGTTTTCTTTCCAAGCTCTGTCTCTGACTCTTTCCGATGAATATCCCCCGCTAGCTGTAAGCACTGTCATACGTATATTTTCAAGATATCTTAATTAAGTTTGTTTTCTTTCCGAGCTCTGTCTCTGACTTTTCGATGAATATCCCCCGCTAGCTAGTTAGCACTGTCATACGTAAATTTGTAAGATAACTTAAAGCGAGGAAGAAGAAGTTGAAGATGTGGTTGCAATTGTCCAAATGTGATGGGCAACAACTTGAGCAGATGGACAAGTTACTTACCTGGACACCATCTTCAACAGGAATGCTACGAGTAGAATCGAGCATGTGTAATATAGTCAGAGAGACCCTAAGAGAATTTTTTAAAATAAAACTGTAAATAGTACTTGTATAGGTTTGATTCTAACAAAGAAGTTTATTTTTTTAATAATTCATAGTTCTTATAAGTGATAATATAGTAATCTTGTTAACTTTGAATATTGATTCAGTTAGGTAAACCTTTTTATTGGAATAATGTTATTATTTCTTTATTTTATAATCTCATTACTTTTATTTATTTGTTTAAATGTTTAATTAAGATAAGGTAATGTCATTTAATAATATCTAATAGTAAAAGAAATTAACTACTACTTGTTTTCATTTAAAGTTAGGTATATGGTTATCAATAACATAACCTTCTTGTTCTTTAGTTTTTATTAGTTAGTTGTTTATTCACTGTAAATAGTTAAATATTCTTTTTATTTTGTTTAATTGTATTTATAATGCAGTGCAGTAATGTTAAAGATTGACATTATGATTGAAAAACAGATGTGAAAGAAAACATAACCTATTGTAATCAGCTGTGAACCAATGCCTCCATAAGTGTGTAATATAACAAACACATGCGCCATCTGTGGCCGATTCGGCAACTACATTTTCAAACATTACGAACTTATTTAATTTAAAATCTATTTTAAAAGAGAAATTCTTTTGTATTTTGTTATCTTTTTGAAAATAATGGCTTGTAAAAACATAAAAACAATAAAATAAAGCCTAAAGATACCAGGTCCTATCCTCTCAACTATACAGTGCAGGGCTGTGATTGGTCAATTGTTTGTCCCTTGAGGTATAAATAGGGCCGTTTTGCCCAACATTAATCAGTCTTAATTTGTCAGTCTTAGACACCTCTCTCCCTGCCCGATAGCTCCTGGTGTCTCTAGGATGTTTATACCAATATGTCTTATTTAATTTAATTCCCTACCTTAATTTTACCCTTCCTATAGAATCCTGGGGGTTGTCCTCCCAGGGCTTGGACATTGGTTGGCCCTCTGTCCAGGTGGCCTTGCTTAGATCAGCACCCTAGAGCTGTCAAAGCCCACGTCTCTCCCGTGGAATCAGCTTTGATCAGTTTTACCTTTCGGGGTAAAAGGGTAGCGTTGCTCTGGCAAGGATCTTCAGTCCTTCTTTACCTTCACCCTACCTATAGAATCCTGGGGGTTGTCCTCCCAGGGCTTGGACATTGGTTGGCCCTCTGTCCAGGTGGCCTTGCTTAGATCAGCACCCTAGAGCTGTCAAAGCCCACGTCTCTCCCGTGGAATTAGCTTTGATCAGTTTTACCTTTCGGGGTAAAAGGGTAGCGTTGCTCTGGCAAGGATCTTCGTTATTCCTCACACCTTAAGCTGAACATTGGTTGGCCCTCTGTTCTGGCTCCTTTATCTCTCTCTTTTCCCTCCCCTTTCTCTCTCTCATAAATAATTTTATTAAAGACACTGTGGTGGAGACATCTGAGGAGAGATTAGGAGCTTATTGAATTTTTAAGCCCCCCAGAAGTTAACAAATATTACATTTTGGCATCCCTTGTGGGGATATAAGACATTGAGCTCAGAACAAATATTACACATGAGGTACTCAACCGAGTAAAGAAGTCCAATCAAGTACTGTTCCAGGTATCTAATAATCTGGTGGGAAAGCAGGAAATCAGTCAAGTGGCCAAGCTCCGACTGTGCAAACGGTCAGTCCTTCTATACGGATCAGAGAGCTGGGTTCTCCTCGACAATAGCGCCAGTAAGGTTCCCGCAACTGATATGAGGTACTTAAGGAAAGTAGTTGGAAAGACAAGGCAAGACCGAGAAAGAAACGAAAGGATTCGGGAACAACTTAGCGTAAAACCTGTGCGGGATATAATTGAAGAACATCAGCTCAAATAGTATGGACATGTTTGTAGAATGGGATATGAGCGTCGAGCAAGGTGGATTTTGGAGGCCAGACTAAGGGGCAGCGACCAGTTGGCAGGCCGAGAACCTCATACAGCCAGTATATGGAGAAACTCGGGAGCGAACGCGGCTCGTCCTTGTCAGGAATTAAAAGAATGGCGCAAGGAAGTAGGGAGAGAAGAAGAGAGTTCAAATGAACCAAGAAAAAGAAGGACTGTTCACATTGAACAATTAAAGCTCCCAACAGTGGAGAGCTAGGGGACCTGGAGTATCCTCGTTTCTAACTGTAAAGAGCCACATGTGTGTGTAGGTTAATAATCAATTTGAGAATGTTTGCTTACTAATTTCGCTTTTATTTTGTACATATTGCTGTTAAAAAAATCGGTTTATGCGTATATCTTTATTTGTAAAATTCGCATTATTGTGTATTATTATTGTATATTATAAGGGCTAGTTTTCTTATTCTTTTTTATGTAGAAGTGTATTTTATTCTAGTTAGTTATTTTATTTTTGTTATTCTCATTTTTGTGAAGTTTCTAAAGTATTTTTCTGAAAAGTATACGTAAACTGTCGGGGGGGGGGGGATGTGAATGAATATATATATATATATATATATATATATATATATACTGGGTGTCCAAGACCTAGTGTAAAGAAAAAATTTGGGCAATACTGCATGCTAAACGGGGTAGAATGGCGCAGAAACGAGTTTCCGACCTCAATCTGTTGAATTTTTTTTGTTTTTAACCGACTTCGAAAGAGGAGGTTACTCAATTCGATACGTATGTGCCTTTTTTTTAACCGACTTCGAAAGAGGAGGTTACTCAATTCGATACGTATGTGCCTTTTTTTTTTTTTTTTCTATGTATGTCCACCGATTACTCCGAGATGGGTGGACCAATTGGAACGAAACCTTTTGCATCTTGTAGAGTATTTTCCCAATGTGGTCCCATTAAATTCTTTTTTGGGTTCTTAATTTATTTAATAAGTTATCGGGAAAAAATATGAAAATAATTATTTAATTATCGCTTAAAATATTTACTTATTGGAAAAACATATGGCATATATAACATAAGGTATGCTCCAACAAACAATTAAAACACGTTAATAACTTACAAACTGCTCATGTA
Source organism: Aelia acuminata (assembly GCA_911387785.2). Classification (NCBI taxonomy): domain Eukaryota; kingdom Metazoa; phylum Arthropoda; class Insecta; order Hemiptera; family Pentatomidae; genus Aelia; species Aelia acuminata. The sequence goes on from OU426978.1 coordinate 71,091,271, forward strand.
TTTTCCTCATTTTTTTATTCTTACTTTGATTGGTTGATTTTAAGCAATGCTTAATAATGTTTCAATGTTCGATGAATCGGTTGGAAAAACCAACCAATCAAATTCAGAATCAAAAGAGTTGGGGGGAAATATGAGTAGTCTGTTGTTAGCTATTGACGGGTTTCAGGTTCTTGTTGGAACAAACCTTATACATAACCTTAGATAAATTTTCAACAATAGATTTAAATAAAGACATTCTGGAGTGATACTTTTGTTATGTTATCCGGATTACTATTTACGGTTTTTAATTTTGTTTCTGCAACTATTGAGGCGTATAAATGAAAATGACTTGATTATGAGAAAGAAATAACTATTATCTAAGTTCAAATGTGGTTCGAAAATGCAATAAATATGTTCTCCAATTCCATATACATATGATGGGTAATTGTATGATTTTGTACTTTACGTTATGATAACGCCCCTAGCTTGTCGCACTTAGGATTTGCTATCTTCTATATAGAGTCTCTATAGTGTGCCTATGTGTTAGTCTTAATCGTTTCTTGAGACTGACTGACTGAAACTGACTTGTACCAGACTGACTGAAACTGACTTGAACTGAAATGTACCAGAATAAATCGTTACTAAAGACCCAGATTGTGTTTTCAATTTTTATGGATTTTGAAGTCTTGATCGATCTTTATTAAATCGAAAGAAATTCAAATATTCTATGAATGTTGCCAAGATTTCCAAATGTCAACACGTCATTAAGTGTTTGCGTTTCCTGAAAGTATGAGTGCGCTTTTCAGGACCTAAGTCTAGTGTTGAATGAATGCATTTTGTTGAAACAGAAATGATAATGGACTTAGAACAGTCTGGGTTGGATGTGTTTATGGGTTTTTCGCATTCGAGGCGGCCATGCACTCAAGTACCACAATAACTAATGTATATGTTGTGTATTATATTCCGCAATAAATGAAAACTTTCCTAGGAAACATTCTCCCAGTAGTAGTGTAATAATAATTAAATCGTCTTTACAGACATTTAAAAAAGAATTAAAATTTCAATGTTTGCCAATGTTCATCCATCAATAAAACCAACGGCAAATTAAAGTTGATATCTCTCAGAAAACAACCACATTGTATGAAAGTGCGAAAACAGCCACATTTTATGAAACCACATTGTATGATAGGCCATATAGACATCTTCATTATATCATAAAGTATATTCGAAATAAGGCCATAATCTCGACTGTTCAGTGACGTACCTACATCATCTTGGAGTTACGTGACAGCGGAGCAAACTCGATACCTCCTCTCGGAGCACAGATGTATGATGTAAATGACAATTACTGAGAAAAAAAATTCAGCAATGGAAATTATTGTCATTGTGAAAAAAAAGGTAAGTTTTATGTGTCGTCCCAATGAAAAAAAGTCCATTTCTAATCAAAGTAGGCAGGGTGTTGAAAGGAGTGTAATGCACGCCTCGCACTTTTCCGCGCGTATTCATAAAATTGAAAAGGTGACTCTTAATATAATTATAGTATAAAGGCCCGGGATAGACGAATGTGGTAGAGTGCTACCTGGGTTGGCTTTCATTTCGCGACGGACCCACAGAATAAATTTCGTACTTCCCACCCAATGAACCAAACTCTCCTGTAGTGTCCGAAGAGGGGTACCAATTAAAAAAAAAAGAAAACGACTACAAAAACCAGAAACCAGTACAAAATGCACTTAAAATCCGTATAAAAAAAAATACTTCGATTTTTTTTAGAAATTAGCTTATTGGTTTCTATAAATTATCTCCCACCACTAAAAAGTATGAAATAAAAAACATTTTATAAAAAAAAAATTAAACCGACTTCGAAAACTAGGAAACAGTAAAAATAAATGCACTAAAAAGTATGAAATAATTACCTTCTGATTGTTATGAATACACGGCAAAATCGAAAATGGTATAAAGAGCGGGAAAATGCAATAAAACGAAGAAAAATATTTTTATTTGTACGATTACAAACTAACTCTTAATAAAAAGTATTAAGTTGAAATATTAAATACCATGTTTAATACATCACAATCTTTTCGGAGGCGGCGCAAAATTTAAAATTGTTAACACTAAATATTATGAAAAATCTATCGATTTTCTATTTTGCGCCGCCTCCGAAAAGATTGTGATATATTAAACATGGTATTTAATATTTCAACTTAATAATTTTTATTAAGAGTTAGTGTGTAATCGTACAAATAAATTTTTTTTTTTTCGTTTTATTGCATTTTCCCGCTCTTTATACCATTTTCGATTTTGCCGTGTATTCATAACAATCAGAAGGTAATTATTTCATACTTTTTAGTGCATTTATTTTTACTGTTTCCTAGTTTTCGAAGTCGTTTTAATTTTTTTTTATAAAATGTTTTTTATTTTTATTTTTTTTTTTTAAATGGCAGTTTTCTCTACTTCGGCTTAGCGTAGAAACAAAAACAATGATATTTTTAATCAGAATTAAATTTCCTAAAAGATGAGTTAGGTTTGGTTATTTTAAATCCACTTTCAGTGGATATGCACCAACAGAATAATGACATTTCATAATGTGCCATGCTATCAGCCCTGGCAATGATATCAGGTTCTGATTGGAAATACTGTTATTTTTCTGTTGGTGTATTTAATTTCTTTAAATAATCCTAATTTGTTCAATAAATGTTTTGTGTTTTGCGCGTTAAAAGGCCCACAGAAGTTTTTCTGATGAAAAACACGCTAGAGAATAAATAGTTAGCTTCACGTACCTATTAGAAAAACTACTTGATTGAATAAAAATATTAGTTATTTTATATTCTTGTCCATATGCATGAGGGGTAAAGAGTTGTGAAGGTGGCAAGCCCTCCCTCGCCCACCCCCCCAAAAAAAAATAATAATCTTATTTATAGGGAGTCAAAGGGGGGAGGAGGTGACCCAAATTCTTGCTGGTTACCTAATGTTACATAAACGTACATTTTTTTTTAATACCTATAAAAATAACAATTTAGGATTATTTGAAGAAATTAAATACACCAACAGAAAAATGGCATTTCATAATGTTCCGTGCTATCAGCCCTGACAATATCAGGTTCTGATTGGAATTAGTGTTATTTTTCTGTTGGTGTATTTAATTTCTTTAAATAATACTAAATTGTTTTAATAAATGTTTTGTGTTTTGCGCGTTAAAAGGCCCACTGAAAGTGGATTAAAAATAACCAAACCTAACTCTTCTTTTAGGAAATTTAATGCTGATTAAGAAAATATAATTGTTTTTGTTCTACGCTAAACCGAAGTAGAGAGCCATTTTTTAAGAAAAAAGTAAGATTTTAAAAATAAAAACAAAAAAAATTCTATCTCATCAACAGATTGGGGTAGGAAACTCGTTTCTGCACCATTCTACCCCGTTTAGCATTGAGTATTACCAAATTTTTTTCTTTACACTAGGTCTGGGACACCCAGTATATTTATATATGTGTATGTTAAAAAAATCTGGTGCGATGCGCGAAACACACAACTTTCACTTACCAACATACTTTGATTAGAAATTTACGTGTTTTGTTAAATACCATTTCTCAAAGTCACACATTTTTCCACATTTATTTACTTATTCCTTTTTGTATTTGCTCTATAAAAACACTAAGTAATTTTTTTTATTATTAAATAAAAGTTTTTACTTGCGATAATTTGGCAATGCAAACATAATACTCCAAGTCGTCTGATTTTATAATTCTCTATGTAGTTGTTGAAAACTTCATTTGGTTACCAAGAAACAAATAATTTCCATTGAAATTGTTCCAAATGAACAGAACGGCTTTAATTATAAACACTGGTCTGTAAAGGCGTACTGCGCATGCGTGGGCTCAACGTGTGTTTTGAGTTGACGGAATATTTTTCTTTTTTTCTCCTGTATATGTGTACTTGATTTTTTTCATATTCCATATTTAGCCATTTCTTATTTTTAGGCGAAACGAGAGATAGATAATTTCTCCATATAATAAAAAACAAAGGTACTTTATAGGAAAATAAAAAAGGCCCCTTCCCCATTTAAGCCCCCTCAGAACATTTTAATAATGATAAAGCTTACCTGATATTAAATAATACTTGATTCTCATTAAACATGACGAGTTTAATTAAAATCTTTAAAGCTATATTTGAGAAAATCGAAAAAAACTTAAACATTGGAAAAAAGATTTTGAAATAAAGTTAAAACAAACGAGTAACGAGTAACTATATATTTCATATATAATAATAATAATAAATTCTTTATTTGATTGTTCCGGGACAAGTCCCTTCGGAACAAAATTATATTATACATTATATGGGCTTAAGAGACTTGGATCAAGATTAAATAAAACAAATTCGAAGAATGATATGAACATAAATTAAAAGGAAAAATTCTTGTGCTAAGATTAAACATAACAATACACTAAAAGAATTGGCAAACATAACTGGTATTTCACTAGAGTCATTCCATGTCACATCAACTGATTTTTTTCCCTCACCATCTCAGATTTCAATGAATATTTGGTACATAGGATACCTTCCTGTAGACTAAGAAAAATACCAAATTTAAGCTCAATCTCGGTTTTCAAAATATAGCTACGTAAACCCATGGAAAAACGCACAATTTTGACCTGTCGCATCATCTGAAAATTGAAATTGCAGCTCTTCTAGGCGAGATAGAGAGTTGAAATTGATTTCATTTTAAAACTGAATCTTTGACCTTCCTTATGATATGCAAATAAATATAGTTTAAGAGAAATTTGTTTTTCAAAATTTGAATCAGAATTTCAAATTTGAATTTCTCAAAAAGCCTATTTTTTAAAAATCTGAAAAAATTTAGTAGAGTTGAAAAGGATGTCATTAATAATGCTATAAAAATTATGATGGGACAGCAATGGGTTCATGCTTAAAATAATGATTGAAAAAATTGAGTTTTGCTTATTAACCATTAGCTATTAAGGTTCTCAAACTGTAGCCTATTTTATCAAACTAATTTCTTTCCTACACTTGTCACAAATCTTCAAAACATTGTCTAGTTCAGAATATCGTGATTTGACACATCCATTTTGTCACATTTCTTAGTATTTTTTTATATTTTACTGAATGCTTGGCTTTTTTCAAAGAATTGTAGTAACATTATAGTATTTTGTATCTTTTCATGTCTACTTAGTTTAAGTAACAAAACTCCAATGCTTAGGAAAAATATAACTAAAAGTAAAAAATATAGAGATCAAATTTTTTAAGACATTAAATTTTTTTTTTTTATTAACCAATAAAATCAATAATGAATAATGATATGTAAACTATAAAGTATGATATGCAGTAAAAGTAAAAAAAATATGGAGTATAATATGGAATCGAAAGATTGCGAAATGAGAAACAAGGTTAAGGTGTAGGAAAGAGTGGGGAACAACGAGACGGTTTTTTTCAAATTGTCAAAAATAATAGAAAAACTATAGCTGGAGATCAGAAATTTACGTAGTACTTACTACAATGGTCCTTTGTTCAGTAGATGTGAAATCTGAACATGGACTTTTCCATGGGCGTATCCAGCAGCGGGCGTGGGGGGGGGGGGGCAGCTGCCCCACCTTGGAAGGTTGGATGCAATAATTTTTTAAGCTTTTAAGGCCGGAAGCAGTAATAGCATAATTTTTTTCAAGCAAATATAATTATACATAATTTTGGTTTCATTCACCTTACTTGCGATAAGATGTTACAAACTGAACGACCATAGCTTGCCCCCCCCCCTCTCCAGTTTTGATCCTGGGTACGCCCTTGCGTTACTCACAAAAATATTTATTCCCACAAAACCACAAGACGATTTTTGTCTCAGGGAACACTGAGACATTGCTCGACGAACGGTGAGACACATTATAAAAACTATATATTTTAATAATATTATTAATAATAAAATATAATAACATTTTATTACAAAATATTATCATGATAAGATGAACACGTTGGCAATATTACTCGTAGTATCACTAGATATAATTATTTTAATTTAGGGACCAATACTTACTACGAGATTTTGAGATTAACAATACTAACAAAAAATACTAAGAAATGTGACAAAATGGATGTGTCAAATCAAGATATCCTATATACATATCATTATTCATTATTGATTTTATTGGTTAATAAAAAAAAAAAAAATTTAATGTCTTAAAAAATTTGATCTCTATATTTTTTACTTTTAGTTATATTTTTCCTAAGCATTGGAGTTTTGTTACTTAAACTAAGTAGACATGAAAAGATACAAAATACTATAATGTTACTACAATTCTTTGAAAAAAGCCAAGCATTCAGTAAAATATAAAAAAATACTAAGAAATGTGACAAAATGGATGTGTCAAATCACGATATTCTGAACTAGACAATGTTTTGAAGATTTGTGACAAGTGTAGGAAAGAAATTAGTTTGATAAAATAGGCTACAGTTTGAGAACCTTAATAGCTAATGGTTAATAAGCAAAACTCAATTTTTTCAATCATTATTTTAAGCATGAACCCATTGTTGTCCCATCATAATTTTTATAGCATTATTAATGACATCCTTTTCAACTCTACTAAATTTTTTCAGATTTTTAAAAAATAGGCTTTTTGAGAAATTCAAATTTGAAATTCTGATTCAAATTTTGAAAAACAAATTTCTCTTAAACTATATTTATTTGCATATCATAAGGAAGGTCAAAGATTCAGTTTTAAAATGAAATCAATTTCAACTCTCTATCTCGCCTAGAAGAGCTGCAATTTCAATTTTCAGACGACAAGTCAAAATTGTGCGTTTTTTCATGGATTTACATAGCGATATTTTGAAAACCGAGATATTGAGTTGAAATTTGGTATTTTTCTTAGTCTACAGGAAGGTATCCTATGTACCAAATTTCATTGAAATCTGTGATGGTGAGGGAAAAAAGTGTGTTGATGTGACATGGAATGACTGGAGAGTACAACCCTAACTTAATGATCTAGCTCGATCTCTCGAATCAGCTCAAGTCCAAGCTACCTCTTACCATAATCCTATAGATTTCCTTAATGCAATCCCTGATTGCAAAACTACTGAAATTGGAGAAGCTGTGGAAGCTAATAGTGATAACATTAGCGAACAAAATGTAACCTTAGCAGCCACATCAGGCAAATGTTATTTCTGTGGCTTCAGTCGACAGTTTCGCAGTAAATGTCCTGCTAGGAATACTATCTGTAATCGGTGTTCTAAAAGAGGGCATTATGCGAAGGTTTGCCGGTCTGTCAAAGAACAGAATAGAACTTCTGCTGCTAATGTAGCAAGCAACGTTTGTGGCTCTGTCGAGCATAGTTTGAATAAGGCAACGACTAAAGCTGTTGTCAATGGGTCGGAAGTACGTGTTTTAATCGATACTGGGAGCTCCATCAATTTCATTAGTGAAAAATCTGCGTTTTTTTTAAATCTAAAGATTATACCTCTTCTAGAAAAAATATCAATGGCATCAACATCTCTATGTTCAAGAACTTCAGGCCAATGCATAGTTGACATTACCATGTTGGGTCACCATTACAAAGGTGTTCGTCTGTCTGTCCTCCCTGACTTATGTACCTATGTAATAATTGGCCAGGATATACTTCAACAACATGGAAATGTGAACTTATCCTTTGGAGGCCCTAAAGAAACTCTGATAGTATGCGGTCTTGCTATAGCAAACGTTCGTCCCGCATCACTCTTTGAAAACCTGTTTCCAGATTGTAAACCAGTTGCAATAAAGTCGCGCAAACAAACTACTTCTGACTCTCAATTTATAGAAGCTGAAATAGAGCGCCTCCTAACTGAAGATGTAATTGAGCCTAGCATATCTCCTTGGAGGGCTCAGATTCTCGTTGTCTCTAGTAGTAATCATAAACGACGCATGGTGATCGATTACTCTCGCACAATAAATCGTTACACCTTCTTGGATGCATATCCTCTTCCGCGAATAGAGTATTTAGTAAACAAGGTTGCATAATACGAAGTTTTTAGTACTACCTATCGATTTACGTAATGCCTACCATCAAACCCCAATTAAATGCGAAGATAAGCCGTACACTTCTTTTGAGGCTTGTGGGCAACTCTTCCAGTTGAAAAGAGTTCCTTTTGGGGTAACTAACGCTGTAGCTGCTTTTCAGAGAGTGATGGACCAAATAATTCGTGATGAAGGTTTGAAAGATACCTTTGCATACATCGACGATATCACTGTTTGTGGAAGAGATCAAAGAGAGCATGACTATAATCTGAAAAGATGCTGCTCAAAAGTACAACTTGACGCTGAATAATGAAAAAAGTATGTTTTCTTCGAGATCAATTAAACTTTTAGGTTACTTAATAAGCAACAAGGTGATTAAACCTAATTAATAGGTAATCTTTTATTCATTTCAATTTATTCAACACAATGAAGCGTAATAAAATTGATTAATAGATTTTTAAATAAAGTACAAACATGTGATATAAAAATATCGATAAGTTCATATCATTCACCCCACGTTGAGTTTTATGAAGTAACATAGTCTTTTAAGTAAGCTGGTGGTCTTTTTGTCCTCGAGCTGACTCGTAGAGGTGGATTTTCTTTTGCTGTGTTGTTCCCATCTTCTCCGTGGTTGTGATTCAACTGACTAGGGCCAGAGAGATCATGTGCTTCATCAGGAGGTCACGTATAGGATACACTCGTTTGACCCACGGTTACCTAATGGCACGAGAATCTCTCACTGAGTGTCAGACATGCGGGTGCCCGCTAACTGTAAAGCATTTGTTGACGGAATGTAGAGCTAATGAATCTGAGAGAGCGCATTTCAACATCCCAGACAATCGTCGGTGTGAAGTTGGAAAATCATTTGGTGGAAACTCAAAAACTTTTAAGAGTTCTGGTTTCCTACTGAATAGTTCTAGAGTTCCTGATAGTTTAAAATAAAAAAATCGGACATTAAGGTACAAAGAAACCGTTGTAAAAAGTGATACGCCAACTTCACGCTAGCATATCATTTTCTAAAATAACTTATTTTCGGGGAGGAAAACCCACTAGGTGTTAGATTTGTACCTCCTTAAGAGTTCTACAATAATTTAAAATCTATAAAACAAACAAAAAATAATATTTTAATATAAAAAAAAAAGCCACACCGTGATTATTTTTTATAAAATAAATTAAATTAAAGACCGAAAATACAGAAATCCACGATACCTAAGATAATTTTTAAATTATAATACGTACATAGTAAGTGAGGAAACACACAAAATATAATTATAAACCATATAAAGTTTAAATAAAATAGAAAAACTATAACTAAGTGCACACATCCAAATCAAATAAGGGCGGGACACTAAGCAATTCGCGGAGTTCTGGTGAAACTAAAAGTCATACTATATAGCTAAGAGCACATATAAACAATATCTGAAGAGTTCTATGCATTTACAATATTTTGCGATATTTAAAAAAAATAATAGTTATAAAACAATCTCGTTTTTCTCAAAGACTCGAGGGACGCTAAGCGATTCGCGGAGTTCTGGTGAAACTAAAACTCATACTATACAGCTAAGAGCACATATAAACAATATCTGAAGAGTTCTATGCATTTACAATACTTTGCGATATTTAAAAAAAATAATAGTTATAAAAAAATCTCGTTTTTCTAAAAGATTCGAGGGATGCTAAGCGATTCGCGGAGTTCTGGTAAAACTAAAACTCACAATATACAGCTAAGTGCACATATAAACAATATCTGAAGAGTTCTATGCATTTACAATACTTTGCGATATTTAAAAAAAATAATAGTTATAAAACAATCTCGTTTTTCTCAAAGATTCGAGGGACGCTAAGTGATTTGCGGAGTTCTGGTAAAACAAAAACTCATACTATATAGCTAAGAGCACATATGAACAATATCTGAAGAGTTCTATGCATTAACAATACTTTGCGATATTTAAAAAAAATAGTAGTTATAAAACAATCTCGTTTTCTCAAAGATTCGAGGAACGCTAAGCGATTCGCGGAGTTCTGGTATAACAATTATTTTTTTTAATATCGCAAAGTAATGTAAATGCATAGAACTCTTCAGATATTGTTTATATGTGCTCTTAGCTGTATAGTATGAGTTTTAGTTTCACCAGAACTCCGCGAATTGCTTAGCGTCCCTCGAATCTTTGAGAATAACTAGATTGTTTTATAACTATTATTATTTTTAAATATCTCAAAGCATTGTAAATGCATAGAACTCTTCAGATATTGTTTATATGTGCTCTTAGCTGTATAGTATGAGTTTTAGTTTCACCAGAACTCCGCGAATTGCTTAGTGTCCCACCGTTATTTGATTTGGATGTGTGCACTTAGTTATAGTTTTTATTTTATTTAAACTTTATATGGTTTATAATTATATTTTGTGTGTTTCCTCACTTACTATGTACGTATTATAATTTAAAAATTATCTTAGGTATCGTCTGTATTTTCGGTTTTTAATTTAATTTATTTTATAAAAAATAATCGCGGTGTGGCTTTTTTTTTATATTAAAATATTATTTTTTGTTTGTTTTATCGATTTTAAATTATTGTAGAACTCTTTAGGAGGTACAAATCTAACACCTAGTGGGTTTTCCTCCCCGAAAATAAGTTATTATAGAAAATGATATGCTAGCGTGAAGTTGGCGTATCACTTTTTACAACGGTTTCTTTGTACCTTAATGTCCGATTTTTTCATTTTAAACTATCAGGAACTCTAGAACTATTCAGTAGGAAACCAGAACTCTCAAAAGTTTTTGAGTTTCCACCAAATAATTTTCCAACTTCACACCGACCAGACAATCTATTTTCTGTTTTATCGGACAACGTTAAGATGACCAGTACACTTTTAAAATTCTTAAGAAAAGCTAACCTATAAAACAAAATTTAAATTATAACCAATGACCTGAGGAGATAATGACCCCAGTGGTTGACTCCTTAAAAAAAAAAAAAAAAAAAAAAAAAAAAAAAAAAAAAAAAAAAAAAAAAAAAAAAAAAAAAAAAAAAGGGCTTGGCGGTTTAAACCTATTAAATAAACTAGGTTATATGCTGCTAAATAAATATGAAAGGAGGCCTTCTTCAGTAATGGAATATTGCACCACATAGGTATGTCAAACTATTTCTTTTATGACTTTTAAAGTCAATGTTTTATTAAGGATATTGCATAATATGATTGATTATGCATCTATAAAGCAAAACACAGAAGTTCATAAAATAACCAATTATTAAAATATATTATATATATAATATAATATATTATCTTAATATAATATATATTTTATCGAAAAATTTCGAAATTGGAAGGAAGGAACAATAAGGGAATTTATTTTTAATTATCCGTTTTCTTCATCTGTCAAATTCAGAACCTTTTTCCATTTCAAATATCTGTCAGAACCAAGATCGGCTTATGCAACATTGCCAGACCCAATGAAGCATGCTATATTACAGCTCCAAGACAAATAAAACACATTTCCTTATGATTATGTAATCATTTTATAGGAAAGGGAATTGGAATATAAATTATTAAATAATGGTAACAATTTTATACTTAAATGAATATTTTAAAAAATGGTACTACTACAGGTGCAGATTAAGCATATGATTGGGGGGGAGGTCATGACTATCCCAATCTCATATGTTGTCTTTCACCTGCGCTTTTGTTTTCAAATTAAATTATGAGATTATTTCCTTTTATCAGTTAGGATCTAAACAACAAAAGATGTTACGTTTTTGGTTTATTAGCTATGTAATTGCTTTATTTAAAAAAAGGTGATGCTATATTTGTTTGCCTTTAAAAATATCCAAAATAGTAATAGCTAAAATATTTGGGGGGTGGGTATTGTTGCCCCTTGTTGACTACTACTGATGGGTTACTTCGGGGCGTGACCAATACGGCACAGTTTTGTGTGGCCCTGATCTCGACTGAAAGAACCCGTTTATTTATTACGGACCTAAAGTTTGAGCGTGACGAGCGGGAGTCGCTCGAAAAAGTATAACCTAATAAAACTGATAAAGACCCTTTTGAACTAAAAAGACTCGATGTTCGCCCGATTAGGATGACCAGACGTCCGGCTTTCGAATGACACGTCATCCTTTTCAAATTTGTCCTTCCCGCATTCGGTTATGACGAAATTTCTGGCATGTAACGCAATATGAATTTAGAAAATAAAATTTTAATAGGCGCCTTTAAGTATAGTAAAATATTAGACAGAAAACAGAAAATAACCAGATTACTTTTAGTACTTTTTTCTATGATCACGTTCATTTTAACCTGTCATTGCTCGCTACGTGAGAATTTCTCTCACATATTTTGTTTTTTTGGCGTGAAACGGCTCTTGGTGCTTCTGAAAACCTCCCCTCCTCAATATCTGTAGTTCACAGACCCACGGCCCTCCCTGAACTCTCCCCGCTCCAATACCAAGCCTTATACCTGCTCCAGCTTACTTATACTCCGCTCAATCCGATCTCATGAGAGATTCTCTCACGCGCGATTGTCTATGGAAATTTAATTGAGAGATTTTCTCACGCGCGACTGTTAGTGTTATGTATAACTGAGTGTGCTTCAACTTCCAAAATGTTTTCTTTAAGAGGGAAAAATGACTCAATGACTACACTAAAGAATAGTTTTCTAGTAGAATTTTCTGTCTACTTTATATTCGAACTTGGAAGTTCCCATATACATTGTATTTCTAATTGAACATTATAATCACTATTGTTTATTAAACTAAATGCTTGTAGTATTAATTTGGCTTTAGGATTATACTTTTTCTTTATGTAAGTAATTTTTTTACTCTTTTTAAAAAATGTTACAGGAGTTTTTAATGATTATAGTTGTTTTATCCTCTTAATAAATAAGTTTTTACAAGATTTCATAATTTGGTGTGGCCAAAAAGGTGCCTGATTTGAAGAAAATGTTTGATCATATAGGCTGAAAGTATACATTTCATAGACAACAAATATGAACGTCTGCCACCTCAGATAGGTGGCCATCAAATTTTATAGGCGACATTTTCGAACTTTTTCAATGTTTCGCTAATAACTCGAAAACGATTTATCGCAGAAAAAATTGTGTTCTTTCTAAAATTAAAGGGCATTAAATTTCGCGTCGACTGATATCCTTACAGTTAAACTCTGGTAAGTCTTTTCAGCAAAACCGATTGTCAATTTAGCCACTTTAGCGGAAAAATGAATTACGCTCATGTTCAAAAGCCTGCAATTTGAATAGGGCTGTTCCAAATAAAAAATTTCACCTATAGTAGTTGTAGAATATCGAATTCTGTGTAAAACGATCTCATTAATTTTAAAATTAGCCCACTCCTGTCAAAGTTAATAAAGCGTGAACGTATTTAGCGCCTTGTGGTCTAAAATCGGTGAAATTTTTTGGGATTTTTTTTCAGTTTCTCACATATAATTCGGCCATCAAAAATCTGTAACTTTTACGATTTTGGTGGAAACCGCGTTCCAACGCTTTTAACTCAAAAACACCTAGTTTAAATGAAAAATTTTATAGATAAAAGATGCTGAGCATCAAATTTAGCATGAAACAAGCTCCTAATACACAACATTAACTAAACCCTGCGTGGAAATCCAAATGAAAACGTGAAAGAATTCGTTGTGGTTACTTCCTGCAAGGACTTCGGTTTTTGAAGTATAAGGGGATATGATAAAATAATTAAAAAAATAACTACTTAGACAGGTAGGTACTTCGGAAAATTTATCGTTCATTTTAAAACATGGAAGATGGTTGTTTAATTAGTTCAAAATGGTTAATACTTCAAAAACCGAAGTCTTAGCAGGAAGTTAGCACTACGAATAATTCCACGTTTTGATTTGTATTTCCTCCAGGATTTAGCTAATGTTGTGTGCACGGAGCTTATTTCCTGCTAAATTTGATGCTCAGCAACATTTATCTAAAACATTTTTCATTTAGACTAGGCGTTTTTGAGTTAGAGGCGTTGGAACACCGTTTCCACCAAAATCGTAAAAATTACAGATTTTTAATGTACCGAACCCGGCTAAACCACTAAACCGATTTATACTTCAAATATATCATTCTATTTAAGTTAGAAGTTTAGCCTCTTATGGTAATAAGAAATCAATACTTGTGATCTGTATTTGCCGAATTATATGCGAGAAACTGAAAAAAAAAAAATCACGGATTTAAGACCACAAGGCGCTAAATACGTTCCTGTTTTAATTACTTTGTCTTCACAGGAGTGAAGACAATTCCACAAGACTGAACACAATTTCTTCTGCGATAAATCGTTTTCGAGTTATTAGCGAAAAATTGAAAAAAGTTCGAAAATGTCGATTTTGTTCGCCTATAAAATTTGATGGCAACCGATCTGAAGTGGCAGACGATCATGTTTGTTGTCTATGAAATGTGTACTTTCAGCCTATAAGATCAAACATTTTCTTCAAATCAGGCACCTTTTTGGCCCTCAGCTCCCGGACTAGATCCACGACCATAATTCCTCCAGGAAGTTCGTGGGGCTCACTCAACAAGCACATATTTTTCTACAAGGAGCCGGTCAATTTTGGCTACACTCACTGCCAGACTGTAAGCAAATATTTTCTGGGGTATTGACTCGAGGTTAATGACTCCATGGTTCATCTGATAGCATACAGCAAAACATTTCCCGCCTTTTCGGGTGTTATATTGCTTCTGTTAAATCTCCTGGGCGCGACAGAGTAATAGACTTGCCGCCCACCAACAGGATTCTTCATGACATCCACGATCAACACAAGATGTCTTACACTGGAATCTCCGATATTTATATTCAAGAGGTGTTGTTTTTTTAGGTGATTTTTTTTCCTGAAAGCTTTTTACTTTGTTAATTTGTCTTTTTTGCAGCCTAAATATCTGTGATGCATAGGACCAAATAAGTTTCAGTAAATATTCGTACGATATAAGTAATTAATTATAAATCATGTACACCTAGAATGCTCAACTGATGAGGATAGTAGTTCAACTCATCACCACAAGATGGTCATGTATCTAATAACCTACTTTATTTTAAAAAATATGAAGAAAGGATCCAGATAAAAAAAATATATATGAAATGCATAGAGAGATGTTGGTATATTTTTTTATTCTCAAGATTAAAGAAACCCCACTTTCATAAATGAAAAATAGATTGATTCTTTTATAGTTATTTGATGAAGAATCATACAATTTTGCCCTATGAATCGCAAAATTTTACCACTGTACAAGTGGCATAAAGATGAGAGTTTTGTGAGACGCACCATGGCATGCCCCTGTGGCACAGACGTTAGCCGTCAGCTCAGATAATGAGCGTATTAGTGCGTTTTATATCCTCAGGATGGCTTAGTCCCAAATAAACTGTTTTATTTAATAGTGAAAAATGGTATTATGAGTAATAAAGGAAACTCTATCAAATCACCTCTATAATAGTGGATAATCATTCTACCACATCTATTCCGGTTATTATAGGAGTAACCTGATCCTTGATTGATTAAAACCACTTGCAGTCAGTGAAAGTAAAAACTGTGTATTCATAATATAAAATATTATATATTTTTTGTTTTTTATATGTATGAAGATTTTTTTTTCTTTTTTACTACGCTGGAAGTAAAACGTTTTTGCGAAACTAAGCATCATGCCTTATTATATGTTAGATAAATATAATAGATATCACCCGCGAATATAATAATACCTTGCCTTGCAGATGATCAATGGCAATTAATTACTTTCCTAATTAATCTAAGTATCATGTCTTAATAATATCTGATCCTTTTTTTTTCATAAATCTCCTTAGAATCGTCTCTTTCCTTTTTTATATTAATATTATTACTTATTTCCATCAATTACATCAAGGAAAACGCGCGCGCTCAAGTTTGTATAGATTTTCCTTAAAACAGAATTGTGAACAATGAACAGTGAAGAAAATTCCAGGCTAATTTCTTGGATCTAGGTTCTACATGAATGTGTCAATCCTTGGACAATCGTGGATTACTTTAGGTTTTTCTGTATTCCCAAAAAAAATTAAAGAAATTTTTACAACATAGTGTTAACCATTTGGTGCTCTCGCAAGGATAAAAAAAGTTTTCAGCGCGTTCCGAAAACAGTCAGTTATAGCTGAAAGTAGCCGAATTTTGAGATATGACGTTGTTAAATGGTGTGAGCGAAATATTCAAGCCTTTTAATAAATAAAAGAGATTTTCTCAACGCAAGTATTCAGCAATGTTAACTTTTGGTTCTGAAGTACTGAAAAATCTCTATGATTATCCAATTAAGGAGTTCAAACCACCATAATGTAGTTCTATTGTAAATTAAGATTACTGAAACTGGAACCTTACGAGAAAAATTAATAGACTTTTTTTTTTTAAATTAAGAAAAATTAAAATTGATAGAAAAATAGGATTTTTTCTTAAGAAAAAGTAAGTTATTGGATGAAGAAGGGAAGGGAGAAATAAATAATAACAGTGAAAAATGAATAATAATATAAGTAATATATATATACAGCCTTGGCCAAAAGTATTAGGCACCTACATATTTTCTTAAAAAAATGTGAAGATGAAAAAAAGAACATCTACTATCATCACATAATTTAATCAAAGATAAAACCAAGTAAATTTAATACTTGGTCATCAAGCCATTGGCTTTTATTACCTCACTTTTCCTTTTTGGCATAGAATTCACGAGTTTTAAACAAACGTCTTTGTATAATTTTTCGCACTGTTCTTTTAAATACAAAAATAAGGTGTCTTTTTTTGTAGGGTTACGTTCACCAACTGCATTTTTAATTATGCATAATTTTTAAATTTACACCGTATAAAAATTATACAATAATATTGTATAATTTTTAAATTACACCGCATGTGCTCAATAGGATTGAGTTTGGAGACTGAAGAGGCAAGTCAAGCCCCTTAATGTTTTTTTTTTTTTTTTTTTTTTGTTTTTTTTTTGGGACTTCAAGGCTTCCACTGAAGCCCTATACCCATGGCACTGGATGGTACTTCTCCTACGAAAGAAAAGCACCACCCAGGGCGGGACTCGAACCCGCAGCTCCGGCATGGGAGTACGGCGCTTTACCACACAGCCACACCGGGCCCCACCCCTTAATGTTGTTGTTTTTTTTTTCGAACCATTCTCTACTTTTGCGTAAATCGTGGCATGGAGCATTAGCCTGTTGAAGAAAAATGTTTTTTTCTATCATCAGGTATAAATATTTTTTCAACGAAGTCTCCAAAATTTGATTTAATATGGAAATATAGGTATCGCTATTCAGTCTTCCTTCACATAAAAACATTTCTCCTACACCTGAAGCCCAAAATCATTATATTTCCTCCAGTGTTTCACAGTAGGGACAAAACAGTCTGGATGATAGGGTTCACCTTCCCTTCTTCGCAGCACCAGGAGTTCCAAAAGTCTGTACAAAATTCGATATTTTTATGTATTTTTAAAAATAACTATAGGTACTCGTATATTCTACATTGATTTTAGGAAATTTGGGCAATTTTTAATTTTAATTTACAAAACTTTATTTACCTGAATGTTGCTTTCATCGGAAAAAAACACCTTTTCCCAGTCACCTGAATTAAATACATTTGTAGAGAAAAAGACTAAAACAGCCTTGGCTCAAGTAGGTGAAATGAAAGTTGAACAACTTAAAACTTAGTGATCTCTTAGATTCAAAAAATTTCGCAACCAAAGATGACATAAATCTACTAACAAACAAAATTGAAGCCCTACAAACAGAAAATACAATAATTTGAAAAGAACTAGACCATTTAAAAATAAAAATAAAAAATTAGAATTTCAAGTGGAATATCTATCAAAACAGTTAAAGAGAAATAAACTAATATTTCATGGAATTAGGTTACCAGAGAAGCAGAATTTTGATGAAGTTATTAACGGTATTTGCACTTCAATTCTGAAAGTTACAAATATAAAAATTATGCAAATTAAACCAATTGGAAGAATAATTAATGAAACTCGTTCCCTCGTTGTTGAACTTCAATCTGAAAATGATAAACATTTGCTTTTGAAAAATAGGAGATATTTAAAAGATACAGGAATAAGCATTGAACATGGCATGGCTTTAACAGAAAGGCTAGAAGAACATAGAATGCTTTATCTGAGAAAAAAACTAAAATCATTGAATCCTCAAATTAAGGTCAATGTATGGAAAAATCATTTATTTGTAAATAAGAATAGGTTTTACTGGAACAATGAAAGTGTCTTATGTTCAAATGGTAAGGATGGGAAGTCTATTTTAACTTCAATCTACAGATGTGATCTAACACAAATCCTTAATGAAGTTACACTAGAAAACTTAGATATGACCCACATCAGAACAACCACTGAAGCATCAAGAAAGGACCCTGTGGATACACTCACAGACAGAGAAACAGCAATTATGAGGAAATCCTACTCAGGTATGAATTTGGAAAAAAGATTAGTTGGCACTTTAAACAAACAAAGTAGTAAACATTGACTAAATAAGGAAACTCCTCAAATTATAAATGATTCCATAGAAAAAATGAGCTCTCTTTCAAACTTGTCATATAATGTATGTGGACTAATGAGGAAATGATAAGCTTCTAATATTTATTATAAACATATGTTTAAATTAAATATTATGATAACCCTCTAATATTTAATTAAACATGTGTTTGAATGTTCAAAAAAAAAAATGGTTTACTATTTATACACATGTAAAGTTCTTTGTTTATTAAAACCTTTTGATTTGGTAGTAATTTCTTTATGATTTACAACAATTTAATAAATAAAAACTATTAAGCAGAAGCCATTTAAAGAAACCTGTGCTCAGAAATATTCTTCAGTTCATCGCATAAGAAGAAAGATGGATAAGTACTTACTACCTGAACGTTTTGAAACAGACCCCGCTGCAGTAACGGCAGATAAAACGTGGACCCATTGGAAAAAGACTTTCGACAACTTCCTAAGGCATGTAGAAAAGATTGATGAAGCAGGTAAGTTAGAACTTTTAATAAATTATATTGCACCTAATGTATATGAGTACATAAGTGAAGTCACTACTTTTAATGATGCCGTGGCTGCTCTTGAAGCACTATACATCAAGCCCAAGAACGAGATATACGCTAGGCATTGCTTAGCTACCACGGCCAACAAGGTGGGGAATCCATTGATCAATACCTTCAGATTTTAAAGCAGTTAAGTAAAAATTGCAGTTTTAACCCTTAACAGGTACGGTGGGAGGTCGGATCCGACCCACGGGTAGGTATTTCCCCTCCTGTATTCTCCCCCCTCTTAGCACGTGATCGAGTTGATAAGGTACCCTACTAGTAAGTCCTCCTACAGATGTTAAGAGCGTTTGCAGTTACTAGGTGAGTGTCCTTGGCTTCCTACTTTCAATATTGTCGTGAGTTCTTTCATTACGGGTCGCTTCCGACCCAACCGTACCGTGAACGTTACAAAATGTGGTTGATATTTTTTTTGTTTTTAGGGGTTTTCTAACAAATTAGATCAAAACAGATTAAATTAATTAGTTGGAAAAACCTTAACCCTTTAACGTCTGAGCAGTGCGAGCTCTCTGGCTTGAGACCTTAGACCGACTGCCGTGCCCGGTGCCCTGAATACATTCTTCTTTATCTCCTTATTCATATTTTTCTTCCAAAGAATTCGCCCTATTTGCCTAAGGAATGAGGTGCTGGTAAAATTAATTTGGAAAAACCCGAAAAGAACCCCATGTCAATTAGTTTACAACCCTCGGAAATTTTTGGGGAAACCATAAACCTCGTCACTGGGAAATACCGTCTAGAGGCTCCAGGGACTGCAGCGCTCGAACTGGTATATCAGTCTACAGGTGTTAAAGGGTTAAAATAAAAAAAAAATGAAAAAAAAAATTGTTTCCTACCAACATAAAAGTGAAAAATAAATCACTAATGACTTTTTACTTTTTACCAGTTTTCGCAACAAAATGGCTAAGCAACTGTTTTCAAGACCACAAAATGTTGGTTTCATTCAACCCTAAAAAAAATAAAAAAAGTCCTCTTAATGTCTTCAATGCACTACGGAGGAACAATAAGCGATGAGTCGAGCAAGCCAGAGGTAATAGAGTTCTACAACCTAACAAAAGGTGGTGTGGATGTGTTGGACAAACTTTGCAAAGACAAAACCACCAAAAGGAAAACCAGAAGGTGGCCCTTGGGGTACTTCTTTGGAATCCTCGGCATCGCAGCTGTAACAGTTTTTTTTTATTTCAATGTAATACGAAACTAGACTCGTTTTCCGGACATGCTCAGAACCACTTTTTTGAAAAATCTATCTAGGGCTTTGATCAAACCCTTGATGGAAAAAAGAATGATCAACCCGCGTATTATTTGAACTCATAGTTTGACACTCACCAAGGTTTTAGGAAAAGAAAAAGCTTTACCACAGCAATCAACCGTCAAACCCAATCTGGGGAAAAAACATGGAAAATGTAACTTGTGTGATCCCTCTAAAGATAGAAAGGGAAATGGATTTTGTGGGAAATGTAATGCATGTGTCTGTGGTGAGCATAAGACAGTACGCGTTAGGTGTGCTGATAGTGACTTAACAGAAGGAACAGAAAAGTGATATTCCTTTTATTTTTAATTTAAAATATCAATAAATGTTATTATACAACAATAATGGTTATTGTATATTTACTTCTACCCAAAATCTCATAAATAAAGAGATTGGGTCGGATCCGACCATCTATTTTGTCTCAAACCACTGTACCGTTTGAGGGTTAAGGCCGTCTCAGCCGATGAAAATAAAAATGAATACATAAGAGATGCATTTATTACAGGTCTCTCTAATGCTAGTATCAGGAGGAGGTTATTGGAAAACACCACTCTAAATTTAGACGAAGCTTATAACCAAGCCAGAGCCTTAGAGTTAGCGGAACAGCAATCTGCTTCTTATTCCGTATTTTGTGCGCCTAGCGCTGCTATTGAAATCGGAAATGAAGATGATACAATCGCAGTATCTTCCAGACTATGTTATTTCTGTGGATCTGACTGGCATCCTAGGTCATCATGCCCAGCCAAGGACGCAGTGTGTGCGAAATGTGGTAAAGTAGGTCACTGGAAACGTGCCTGCCGATCACGGTTGAAAACAATCAATTCAAAACGAAATGAAAATACAAATCAAACGACCAAGTCAGCAGCTGCTACTAACTTGCTTGCTAACACTACAGCTGCGTCGCCAAACAGCCTGCTAAGATCGACAATTGGAATATCTTTGAAGGGGTTAAAGTTAAATTAAAGCGCTCATAGACACTGGAAGCTCTTCAAATTTCATTAACTCTGCTCTCATTCGGCTGTGATACAATAATCGGGCACGACATACTCAAAAACCACTCCACCGTAGAAATAGATTTTCCTGGAACGCGCCCTGCTTTAAAGATTTGTAATGTAGCCCAAGCTCGTGTAGAACCTGTGTCGATTTTTGGGCACTTGGAAGAAAATTGCAGACCCGTTGTAATTAAATCGAGAAACCAATCTAATGAAGATCGTAAGTTTATGAAGGATGAGGTTGACAGACGTCTGCAGGAAGGTGTAATTGAACCCAGCTACTCACCTTGGCGAGCACAGGCTTTTGTGGTGAGAGATGGAAAGCGAAAACCCCGCATGGTCGTGGATTATTTAAAAACCATTAATAAGTTCACACTACTTGATGCTTACCCCCATCTAAAATTGAGGAAATAATCTCAAAAGTGTCAGAAAGTTTTCAGCACTATAGATCTAAAGAGTGTGTTAAGGCAGCTTGGAAATTCTGAGTTTAGAATTTCTTCAAACTAAACCTTATTTAAATATAAATCTCTGGTAATTGCAGAATTAAATATGATTTTAATTTTAAATACAATATATTTATTGTAACACAACTTTAAATGAATTAATATTTACAAATAATTTCCTTTTTATCGAAAACAAAAAAAAAAATAAATAAGATCCTTGGTCAACGTTTAATAAAAAAGAAAGAAAAATCCTGAATTAAAAAAAAAAAATAAATATATATGCCTCTGGTTACAATAAAAACAATTAAAAGAAAAAACTAAATTAATATCTCTTAGAACTTCCACTCGAAATATATACAAAAAAATGAATTTTAATGTCCCCTACTATCTTTGTGGAATCAACTTGGACGGGACTAAATGTTAAGGCAGCTTGGAAATTCTGAGTTTAGAATTTCTTTAAACTAAACCTTATTTAAATATAAATCTCTGGTAATTGCAGAATTAAATATGATTTTAATTTTAAATACAATATATTTATTGTAACACAACTTTAAATGAATTAATATTTACAAATAATTTCCTTTTTATCGAAAACAAAAAAAAAATAAATAAGATCCTTGGTCAACGTTTAATAAAAAAGAAAGAAAAATCCTGAATTAAAAAAAAAAAATAAATATATATGCCTCTGGTTACAATAAAAACAATTAAAAGAAAAAACTAAATTAATATCTCTTAGAACTTCCACTCGAAATATATACAAAAAAATGAATTTTAATGTCCCCTACTATCTTTGTGGAATCAACTTGGACGGGACTAAATGTTAAGGCAGCTTGGAAATTCTGAGTTTAGAATTTCTTCAAACTAAACCTTATTTAAATATAAATCTCTGGTAATTGCAGAATTAAATATGATTTTAATTTTAAATACAATATATTTATTGTAACACAACTTTAAATGAATTAATATTTCCAAATAATTTCCTTTTTATCGAAAACAAAAAAAATAAATAAATAAGATCCTTGGTCGACATTTAATAAAAAAGAAAGAAAAATCCTGAATTAAAAAAAAAATAAAATAAATATATATGCCTCTGGTTACAATAAAAACAATTAAAAGAAAAAAACTAAATTAATATCTCTTCCCTCATGCCTAAAATGCCAACATCAAAGCAGTTTATATCACATTTGCTGATTGTCGCCTAGCTGCGACAGGTGCGAATATAAATATGAAGCAAAAAAAAAAAAAAAATCTCTTAGAACTTCCACTCGAAATATATACAAAAAATCTGGTGCGTGCTCGCAACACACAACTTTCACTTACCAACTTACTTAGATTAGAAATTAATGCGTTTTGTTAATTGCCACTTCTCAAATGAACAGAATGGCCTTAATTATGAACAATGGTCTGTCATTAAAGGCGTACTCCGCATGCTTGGGCTTAACGAGTTTTATGAGTTGACTGAAAATTTTTCTTTTTTTCTCCTCTTTATGTTTTCTTTGTTTTTATCATATCTAATATTTAGCCATTTCTTATTTTTAGGCGTAACGTGAGACAGTTAATTTCTCCATATAAACAAAAACAAAGGTACTTCATAGGAAACAAACAAACAAAAAAGGCCCCAACCCCCCCCCCCCTAAAAAGACCCCTCAGAACATTTTAACAATGATAAAGCTTACCTGATATTAAAGAACACCTAATTTTCATTAAACATAACGAATTTGATAAAAATCGTTAAAGCCTTTTTTGAGATCATCGAAAAATTGGTAAAAATAAAATAAATATATATGCCTCTGGTTACAATAAAAACAATTAAAAGAAAAAAACTAAATTAATATCTCTTCCCTCATTCCTAAAATGCCTACATCAAAGCAGTTTATATCACATTTGCTGATTGTCGCTTAGCTGCGACAGGTGCTAATATAAATATGAAGAAAAAAAAAAATATATATATATCTCTTAGAACTTCCACTCGAAATATATACAAAAAAATGAATTTTAATGTCCTCTACCGTCTTTGTGGAATCAACTTGTCTGTCTGGACCAACTTTCTGTGCTCCTGGAGATGTTTTGAGCCTGGCTCGATCAATTCCCTTAGGTAGCTGCTACCTCACCTGTCTCTCTTACGGCACACATAAGGCTACTGGCCCGGCTTACGCTTGGTATTGGCTAATACCAAACGTAGCTACTGGGCCGCTATAAACAATTTGTTTATACTAGCTATAAACAATTAATTTTGTCTAACAATTATTTCTAATTATTTAATAAAATTACCTGTGGCCGCAACAGAGTGCTTACCATCAAGTACCTATTCTGGAATCTGAAAGACAGTACACCGCTTTTGAAGCTGCCGGAAAATTATACCATTCCCTTCGTATACCATTTGGAGTAACTAATTGGGTCGCTTCTTTTCAAAGAGTTATTGATCGTATTGTACAGGACGAAAATCTTGAAGGCACTTTTCCTTATTTAGATGATGTGACGCTATGCGGTAAAAATCAAGAGGACCATGACAAAAACTTAAAGAATTTCTTAGCTGCCGTAAACAAGTATAACCTGACCTTGAATAAAGAAAAAAGTAAGTTCTCGGTGAAAACTCTCCATTTACTGGGCTATGTCATTTCTAATCACACGATTACACCTGATCCTCAACGCATGCAGCCACTTTTAGATTTACCTGTACCCGAAAGCGCTGCTTCACTGCAGAGAGCGATGGGAAGGTTCTCTTATTACAGCAAATGGATACACCGCTTTTCAGAAAAGATTCGCCCTTTGCTGAAAACCATATTCCCTCTGTCAAACGAAGCTGTATCAGTGTTCAGCATGCTGAAGAATGAAATTGCTAATGCAGCTACTGCCGCAATACTTGATAATGTACCTTTTCAAGTAGAGACGACGGATGCATCAAAGTTTGCCATAGCCGCCACTTTAAGTCAAATGGGGCGACCAGTTACCTTCTTTTCCAGGATGCTGAACAAATCAGAAGTGTAACACTCTTCTATAGAAAAAGAGGCATACGCCATAGTAGAATCTGTCAAACACTGGCGACATTATCTCATAGGGAGACCTTTTACAATTCTCACGGATCAACGGTCTGTCTTCTTTATGTTTCACCAACGGCACAACAGCAAAATTAAAAATGAGAAAATCATGCGATGGCGATTGGAACTCGCCTGCTTCAAATTTGACATCATCTATCGTCCCGGCAACGAAAATTCCTCTGCTGACACCCTTTCAAGAATAAGCGCCGTTGCTAACTCGATTACAGATCTCCAAACCCTGCACAACTCACTTTGCCATCCAGGAGTAACTAGGATGTCGCATTGGATTAGAGCTAAGAATCTTCCCTACTCCTTGGAAGATATAAGAAAAATTACCCAAGCATGCTCGGTGTGTGCAGAATTAAAACCGCGTTACTTTTCGCATCTTGGGCACCTGGTCAAGTCTACAGCTCCTTTCGAACGCATCAATCTAGACTTCAAAGGCCCTCTTCCTTCTGCATCGAGAAACAAATACTTATTTACTGTTGTGGACGAATTCTCGAGGTTCCCTTTCGCCTACCCTAGTTTGGAAACCTCACCCAGAACAGTGATTGAGCATTTGACCTAACTTATTGCTCTCTTCGGCACACCAGCGTATGTCCATTCAGATCAAGGAAGTTCCTTCATGTCTGGAGATCTCAAATCATTTCTTACTTCTCACGGAGTGGCTACCAGCCGACCCCCTATAACCCGCAAGGTAACGGACAAGTAGAGAGGTATAACGGTGTAATATGGAAGAGTATTATGCTTGCCCTCAGGACGTTTGGTAAGAAAACTGAGGAATGGGAAGACGTACTCGACATGGCACTTCATTCAATATGGTCTCTCCTTTGCACGTCCACGAATGCCACTCCACATGAGCGCATGTTCAACCATCCTAGACGCTCGTTCAACGGATGCTCTATGCCGACATGGTTGACTAAACCTGGACCAGTTTTAAAGAAGAACTATATTCGAGCAACGAAGTACGACCCTCTAGTGGAAGAAGTGGAGCTATTGGAATCAAACCCTGAATATGCACACATCAGATTCCCCGATGGAAGAGAGACAACTATTTCGACTTGGCACCTAGCCCCACCTGGAGAATCCCTCATACGATTAGAAAATTGTATCAATGAAACTCCAGTTTTAGAAAACAACTCGAAGACTACAGAGATGAACTCTCCGACTACAGATAGCCCAACTGATCACGAATTAGTCCAAGGTCTAAATGGAAGCCCAGCGACAGTGAATCGCCATATCCGTGAAAAACGACCACCTGGTTATCTAAAGGACTTTGTTACTTTTTAGAGATGGGGTGAATGAGGAAATGATAAGCTTCTAATATTTATTATAAACATATGTTTAAATTAAATATTATGATAACCCTCCAATATTTATTTAAACATGTGTTTGAATGTTCAAAAAAAAAATGGTTTACTATTTATACCCATGTAAAGTTCTTTGTTTATTAAAACCTTTTGATTTGGTAGTAATTTCTTTATGATTTACAACAACTAGCTAATAAAACAATTCATAATAATTTCATTCAATATGTAAACAAATTTTATATTATTCATTTATGTGAGACACATATATCTGAGGAAGAAGAAAATATAAAAAAATATGAGAAGTTCTTTTTATTGGATTTAGTCTTAAATGGATCCCTGCAGTTAAAGAAAAACGTTTGGAAGGGCATCTGGAGGTAAATTATTAGGTTTCAAGAATAATTTATCTAATGAAATTAAATTTATTTATTTATTTATTTATTTACAGATGCATCTACCCATGTTGGGTCATTAGCATGAATACATGGTTTTTTTTTTTTTTGGTACAATTTTATTATTTTTCCTGAGGTTTTACATAATTAGAAGTATCTTTAGATATAACTAGCTAAGGTGCCCGGCTTCGCTCCAGTAGTTTTAATAACAGAAAAACTTTAAAATTAATGGAAATATTGAACAAAATTAGCAATTTCTCGAAACTTCGGTTTTAACTTGGTATCAATATTAAAATTCAAGATCTGCAGAGTCCGCCCAAATAAGGAACCCTATATATATTGTAATATAGTCAGGGAGGCCCTAAGAGTATTTTTTAAAATAAAACTGTAAATAGTACTTGTATAGGTTTGATTCTAACAAAGAAGTTTATTTTTTTAATAATTCATAGTTCTTATAAGTGATAATATAGTAATCTTGTTATCTTTGAATATTAATTCAGTTAGGTAAAACCTTTTTTTTTTTAATAATGTTATTATTTGTTTATTTTATAATCTCATTACTTTTATTTATTTGTTTAAATGTTTAATTAAAATAAGTTAATGTCATTTAATAATATCTAATAGTAAAGGAAAGTAGCTAATACTTGTTTTCATTTAAATGTTAGATATAATATTCTTATCAATAACATAACCTTCTTGTTCTTTAGTTTTTATTCACTGTAAATAGTTAAGTATTCTTTTTATTTTGTTTGATTGTATTTATAGTGTAGTACAGTAATGTTAAAGAATGACATTATGATTGAAAAACAGATGTGAATGAAAACATAACCTATTGTAATTAGGGATGGTGCGAAATTGCCGGAACGGCTCCACGGAACCTAATACGTGCCCGGAGCTGTTAGGAACAGTTCCAACATGGATGCCTTAACGGCTCCGGTCGGAGCTGTCTGCTTTCTCCTTCCTTCACTAGACCCTTGGGAGCTGGAACCGGAGCTGTTAGTGTACTATACTAGCTCCAACTCGGAGCTGTTAGCATATTAGTTCCGAGGCTCGTCGGAGCTGTTTAACCTCTCCCCACCCATTGGTTCTAACGGAGCTGGAGTCGGAGCTGTTAGCATATTAGTTCCGAGACTAGCTCCGACTCGGAGCTGTTAGCTTATTAGTTCCGAGAGTAGCTCCGACTCGGAGCTGTTAGCATATCAGTTCCGAGACTAGCTCCGACTCGGAGCTGTTAGCTTATTAGTTCCGAGGCTGGTCGGAGCTGTTCAACCTTTCCTCGCCCATTGATTCTAACGGAGCTGTTAGCTTATTAGTTCCGAGGCTCTCTTCAGCCAGCATATTATAATTATCTAAGAAGCAATTTCTATTTATCTTTGTTTTTGTAACATCACCGTCTTTCATTTCTTTATTTATTTAAAATAAAATAAAACACAATTTCAATTTTTTCTAATATATGATCTTTAAAAAAATTAATATGTTAACATTTTTTTAGATAAACCATTAAATGGATACGGAAGTTATAACTCGATGAAGGCATTATTTATTAAAATCCTAAATTCTTCTTAACATTAGCATTGTAGCAATTTAATTCTAATTAATTAAGCTGTAAAAATATTTAGTCAAATTAAAAATAAAATTTTTTCTTTTTTCTTAACTGTAAAAATAAAAATGCTTTTATTTTTAAATGCTAACATGGAGTTATGACTTGAAGAACAATAGGTTTTATGTACAATATACTTTTTTATTTTTACTAGCAAACGGGTTTTCATTTCATTTTAAGATGTCATCATTTTCATTTTTTTAACCTGGCTTACTTGGAATTTTTTTTTAATTTTTAATAGTAAACGCTAACAAAAAATCGTAATTTTTTTGTTTAAATAAATTTTATTCACATCCATACATGTAATATACAGTGAGAGAGATACAATGTATAAAATAAATATACATGTTTATATCTACTTTATTTTGTTATCTGCTTATTATGTTTATTGGCATACAATTATTTATTTAAATTATAAATTGAAAAATCTAATGATAAATTATATAATTAAAGATTATAAAAAGCGATTTAATTTTTATTTGTAAAAATTAGAAATAATAAAAATGTTTACTTGATAACTTGTTATTCTTTACATTCTTATTTTTTAAATATCATTATTATTTAAATAATATTATATTATATGACAATATATTATATTATTATAATATTAAATTATCCCCTGGATTCCTTTCCTATTTATGTTCCGTGGAGAGTAGTTTAACTTTTGAAAAGGTGGAGATAGAGGTCTACCTACACTGGTGGAATTTACTCTCGGAACCGATAGGTGGAACTGGAACGGTTAAGGGAACCTAATACGCGGTCGGAACTGGAACGGTTGGAGCTAATACGTCATTTAAACGTTCCGTAATATCCCTAATTGTAATTAGCTGGAGCCAACGCCTCCGTAAGAGTGTATATAACAAACACATGCGCCATCTGTGGCCGATTCAGCAACTACATTTTCAAACATTACGAACTCATTTAATTTAAAATCTATTTTAAAAGAGAAATTCTTTTGTATTTTGTCATATTTTTGAAAATAATGGCTTGAAAAACATAAAAACAATTAAATAAAGCCTAAAGATACCAGGTCCTATCTTCTCAACTATAGCAGTGCAGGGCTGTGATTGGTCAATTGTTTGTCCCTTGAGGTATAAATAGGGCCGTTTTGCCCAACGTTAATCAGTCTTAATTTGTCAGTCTTAGACACTTCTCCCCCTGCCCGATAGCTCCTGGTGTCTCTAGGATGTTTAAACCTATGTCTTATTTAATTTAATTCCCTTCCTTAATTTTACCCTTCCTATAGAATCCTGGGGGTTGTCCTCCCAGGGCTTGGACATTGGTTGGCCCTCTGTCCTGGTGGCCTTGCTTAGATCAGCACCCTAGAGCTGTCAAAGCCCACGTCTCTCCCGTGGAATCAGCTTTGATCAGTTTTACCTTTCGGGGTAAAAGGGTAGCGTTGCTCTGGCAAGGATCTTCCGTCCTTCTTACCTTCACCCTACCTATAGAATCCTGGGGGTTTTTCCTCCCAGGGCTTGGACATTGGTTGGCCCTCTGTCCAGGTGGCCTTGCTTAGATAAGCACCCTAGAGCTGTCAAAGCCCACGTCTCTCCCGTGGAATCAGCTTTGATCAGTTTTACCTTTCAGGGTAAAAGGGTAGCGTCGCTCTGGCAAGGATCTTCGTTATTCCTCACACCTTAAGCTGAACATTGGTTGGCCCTCTGTTCTGGCTCCTTTATCTCTCTCTTTCCCCCCCCTCTCTCTCTCTCTCTCTTGCTTAGATAGCGCCCTAAAATCACCGAGGTCCATATTTATCCTTTGGGTTTTACCTTGGTGATCCACTCTTGAAGTGAAGGGCTGCGTGGCCCTGGCAAGATTACATTTTTTTAAGACACTGTGGTGGAGACATCTGAGGAGAGATTAGGAGCTTATTGAATTTTTAAGCCCCACTGAAGTTAACAAATATTGCATTTTGGCATCCCTTGTGGGGATAGAAGACATTGAGCTCTGGACAAATATTACAATATACTTTAGAGGGAGATTGAAAATAGTGAATGAACAATCAATTTTGCTGCAACTTAGTCGAGTTATGCATCGTTTTTTATAGTTTCTGTGATTCTGAATCCTATAAGCCCATTCCAAGCAGTCAGCAGATAATAAGTTATTAGATAATAGTTGAAAAATTATATTTCCAGTACAACCTAAGCGCCGATTATAGTGATGGTCCTATTATATCCAGAAGTGTAGAAACTATCGAAGATTCATAGAAACGTTTTTAAAATACCTTTCTTTCATTTAAACCTCCCTTAAGTTATCCCCCCGTAATTTGGGCGGACTCTGCAGATGTCGAATCTTACTGCTATCACAAAGTGAAAACGAAAATTTTATGAAGTCACAATTTTTTCACCATATTTCTTTTTATCCTGAACTATCAGGGGTGATAAAATCTTATTGAAACAAATGGTGTAATTGGAGTTGGTCGTTTTGTTAGCTGAAATCCTCATCATGCATAGTAATATAATCAACTTCTTTTTCATAATTACATACAATAAGAACACTTAAAACTTTTTATTTTCGATTTATATTTAGTCAATTTATCTTTTTTTTTTGTCTGTTTTTATTCGCTCACTGTACAAATAAAACATGTTCACTCATAATGCATTAAATTTACTTAAGTTTATGTTATATATTGATTAAATATGTGAAATATGATGCGTTAATCAATTAATTCATATTCAATTCTTATGAGAAAATTAATTTTGTAAGGTATCCAGTCGGTTTTCTAATTGATATATAAAATCATTATTTTATTTTAAAAGAAAAGGTGAAACTAATTATTTTCGCTTGATTTTTTAGTAATTTAAAAAGAACAGCTGAACAAATACATAACCTTTACAAATTGAACGGAATGAATGAACAATAAACATCGAGTGAAACGCACCCTAGCGCTTCCTGGTAGTCTGAAGCTCGAACTAAATTTTTCATTCATAAACTCGTATCTCAATCTCAGGTAGGCTAATTACATGGCGCGAGAGGCTTAAAATTCCAGTCCTTTTCTCTTAAATTTTACACCCTTAAGAGAAAAACAGAAACCTTCTTCTCCGTTAGGGGTTATATAGCAACAGGCTGACATAACTTCCTTAATCCCAGGATAGAGTCGTTCTTGAGCGTTTTCGGCACGCACATTGTACACTTTGCTTTATAATATATACTAGCTAGGGTGCCCGGCTTCGCTCCGGTAGTTGTGTGGTAGTTTCAATAACAGAAAGACTTTACAATTAAAGGAAATATAGAACAAAATTAGCAGTTTCTTGAAACTTTTAACATGTTATCAATATTAAAATTCGAGATCTGCAGAGTCCGCCCAAATAAGGAACCCTATATACTTTAAAGGGGGTTGAAAATGGCGAATAAACAATTAATTTTGCTGCAACTTTGTCGAGTCATGCATCGTTTTTGATGGTTTCTGTGATTCTGAATCCTATATTTCTATATTTCTATATTTCCTATATTTCTTTTTATCCTGAACTATGAGGGGTGATAAAATCTTATTGAAAA
Organism: Aelia acuminata; assembly: GCA_911387785.2. Lineage (NCBI taxonomy): Eukaryota > Metazoa > Arthropoda > Insecta > Hemiptera > Pentatomidae > Aelia > Aelia acuminata. The sequence goes on from OU426978.1 coordinate 71,122,805, forward strand.
AATGCTGTAATTGGAGTTAGTCATTTTATCAACTGGAATGCTCATCATACATAGTAATAAAACCATTTTTCATAATTGCATACAATAAGAGCACTTCAAACTTTTTATTTTCGATTTATAATCAGTCAATTCAGCTCTCCTTTTTCCTTTATGTCTGTTTATTTCGCTCACTGTACTACTAAAAAATGTTCAGTCATATTACATTAAATTTATTTAAGTAGATGTTATATATTGATTAAATATAATGTGTAAATCAATTAACCTTCTTATGAGAAAATTAATTTTGTAAGGTATCCAATCGGTTTTCTAATTGATTGCAGATATGTAAAATCATTATTTTATTTAGAAAGAAATGGTGAAACAATTTTAAAAGTAATTTAAAAAGAACAGCTGAAAAAATATTTAACCTTTACAAACTGAACGGAATGAATGAACAATAAACATTGAGTGAAACGCACCCTAGCGCTTCCTGGTAGCCTGGAGCTCGAACTACATTTTTCATTCATAACCTCGTATCTCAATCTCAGAGAGGCTAATTAAATGGTGCGAGAGTCTTAAAATTCCAGTCCTTTTCTCTTCAATTTTACACCCTTAAGAGAAAAACAGAAACCTTCTTCTCCGTTATGGGTTTTATAGCAACACGCTGACATAACTCTCTTAAACGTGCGTTGAGTCGTTTTTGAGCCTTTTCGGCACGCACATTGTACACTTTGCTTTATAATATATATTGATTAATTACAAAGAGTTCTATTTTACAGAAGAATTGCTAAATATGTTAAATAAGGTGATAATACTGTGTCTTTTTTAAAATCAAGTATTCAACGGCGGTCTCTGTGGCAAGAGCGATGTCCAGTCTGCTGCTAATGCTGCACTCCTTCCTTGAATCCTTAAGGGCCACACAGTCCAGCAGAATGTATTCGACGGTAAGCGGTACCTTGCAGGACTTGCAGGTCGGAGGGTACAGTCCCTTTAGGAGGTAAGTATGCGTTACGGAGGTGTGTCCGTGACGCATCCTTGCCAAGATAACTTCTTCGCATCGATTTCTTCTCTCGGCAGTATTCCAGTTATCAGGACTATCTTTGATTTTTCCCAATTTGTAGCTCCTGTTTCTCCACTCAGTAGTCCACATGTCATGTATTCTTTTCTTGACGTAGTTCCTCCAGTCTAGAGGGGTGGTCTTGTTGATATGCCTCACTTCGGTAGCAGGATCCGTTCTAGCGGCATTCGCAGCCCTGTCAGCTTCCTCGTTTCTTCCAATACCCAAATGAGATGGGACCCACAAGAAGCTAATGACTTTTCCAGAGAGCATGCATTCTCTCTGAAGTAGTTGAATTTTCGTCACTAATATGTCTTTCGATTTCTTGTTTTATAAAGACTTCAAAGAGCTTAGTGAATCCGACACTATTAGATGGCATCTGTGTTGGTGTTTTGATATGAGGGAGAGGGCTTTGAAGATTGAATAAAGTTCCCCGGTGTAAACGCTATTTGATTGAGGTAGGGTGAATTTTTGGCAAATGGAATCAGCGACTATTGCACAGCCAACTAGTGAATTTAATTTAGAAGCATCGGTGAACCATAGGCAGTAGTCGGAGTAGAGCTCTACCCGTTCTTTGTAAATTTGTTGGAATACACATGGAGGTGTTGTGGGCTTCGAAAATTTTGATAAACTGTAATCAGTGTAATATTTTGATTGTATCCAATGAGGTGCCGAATTATTTGGGACTTTAAAAAATTTAGGAAAAGTTATTTTCAACTCGTTGGTTAAATTTTTGACCCTGTGAATGAAGCATTTACAGAATGGGTTATGTTCTTCGTTTGTAATTGATTGCCATGTAAGTTCTGATGCGATGAGATCTTTCCTTGACATCAATGTACCAGAATATGCCAAAGCTAAATATTTCCTTCTTGTCTCCAAAGAGGGCTCCCCACTCTCCACATACAAACTTTCTACTGGCGTGGTTCTGTGTGCACCTGTGCAGAGACGAAGTCCTTGGTTGTGAATTGGATCCAAGTGTTTCAAGGTTGAGGCACTTGCTGAGCTAAAAGCAACTGCCCCATAATCCATAATAGGTCTAATCAGAGTACGGTAAATCCTTAGCAGTGTTCGGCGGTCGGATCCCCACTGAGTGTTGGCCAGAATTTTTAGTAGATTTAGGCTTTTTTGGCTTTGTAACTTAACGTGGTGTATTTGAGGAGACCACGTTAGCTTTTTATCAAAGTATATGCCAAGAAATTTGATTGAATCTGTGTAAACAACAGGCTGATTCAATAGGTTTAATGAAGGATTTTTTAGGCATTTTGTTTTTTTGCAAAAATTGAAGTTATCATCGAGCGTTATGGTGATCGGGTAGTGGTCGCTTCCATACAAAGTGTCTTTTATATTCCATTGAACTCTGTGATAAATTCTAGTGTCAACAAAAGATAAATCAATCGCAGAGTGCGAACGATTCGTACAGAGATGAGTTGGGGATCCATCGTTAATAAGAATTAGAAAGTTATTAGAATTAATAAACTTTTCAATTTCAGACCATCTATTTTTATAATCTGACAATGTAGAACCCCACAATTTGCTGTGTCCATTCAGGTCCCCAACAAGTATTACAGGTCTAGGGAGTTGATCCACTATGTTTTGAAGATCATTCGCTGTAAAATCTCTATTTGGTATGTATGTAATGTAAATATTGACATTGGTTCTGGGTGGTAGGGCCGGGGATAGCCGAGCGTGTTGGAGCGCGGCCCGCTTTAACACGCTCGAGCCGAACGGTGGCGGTTCGAATCCGCCCTGGGATGGTTGACTTTTATTTCGTGGAGGCCCCACGGAATAAAATCTCGACCTACCCACCATGGTTAGGATAGGTTGGTTACACCTGTAGAGTAACCCCCCGTATGCCACACATGGCCAGGAAGGGGTACCGAATAAAAAAAAAAAAAAAAAAAAAGGTTCTGGGTGGAAAATTTTTGTGGCTAGAACTTCATGAGTAGATTTAATGTTTATTTCTTCCGAGTAAATTTCTTTTTTGAATATTGTTGCTACTCCGCCCCAAGCGGCCTTACCATCAGATCTATCTCTTCGATAGACGTTGTACGTTTTTAGGTTGAATCTCTGAGATTTCAAGAAATGTGTCTCTTGCAAACAAAAACAGGTTGGGTTTTCTTCTGTTAGTAACAATTTAAAAATATTCGTAATGTTTGAAAAGTCCGTTACAGTTCCATTGTGCGATTAATGTTTTGGAAGTTTTGACCATCATCAGATAAAAATTAGAAGAGAGAAAAAAATGTACAACGGTTGGTTAGACTAATTAATCAGAGCTATCTTCCGTATTTATGGTAGTATCCTTTGAGTCCCACTGTCTCTTGAGAAGCTGAGATATTTTGATCTTAGAGCGCCGTTTTGTAACCAGGTTTCTGGTGTCAGCCAGTATAGCCCTAATGCCTTCTATATTATCTGTGAATTCATGCACCAGCTTGTTCAGATCTTTCGTATCAGGAGCCATAGCGGTTAATTTTATTAAATCTTCGAATGAAATAGGATATTTGTGCTTGTTCTCATCCATGGATTTTCGAGCTTCTTCAAGGTTAATTTTAGTATTTTTAACAGTCTTTTTTAATTTTTTGCTAGCTGATTGTATTGCTTCCATAGGTGGAAATTCTTCAAAATTAACAATATTTTCTGAATCATTATTGGTGTCTAGCATAAGATTTACTTCGATGGTAGATAGTGTAGAAGGAGGAGGGCTAGGGTGGCACCTTTTTATGCCAGATACTACTGTAGGAGATAATAATGAATTTTTGCTGTTATCAACAGCTGTTTCTTTATTACAATAGGGCTCGGCAGTGACGGCTTTGTTGTGGTCAGCATCACCATGGTTACCAGAGTTCTGTTTCTCAGCCTCGTCGCCTTTAATGTTTACATTGGCTTCTGCTGATGCTAATCGGTTGTCATGGTGACAAACTGGGGTTGGCTGTACTGTAATACTGGGTAAAGACTGGTTAGGTGTATCAAGCAACGAGCGAATGGCGCTCGTTTGTTCGATTTTTTGATTAGTTTCTGAGTTAAAATGAATTAATAAGCCTTCTCCCTCTTGGGTCTGTATTTCCTGAATGTCATTGTCATTTTCTGGACAGTCAGTGGATATGTGGCCCGGTTGCTTGCAAATAAAGCACGTCACAATATCTTCGCTCAAGAAAATGAGATATGACACGGTTTCGTGCTTTATTAATAAAGAGGAAGGTAGTTTGTTGAGATCGTCAGGTGGGAAATAAACCTGTCGTCTAAAACTCAGGACATGGGCCAATCTTGGGTCCTGGTACCCAGCCCTAAGAAAATGCATAGGGGAGACTAATCTTAGACCTAAGCTTTTCAGTTCTTTTTCAATAATCTCATGGGGTATTGAAGGGCAAGCATTCGATATAATTATCCTTTTGGCCGGATTTACAAGACGTTTTATTAATATTTCTTTATTGTCTATGTTAATGGATTTATGGTTCTGTAGGAGGTTATCTAATACCTCTTTATTACTAAAATGGATGCAAAATCTAGAGTTTGAGATCCTAGAAGTGTAGCGAATATATTTCGGGTCAATTAATGCTGCAATTTTCAATACATAATCTTTCTGTTTAATACCAGGGTAGGTGTGTAATATAATAGCGTTTTCTCATTTTGAAAACCGTTCGGTAGCGGTGGCTTTGGCTTAGCTGGTTGTAGCTTCTGTTAGGTTAGGGTTGGATGTGACTTTTGAACTGATGTTTTTTTTTTACCATTACCGTGTCTATTTGCTTTAGATTTGTTCGATTCATTGTGCTAAGTTTGGCTGAAGACATTTTAGGGTCTTTTGTATGTCGCTACAGAGCCTAGAGCTCTGGGCAACTAAGAGGGGCGTTTGGCCACCCAACCTTTCACAAATATAACAACTGTCTGTTATTTTATGGAACACGCGCACTCAAATTGTCTAAAAAACACAAAACAGAGCAACTTTTTGCATGAACAACACATAAGAATTACAAAAAATGTCAGACTCACCTGAAGCGTGGCTTCTTCGAAGAGGTCCCAAACAGCTGATCCGGAAATTAAATGTAATAACTTGGATAACCAAGTAATAATAGAAATAGTTAACCTTAAAATATACATGCTACCAATTTATCTTAGACAAAAAGAGTGGAATAATGAGTTTAACGGTCTGATAAACTTTGTCAAAAAGTATGACCATCTTAATTTATTAATCATTGGGGATTGGTATATCCAAATCGCTGATAAACGAACATTGTTTGAGGAAATTATTTTTGACATATACCCATTTAGCAGAATAAGAAAATCAAAAGACTCAAATTTAACAATGGGAGAAAATTTTTGGAGTTTTGTTCAGATTTTAATTTTATTGTTTTAAATGGACGGTCACCTTCTGATCTGAACCGTGAAATAACGTTTATATCATCAGTGGGATGTTCTGTGAATGATTTAAGTGATATGAATTATCTGGAAACAGTTTAAAAAAGACACTTGACTTTAGTGTAGGTTGTTTACCTTTCTCGGATCATCAACCGATAAATGTTTACCTAAAAAGAGATAGAGGGAAAGAAAGAACTGACACTTCAACACTGCTGTCTTTATTGCCCAAACTCAATTGGACCAAAATTGATGAAATAAATTACAAATCCAACCTTCAGCTATTAACACAAATTCATTTTGAGAAGCATAAGGAGGTTACACTGCACTAGGGATGGGTCGGTGGAACTGGATCGGGAACGAGAACCTAATCTCGCTGTGGAACGGTATGGAACTGTTCCAATCGCTGGGATTTACCGATACGGGTGGAGTGGGGAGCGCCCGGATCGGTAAGGAGTGGGGAGCGCCCGGATCGGTAAGGAGTGGGGAGTGCCCGGATCGGTAAGGAAAAGTTCCACTGTCTGCTCCACGAGCGTTCCAGTGACGGTGCCACGGACTGCTCCAGCTCCGGTTCCACTGTCTGCTCCACGAGCGTTTCAGTGACGGTTCCACGGACTGCTCCAGCTCCGGTTCCACTGTCTGCTCCACGAGCGTTCCAGTGACGGTTCCACGGACTGCTCCAGCTCCGGTTCCACTGTCTGCTCCACGAGCGTTCCAGTGACGGTTCCACGGACTGCTCCAGCTCCGGTTCCATTGTCTGCTCCACGAGCGTTCCAGTGACGGTTCCACGGACTGCTCCAACTCCGGTTCCACTGTCTGCTCCACGAGCGTTCCAGTGACGGTTCCACTGTCTGCTCCACCTCCGGTTCCACTTACTGCTCCACTATCTGCTCCAGTACTGCTCCAACGCCAGTTCCACTAACTGCTCCAACGCCGGTTCCATTACCTGCTCCAGGACTGTTCCATTAGCATTCCTCTCACGATACTCCCCGATCTTTAGGGAAGATGAGCCCTTTTTTTAGCAAAAGAAATTGTAAAATAAAACATATTATTTTGGGATTTAATTATAATTATTAAAGATCATAATATTGGCTTAGGCATTAATGTTGAAAATACCGCAGTATTGTAAAATAATTGGGTAATATAGTAAAACATGTGTTAGAGGAAAGTAAAATTATGCAAAATACATACACAAAATAAATTATTTTTAATATATGACAATACATGGTATAAGATTGATTTTAAAGCTAGATAAGAATCATTTAGACTAAACAATAAAATATACAGAGGAGGGTCAAAAACAACTTTATTTGCTGTGCAGTTGCTAAGAATTAAAAAATAATTTTCATTTAATAGGGGCCTGTTGCATTTTATTGAAATTAAAAAAAAAAAAATCATGAAGAAATTTTATACATTGAGAATGTAATAGAGAGGAAGTAAAACTTCCCTGCCTTAGTGAAATAATGTAAATTAGCCTGGCATTATAGAAGTAGATTGGTGAAGGAGTTTAATACGAAATTCATATAATAGATTTGTAATATTTGTTAATTTATTTACCATCACTTTATGCTACTAAGATTGATCAGGCGATGCTACAAAGCTAAATTTTGCCTTTCCAGGTATAATTATGATAGAGATCTTTAAAAAGTGCCTGACATCGCACAGGCTTGGAGCTTTCATTTTACTTTACCTTCTAAGGACAGCATGACCAAGGATTTTTTACTCCCTTTAAAAAATCCTAAGGCAACTTGGTGGGATGAGATCCTGTGACTTGCTATACTAATGAGATCCTGGGATTTGCTATACTAACTACTACACCACCAGTGACAGATGTATTATATATATATATATATATATATATATATATATATATATATAAAATTCATTGATCTCAAAAATCTGTGTTGTGGTGAGATTAATTTATATTCTAATGATTATTAGAAAATGTGGGATTATTTTTATCTTCATATTACCATTTTTGGCACTTTGTACATGGAAGTACAATGTTATGATAAGGATATACATATATCTTTTTCAGGAAATTGTAAACAGTATCTTAAAATTAATAAGGGCAACTGAGAGTCCTAATGACCTATGTCTCATCAATGTTGTTTGGTTATAGATTATATTTGAATGAGAAGAATATATAATATTACAATTATTATTAAAGCATCATTTTAGAAAGAAGTTTCAACTAAATAATAATTGGATGCTATTAGACAACTAATCTCACCTATATTTTGAAACAAAATTTGCCTAATTCTAATTACAACTCTTATTTCCCAGTCCTTACCAACATTATTCAAAACAAATTCCAAACAAAACACCAATATTGGTCAATAATGCATATATTCCAAAGTAATGAATGTATAAAAAGGAGAAAAGCTTGATGGAAATAAAATATAACATTTTGAAAAAATTGTAAAAAAATAAAAAATTTTAAGTAATTTAAGTATACATATTAATACTTCAATGTATACAAACAAGTTTAAAAGATATATTAATTCATATAGAATTATTATTTACACATTATAAAATTACTATTTATTTATTAAATATAATAATCTTCATTGTTGTTGATGAACAGCAACATCCTGGCATTTTGTGGAGACAATTGGCTTGGTCTCTTTGAAAGAAACATGCTTGCTTTTGAAAAGAGCTGTTGGCATGGAACAGATTTAGCTGTTATGCAAAGGTGTTCCTCTGCTACTAGTAGAGCCATGGAAAGTCTTGCCGATTTGTATACCACCATCTTATTGGGTCTTCATGCAGTAGAATGGGAGGATAGGGTGGGAGGAAATTAAGTTTTTGGTAATTTAAAAATTCGAACCACTGCTTACTGTTAATGTTGAGAAAACAATTAAGTACTAAACAAATATTAAAAGTCTATATAAAATTTGCATTTTAAAGTTTTGACCTTGCCGATTTGGGAGTTTTTAACCAGTTCTATGTAGAGTATATATTATATTATTGAAAAAATTGTTCCTAACAAATTTAAATTGTTAAAAGGCCTCCCAATAATTAGCTCTATACCTAAATTTATGTATGTAGATATATAGCTCATAATAATTACACACAAAATTTTGTAAGCCAAATGAGCTGCTTGAATGTTGTAAACTCTGGCAAAGGTACATTACAAAAATCACCAAGCACACCAAACATTATAAGAAAAGTATTCCTAAGTATAAAAATAAGGCAGCATTAGTGTAACACTGTAAACAGAAAAAAATTTTTATAGATGATAATAATCAGAATCTTTTTTTTTTTTTTGTTCGATACCCCTTCCTGGCCATGTGTGGCATACGGGGGGGGGGGGGGGTTACTCTACAGGTGTAACCAACCTATCCTAACCATGGTGGGTAGGTCGAGATTTTATTCCAGAATCAATAGCTAATGAAAAAATAAAATTAGCTTTCAATTTTAAATTATACAAAAAGGTTTAACTAATCAACCTGGTCCCCCTGATCCCCCCCCCCCCGGTCATCATTTTTGAGTTTTTCTATTTCCATGTGTAAAGCAATGGAACAGTGGAACTGTATCGGTAATGGAACTGTTCCATTCGTGGAACGGAACGGGTTGGAACAGCTCCATTAAGTATCGGGAACGACCCATCCCTACACTGCACGAGCTGTATAAACTGAAAGAGACCCTGCGCATAGAGGTAGTTATTCAGATACAAATGATAATCCTTTTCGTTTATCAACACCTTGGTTTGACCGGCAATGTTCCTTATTAAATAGGCACTCTTTTAAATTTCTTAGAATTTATCGAAAAAATAATCTGGAATCAATGAAATATTTATATATACAGGCAAATAAGGACTTTAAAATTTTATGTAACAAAAATAAATTAAATAATTTATTTTTTAAAGAGAAAAGATTTGGCTCCGCCGGGAGTCGAACCCGGGTCTCCCGCGTAACATGCGCGGATGCTAACCACTGCACCACAGAGCTCGGCTAATTAAAAATTGACGTAAGTCAATAAATAAAAGGAATTGGACAAAATTTGTCCACCTCCCGTTACTACTCGCAAAATTTGCGAGATCGGGGGAGTAGGTATCAGTGAAGAGGAAGGATTGGTTCTGCCTGGAGCCGAGCTCGTGGTGAGTGGTTAGCATCCGCGCATGTTACGCGGGAGACCCGGGTTCGACTGAAATGCCATTGAATCCCGAGGGCGGCGAGTGTCAGCTTGTCGTAGAAATCAGCTTATCGCCCGATCTCATTAATTTGGCGACTAGCCCCCACAAAATTGGTTCCGTTATCACTATAGATGCCGGAAGGAACACCGCGGCGCACAGTGGTGCGGATAGGGACAAAACCCTAAAAAATGAAGGTGCTCCAACCGGAACTTTAGAGATATTTTTTGAAACCTAAATACCTCTAGAGTAAGGATCCACAACAATTTTTCAGATTAAAATTCATTAAACCTTTGAAAGTAAGGCAGTTTTGGGCATCTTGTAGGAATGACACGAAAACACTTTTGTTAACGTCCCATTTCAAAGTGATCTTAGGGAAGCCCAAATTTTTCCGAGGCCGTAATTTTCGAAAATATCTTATTTAGACATCCTGAAAAAAAGGTATTTAATCCTAGATTTCAAAAAAAAAAAAGTTTAGGGTGGATGGAAAAGAGAATTGGGTGATCTCTTGAGGCATGGCATAAGTGATATGGTTATTGGTCTTTTTCAATGTTAGCTCCGTCGACCTCCGTCTTCTGGTTGATATTAAATCAATCCAGAGGTATCACTGAAGATATTCCAAAAGATTTCAGATCCGAAAACGTCCGGATCGTTGAATGAGATCATTTCATAGTTAGGAATGCGTGAACGGGAATGCCGTTTGCTTAAGTGTCCCCTCTTCCAGCTGCAATGTTTTCAATCGCTAATACGCTTCTATTCAAACTGCATACGTTGAAACGAATACGATTCTGGATCAAAATGGATTTGTCAAAAAGTCAACAATTGTTTATTTGCCTCAGTTTTCAGTTTTCTTTCATCGAAGAGAGTGAAATTTTTATCATCATCATAATAATCGTTTATTTAAATTTACTATGGATACATACGTCTTTTCCTACTGCGATGTATGTGATATGCTGATGAATAAGAATTCGTCACTAGAGCAGGCGTTACCAGCATTAACACGTTAACTGCGACGAGGGGTCATTTGACCCCTTGCGGTGACTTCCATTACTGCGAGCCATTAAACGTGTATTTGTCGTTAACTGCGAAGCTTGTCACGCATGCTGTTTTAATATTTTTCAGATTTTTTATTTTGTTTTTATAATGCACTAATTAATACTAATTATATATCGAAAAAAAATGTTAGGGGTCACTTGACCCCTTGTCGCATTATAGTTTAAATGTTTTCCTTAATGCGGCAAGGGGTCAAATGACCCCTAACATTTTTTTTCGATATATAATTAGTATGCTCATGAACTTGCTCTTTTAATGCTCATTAATCTTCATCTTACTATTGTTTTGGCATATTATATAAAATATTAATGAATATGTAAATAAAAAATATTTTTTCTATTCTAAAATATATTTTTCTAATGTTTGAAAGCTGTGAAAGCGGCAGTAATTTATTGTGAATCACATTTATCTAAGGGTGAATCACAGATTCCCCTTCTTTTCTTGTTCTTTGACTGATTCTACTTAGTATTGTTGACACCTGAGCTCTGGTTTATTTGTCTCGTCTCGATTCAGTAAATAATTTCGAAGAAGGTCCGGACGACTGTGCCGACAAACCGTCTCTTTGTTTGCAATGCTTCAATGATAAACATTATAAAATGTAGTTTTCACATGTTATTTCTATTTAAATAATTTAATTAGTAATATTTAAGTTTATTTTTTTAAATATATAAAAGGTACACCTATGTTCATTTATTTATAATAAAAACATACTTTTAGTTTTATTTTTTATATCTGAATTCTTCCTTTCATGAATTATATAAGCTGAAAATTAAAACCATATAGCAAACATTTTATGATTAAACGTAAAAGGAAAGAAAAAAATTACTGTTAGTATAACACAGATGTAGTAGAAAAAATAAGTAATAAAAAATATATTCAGAGGCAACAGAATTCAACCCTGCTTCTGTTACGAATTCTTGTATGTCAGGTATTTGTAAAAAAAATGGATTTCACTTTAAAACATTCATCAATGTTTAGAGAGAGTTAATTTTAATGTCTAAGGGACAAGGGGTCAATCAGCCCCTTGACGCAGTTTAGCGGTGTGGTAGCAAGGGGTCATTTGACCCCTCGTCGCAGTTAACGAAAATCCCAGTTTATTTGTTTCGCAGCTAACGTGTTAATTCCAGGGGTGGAAGGTGAGCCCTTATTTACAATTATTTCGGAAATAAAAAAAAGATTTGTTAGACATTTTAATAAATGCTTTAAGGAAGCGTCATACAATGAGGACGTTTATTTAAGAAAAAAACAGTAAATGGTTGGAAGACAACTTTATCGTGCCCTTTGTGCCGATGGGTTGCGAGATCGACCGTGAACCTGGTTTTAGAAATTAGGGGGGGGGGGGGGGAGTCCAACCAAAGATTTAGGAAATCTTGAAGAGCAACGAACGAAGATGTATTCAATTTTATGTTGGTGTCATCTGAACCATGCATCAGTAACTTGAGGCCTAATTTGGAAAAAAAGAAAATACCTCTGGATGTCGATGCGACAGATTTAATTTTAGAAGAGTAATAAACATCATAAATGAATGTTTTATATAAATATTAATCTTATATTGTACTGAAGATGGTGTAACAAGTGAAACCCATCTACAATTTTATTGTTTATGTTAGAAAAAGAGTATTATTTTTATTTTTGTAGTTATTTTTATAAATATATATATCATATTAGTTTGATGTTTATATATATGGGTCATTTTCCCAGAAAGGGCAAATCGCTGTCCCCGATGGATTCTGAAGCCCCCTCACCATTTTCGTTCATTAAAACAACCTCCAATTATGCTCTGTGACTTGCTCTGTCGACTACGTAGGGTTTTACTCCTATAACATTAAAAATTAAAGGTTGAATTTTGATATGACCAGTGGAATTCTCCTTCCTTTGCCATGTCATAACTCCAGTTTCCAAACTTTACGTTCGTCTACGAATTAACCAATGACGCTTTTTGAATTTTTTATAGGTGTGGTGCTGTTCAAAACATCTCAAGATTAGAATGTGAGGTATGCGATATTTTTAAGGATGATAGAATCGTAGACAGAGGAGGGAAAAGACTTGTCCTCGGTATTTGCGTTTTTCCCCGCTTACATAGTATTTTCGTGTTTTGGCAGTTTTAACCTTTACAGATAACTGCTGCTTCTGGCCTAAAGTAGGTTTACATCTCTAGTAACAACTCTTTTTGCCGCCAAATGTTTTCAGTCCCTGTGGAACCGTCAGGATAACAACGTAGGTGCTGTGGCGGGAGCGGCATACAACCCGTGTAATTGTCTCGCCCATAGCCACTTAGAAGGTAATTGTATCGAAATTTTTTCATTGCTTTCATCTTTGATACGCTTCTGACGGTCTATCGTTGTTTAAAAAAATGGCTGTATTTAAGTAGTGAACAAAAAAAAAATGGATGGTCATACAATACAATATCGGGTGTTTTTGTCCCGCTCGAGTGTACTCGGAGATTAATTGTATCTAAATGTTTTCGTTGCTTTCTACTTCTAAAGCTCATTGAAACGTTTCGAACGGTCTATCATTTTTTCAAAAATCTGATTTATTTAAGTAGTAAACGAGAAAAGACTAGAAAGCCTGTCGAATTCTGATGTCATTAGCCCGCCTCTCTGGAATTGGAAAGTAATTGTATCTAAACTTTTTCGCTGCTTATTACTTAAAGTATTCGTTAGCGCTTTTCCAACGGTCTGTAGTTTTGTCGAAATGCAGCAGTATTTAAGTAGTAAACGAGAAAAAACTGGATGGTCATAAACATCAGCAGTTATTGTCCCGCCTGTCTCTACCCAAAAACTAATTGCATATATATTTTCTCGTTGCTTTATACATATAGAGGTCCTTGAAAAGTTTCCGATGGTCTATAATTTATTTCAAAAGCATCTTTATTTAAGTAGTGAACGAGAAAAAAACTGGATGGTCATAAAAATTTGTTTAATGGCTGAAAGATGGCTTAGGATTTTTTTCAGCAAAAAAAAAATAAATAATAGAAAAAAAATAAATGTAATAAATATTTTTTTATTAATCTAATCTTAATTTGTGGATGACCACCTGTTTTAAATTATTTTTAAATAATTTATTTTTTGAAGAGAAAAGATTTGGCTCCGCCGGGAGTCGAACCCGGGTCTCCGGCGTGACATGTCCGTCTATGGTGCAGTGGTTATCAGCCGCGCATGTCACGCGAGAGACCCGGGTTCGACTCCCGGCGGAGCCAAATCTTTTCTCTTCAAAAGATAAATTATTTAAAAACAAAATAAATAAAAAAAAAAACTCAAGAAAAAATATATTTGAACGAACCCTCAGCACATTTCTTTTCCCTTCTTCCGATTTTTTTTTTATTATTATTATTTTTTTTAATAAATAATAAATGCACCCTGCTCTTGTATAACCTTGCATTGGAGTTCAACCAGTGCTATGTAAAGAGCACCTCTAAATATTTTCCAGACGTTAATTCGACATTTTCAATTTCAAGAATTCCAAGTTCAGATTCGCCCTTTCTGGGAAAATGACTTATATATATTAGTCAACTTAGGGTTACGAGTTCAAATGTAATTAGATTTTACCTAAACGGCAACAACTATAAATTTAATACGGAAGAAACATGCACTTTATGCAAAATGTACGAAAAGGAGAATTTATTGCATTTCCTCATAAACTGCCCAATATATAAACATGTAAGAACCCATTACTTACAGAAATATATAAAGGATATTAATCCTAAAAGTGGTATAATAGGAGAGGAAAGAATAAAAATTCTGCTCGTGGCAGATAACTTAAATAAAATAAATGATGTATTTAAATATGTAGCTAGCGCCCTAAAATTAAGGTCTTTTATTATAAACGAATAAAAAAAAGTAATATTTAAAAAAGAACTGAGGGAAAACCATCTAGTCTATTAGAAAGATATCATTAATAATCTAATTAGAAAGATGTTTTAACAGATGGGTAATAATTATTTTTTATATGAATGTATTTCTGTATAATGTAACTGGTAACTGGCTAGACTTAAACGGCTAGTTTAACACTAAAGTGTTTATAAACATGTATACCTCTTGGGTCTTTATGTACAGTAGAAACCTATAATCATTCTTATTTTATTATTTTGTTGTTTTTATATAGTCGGCAGCACAGTCGACCATTTATTATTGTATTTATAAATATTTCTTTTGCTTTTTCTCCTTTGTATATTCAGTAGAAAAAAAAAAAAAAAAAAAAAAAAAAAAAAAAAAAAAAAAAGAAAAAAAAAGGAAAACGTAAAGATAACAAAGTGGTAAGAATGGAAATGTAGATATAAAAATATTGTAAATCTATTTTAATATAATAGATAATAATATAATAATTTGTTGTTTTTTGACAGCACAGTCGACCATTCATTATTGTATTTATAAATATTTCTTTTGCTTTTTCTCCTTTGTATATTCTGTAGAAAAAAAAAAAAAAAAAAAAAAAAAAAAAAAAAAAAAAAAAAAAAGGAAACCGTAAAGATAACAAAGTGGTAAGAATGGAAATGTAGATATAAAAATATTGTAAATCTATTTTAAATTTTATTTTACATTGTATTTCATGCAGATTAAGCCAACTCCCTCTGTATGTCAGTCTGTATAACAGATGTAATAAATAAATAAATAAAAAAAAAAGATATATATATATATACTCAATTTTAGTTCAAATCCTTTCGTTTCCTATAATATTTATTACGATCCAAGTAAAATAAAAATTTTATTTTTAAAAATGCGTATTTTTTTTACCCTGTAACCCTTAAAATGAAATATTACAACTTTGAAAGTGGTATAAATCGATTCAGCAACCCAAAAAAAACATGGAATGTATATATTTAATCGCCATTTGTGACCGGTTAAGGGTTTTGTCCCTAAATTGGTCATTTCGAACCACTGTGCGGCGGCTGCAGAAACGCACTAAAGCGGCGAGGAATGCGGGGATAGAGAGTTCGGAGTGGAATTCAAGGTGGGTAGCTTTGGTGGAGACACAGACAAAGGCGCAGATATAAGCTTTAGTGACGCGGCATCCCCGGATGCGGGTAGAAGAAACTGAGTAGGGACCGGCGTAGTCGACTCCTACCTTAAGTGGAAGAGACGCGGTCTTTCGGGAATGAGTGGTTGGGGATTAACCTGAAAGCAACGGTTACATTTTGTTAGGCGATGGCGGACGACGTTCCTTCTGTCCAAAATCCAAAACCTCTGGCGAATGAATGAGTAGTAATGAGCAGATGAACAGGACCGACGTGTGTTCTTGACAAAAAAATAGGTTACGTATTTTAAATGTAATTACAGGAATCTAATGATGATTAATAAAAGTTTCATATGTTATTTTAAAGGCCTGTCTGGGTTCTTCGTCAATTCATTCATTCAAATATTTACAGTAGGGTTCCGATTAACCGAGTCGATGGGGACCAAAGTTACCACGGTTAATCGAAACCATACCAATACCAACTGAAAATGAAATAAAAACCTACATATATGTAATATACATATAAAAAACTATTAAATATTTAATAATAATAATGCATAATAACAATAATAATAACAGAAATTATGAAACTATTTAAAAAAAAATCTGTTATTGTAGTTTGTTTAAATGAACTTCTATCGGCAGCAGTCATGTCCCTCCATTTTCTCAGAATCATCAGTTTATGTGGAGGAACATCGTCTCTGCTTTCTAAATAGAGAAGCGTTCAGTCAAGCAGATTGAAACCCTCCTCATGGCTTATTTTTGGAGGGGTGGTTTCCACGTCTTTTTCAAGATCCTCTTCGGGATGTGACTTCATTACCTCATTAATGATTTCTTCTTCCGTAAGGACTGCCGATCTGTTTAATGTGTCTTCATTTAACCAATCCATAACTTCGGGGTCCCTTATTATCCGGTGTGTTGAGGTCTCTTAGCAAATTGCACAACTCCTGATTTGTTAGAGGTCCTTCAGTAGCCTGGCCATCATGGATAACTCGAGGCCATACGTTTTCCCAGGCTTTATTAAGTGTGCTTTTTGTTAAAGAATCCCAAAAATGAGCAGCCATATAAATCACATCATTAATTGTTATCTTCTTTAATTTTTCAATTAATCCTTTCTCTTCTGCTAGTAGGATTTCACACAAATGCTTCTTTTTTGTAATATCGTTTAAATGTCGAAATTACTCCTAGATCCATGGGCTGGATTAATGATGTGACATTTGAAGGGAAAAACACCGCCTTTATTTCACCCTCACATAGGACATGCTCGTCAGGATGTGATGGTGCATTATCAACTAGGAGTAGGGCTCGATGAGGTAATTTTTTTCGTCCAGAAACTGTTTGACATTCATGGGCGGATCCAGCCGACATAAAGGGGGGGGGGCTGCAGCCCCACAGCCCTTCATTTGGATCTGCTAATCAGCTTTTTTACCTTTATATTGCTTTCCCACAACTAAAGTTCTACTTGTTCTGCACATTATTTGTTCTTTAACTTGCTTCCTTACGTTAAGGAAAGTCAAATTCTATCTTTAAATGACGAAAAAATTTCCAAAGTGAGGGGCTGCAGCCCCCACCCCCCTGGATCCGCCAATGTTGACATTTGGTACAAAATGGTTCTTAAACCAGTGTTCAAATATTTCTGCAATCATCCACGCAGAATTTTGATCTTTATAAATAACCGGCAGGTTATTAATACTGATATGTTTGAGGGCTCTGGATTTGGCCGATTTTCCCATTAAAAATAACTTTAACTTATCCTCTCCACTTGCATTCGCATAAATCAAAACATTTACTCAATCTTTAATTCCTTTGAAACCACTCGCGGTTGTTTCCTTATTCGCCGCGATAGTTTTTTGAGGAAAGACTTTGTACCACAAGCCGGTCTCACCCGCTTTGTAAATTTGGTCAGCGCATAGATTTAGGGTTTTTATTAATGATTCAAACCATTAATAAATTTGGATGAAGATTCGGTATCCGCTGAAAAAATTTTCCCCGCAAATGCTGAGACCACGTCTGCTTATGAACCGATTAAGCCAACCTTTACTGGCTTCAAATTTCTCAATAGAATTGTTTCATTTTGAATTAAGAGATAATGTTTTTTCTTGTAACAATGGACCACTTACCGGGAATCCTTGATGTCTTGCCTGGAAAAAACATAATAAAAGGGCTTCTTCTAAAATCTCCGATGATGGCTTCTTCAGTGTAGATCTAAAAGTTGAACCCTCCTTGGATGCAGATGATAAAAGTAATCTTCAATTTGCTTCTTATTCCTCCCCCCAGTCACCCACAGTGTTCTCCCCCACTCCATAATGCTGAGCTACTTTTTTTAAAGACACCCTTGTCTAAGAGATGAATCGTTTCTAATTTTTTTCAAGTGACACAACCACTTGTTTAAGTTTTTTTCAACAGCATAGCAGGACCAAACGTTAATTGAGAGTTTTGTTAGAAGGGAATAAAGGAATGTGGATTAGATGTAAAATTTTTTCCAGAATCTGCTGCTAGAAAAGGTTTCAAAGAGGAAGCTATGGAACTAATTCTTTGAAAGAAAGTAACCAGAGGGTTCTTGTGCACAACTTCTAACCTATATTTTGAGAGTTGTATTTCTTCTCAGAATTGGGATTGAAGTTTCCATCATGGCCAAGGGCTCATCTTCATATATATTCATATTTATATTTATTTATTGCTTATAAAGGAATTCTCCTCATAGCAGGAGCAATGGCCATGCACAATATTTGTTAGTAATGGTTAGTAGGTAATCTATAATCTAGTGATCCATAATATGATAACTGTAAAACATATTGTAGTATATTATATATCAATAAACCACACTATGAACAGAAAAAACATTGAGAGCATGTAAAAGAATTAATAATAATAATAAAAAAGATGCAGCAGAGGTATACTAACCAAATTACAATAAATATATTAACATAAATAAATATATTAACTTATTACTAAATAATTAATTACAGCGGCACACTAAACTAAAAATAAAATATAGCACATTGGGTGAATATTTTGTGATGCTGGTAGAAGATACATGGTGTTTATAATCAGTTATTTGTCTATTGGTGTAGGAGTGCGGAGCGGTATTTAAGTATGTTGTTCAGCAGTTGGTATAGTTGTATAAGGTCATATTTACTATTGGATGAAAGTCTATTGTGAAGGAATTCTATTTTACTATTGGATGTTGCTAGATCTGGATAATATTGAGCTCTAATATCGATGTATATTGGGCAGTTGATTAGCAAGTGGTTTATTATTTATTTATTTATTGCCATCCCTACCGTGCCTGAAAGGCAATACGGGTTTTGGCAGTAGTTGGATGCTATCCATTTCTGGATAGCAACCAACTGCTGCCAGTAAAACAATAACAAAATTTTTCATAAGCTGTGCACACAGCCTGCTCTTCTAGTTTATGAATCACCTTCTTCAGCCTCTGCCCTCTCTGGTGTTTTCCGGGTACAGGACCTTCTCTCCTCCCCAATGAGAAGTGCGTTGGACCCGCAATCGTTTTCCACCCAGTCACGAAGGCCTTGAAGTGCGGATAGTTTTCTTGTTCCATTAGCTGAGGGAAATGGCTTTCAGTCAGAACATAGAGACCAGTTTCCCTCAGCATTTTTGCCCTCAATGCCTCATAGGTGGCACAGTCCAAGACTATATGTTCGGCTGTTTCGGGTACTCCATAGGTAGGGCACAGAGGATCAATATTCTTCCCATACTGGACGAGTTTTGTGCGGAAGCCACCATGTCCAGTTAGTAGTTGGGAGACCCAATAATCAGGTTCTACCCATCTTGCTGCTAACCTGGAGCTGACGGTTGGAAAATATTTTCTCAGCGTAGCTCCCTTTGGTGTCGCTATCCATCTCTGATTCCATTGGTCCAGGGTGTATTCGTGAATGATATTCTTCCATCTGCGTGGTTCCTAATTGATCCTTGCACGAAGACACTCCGGTAAAACCGCCGACCCTTCCCTCATCATTGTGTATCTAAAAATGTCTTCCTGCAGGAGGAGGTCGATAGGTACTGCTCCCGCAAGGACATGTGCCGCTTCATGAGACAGAGACTTATAGGCCCTAGTTACTCGCAGCAGAGCCATTCGTTGAATCGTAGCCAACCTGCTCTTTTGCCGGTGCGAGAGATTCTTATTCCAGCCAGGGGAAGCATACCTCAGTATACCCACGACTACACCTTTATAGATGGCCATAGTCGCTGGGTATTTCAGGCCCCAAAAGGCTCCTCCGATCCTGCTGAGTCCGTTTAGAGTTAGGGTCACCCTACTTCTGAGGTAGTCCAAGTGAGGAGTCACATTGAAATTTCTTCCAATCCTAATGCCAATGTAGGTGACCACCTCACTTGGACGTATTCTAGTTCCTTGAATATTAATATTAATAGGGTGAGCCTATCAGTCCTACCTCTAAGGAGAATAGCCTGGGTCTTTTCGGCAGCCATCTTCAGCTTCTTTCTCTCGCACCATCTTCTGATCAGGTTGGCGCACCTCCCCGCTTCTTCTTTCAACCTGGCTCTGCTGTTCGATGCCACTACAGCGGCCAAATCGTCCACGAACGCAGTGGCGGGGAACCGTTCTTCTTCAAGTACTCCCAGCAACTCGTCAAAAACTATTTTCCACAGGGCGGGACCAAGGACAGAGCCCTGAGGACACCCTCGCTCTACACAATCTTCTACTTCATAGAACTGCTGGAGCACGCTAGGCCACCAGACGCTGTCGAAGGCAGAAGTTATGTCAAACAAGAGTAACATTACATATTTTTCTGCCCTCTCTTCAACGTCTTGGCGCACCCGCAGCAGGGCATCTACGGTTCCCAATTAGTAAGTGGTATATGTCTTCATTGTCTTATGTGTTACATAATAAACATTGAGTGTTTGGATCTATCATCTTCATATACATACACATCCCCCCCCCCTCAGACTTGGCACCTCGGTTAATCGGAACCCTACTGTACTTATGTTACAAAAATTTGAAAACTTACCACTCTTCTGAGGAAATGTATTGATGGCCATCAGTAACAGTGTAATAACATGCTTTTGGAAGGAAAAAAATAGCTGAAAAGCCAATTCAGTAGTTCCAATTAAGTAATAAAAAATTTCCCTGTCATACCCATCCTTATGTTTCTCTTACTATATTTTTAATTTTTAAGATATAAAATAACTAGCCGTGGTGCTCAGCTTCGCTCAGGGAGTTGTGAGATAGGTGGAATGAAAGATTAACTTTAAAATACAATGGTACAAAAAAATAGACCAAAATTATTCATGATTAGAACAAAATTTGTACTCCTGAAACTTTATTTTCAGTATTAGTAGTAAGTTTCAAAACCTCAGAGTCAGCCCATATATGGTTTGGGTATAAGAGACCCTATTAATGCGGTTTCTTAATGAGCTTTCTTCCCTTTTCTCGATTAAAAAAAATTATTTTGGCAGCAAATATGTCCAGGTATGTACCATTTTTTATGGTTTCTATTTCCTGATTCCATTGAGACCATTCTCATGACGATGCAGTTAACAGACAAAAAGTTATATTATAGTTGAAAAAAATGTTTTGCGGCTGTACGATGTTACATTTAAAAAAATTATTGCCATGTTCGATTCAACAATGCAAAAACTGATGAAAAATCTTTATTAACTGTTTTTTTACCTCACATTATATAAAAATTTTAGGTTAAAAATTCATATTTTGGGAGCGATAGTTACTTTGCAAACCACGAGACAAAAAATGCAAGTTACTATTTTCAAATTCATTATTTCTCCTATAATCTTATATATTTATTGAAAAATTAATAGATTAGCATATCAAAGTTTTGTTTGAGTTATGTAGAACATGGGCCTTTGAGCTGACAGAATGTCTTCACTTTTAATATTTTGCAGGAAAACCATTTAAATAAAATTTC
Source organism: Aelia acuminata (assembly GCA_911387785.2). NCBI lineage: Eukaryota > Metazoa > Arthropoda > Insecta > Hemiptera > Pentatomidae > Aelia > Aelia acuminata. Next base: position 71,144,232 of record OU426978.1, read on the forward strand.
TCTTTGGAAAATACGAGCTTTTTATTTTGTATATATATATTTCATTAAACTGATATATTTTGATATTCCTGTCCTGGTTACAGACAGAGTTACAAAATTTCTGTATATTACAAAATAAAAAAAGAGGGCTATCCTTATCAAGTTGAGTAACTTCTCCTTTTTTGAATTTGGTTGAAAATTTACGAATTTTCAAAACAGAAATATTATCTGAACACATCATTTTCGATATAAATATATTCCATTAGGTATATCCTTTTCAGCGCGCACATTGTACACTTTGCTTTATAATATATATTGATATTGATTCCGAATGTATTCAAATCACTTTAGATTTTGTTTACTTGACAATTTTTTATGAAAAAACAATTTCTCATTCATAAGAATAACTTCAACTTTAATTAAAAGAACTTGGAATACCACTGTTCATTAATTTTACATAGGAATGAATTATTATATTAGGTATAAAATTAGGACATATCGTTGTGACCATTATAATGTAACTAATTTAAAAACAAAATTACTTGTGTCCATTTCATTAATATAAACAAATTTTGTTTAGCTTTGAACACTAAATATTCTTTATGTTGTTCCTATTTAAGAATTCAGTGACAAATTATATCCTCCTTTATATTTCATTTATTGTTGTTAGATCATGAATTTTTTTTTTTTTTTATAAATAAAAAACCCAACATGCGAATATTTATAAATTGATTAAAAATTGTATTACAAGTGTTTTATTTTTTTATAAAGAACAGCAACAACATACAGTGAAAAGTTTACCTGATGATGGGGTGGTAGGACCCCAAATACCATAAAAAATAAATAAATAAAACAATTTTCATGACTGACAACAATAAATGAAATATAGAGGAGGATATAATTTTTCACTGAATTCATAAATAGGAACACTATTAACTACAAATCTTCCAGTCAATATAAAAATACAATATAAATATTCTTTGGAAAAAAAAAAAAAAACATACATAACAGCCAGAGTTGGGCATATTTATATTTATAAATACGAATATGAATTTATTTTTATCTTAATTTTAATGTGAATATGAATATAAATTTATTTATATCACAATATTTGTGAATATGAATATAAATAAATTCGTATTTACAAGTGTGAATATAAATAAATTCATATTCACAGGTGTGAATACGAATTTATTCATATATACAAATTTATCTGTAAATAAAAAAAAATTCACAGGGAAAATTGTGAATATTCACAAAAAAATGTGAATATTTATATCTCAGTCTGTGAATTCGGCCGTTTTTACAAATAGAGATGTGAATATGGAAAAATTCACAAATTGAGATGTGAATTTCCACTAAATTCATAATTTTCCAATAAATTTATAAAATTATTTCCGGATTTCTCCATATTGGTATACATTATAGAGTTAACCCTTTTTATGGAAATCACATCAGATATTACCTGATATCGATTACTAGGTTTTTTGGGATGCTGATTATGACAAAAATATCGATTTTGACATTCCGCCGTCAGGTATCGATTTATTACAACTTGCACGATATAATCAATCTTGGTATCGGCTATAGGGTTATCTGAGGTGCTGATTTTGAAAATGATATCGATTTTGAGATTCCGGCATCAGGTATCGATTTATTACAACTTGCGCGATGTAATCGATCTTGATGTCGGCTATAGGGTTATCTGAGGTGCTGATTATGAAAATGATATCGATTTTGAGATTCCGCCGTCAGGTATCGATTTATTACAACTTGTGCGATGTAATCGATCTTGATGTCGGCTATAGGGTTATCTGAGGTGCTGATTATGAAAATGATATCGATTTTGATATTCCGCCGTCAGGTATCGATTTATTACAACTTGCGCGATATAATCAATCTTGGTGTCGGCAATAGGGATAGCAGAGGTGCTGATTATGAAAATGATATGGATTTTGAGTTGAGGAAAATGATAACCCTATAGCCAACACCAAGATCGATTACATCGCCCAAGTTGGAATAAATCGATACCTGACGGCGGAATCTCAAAATCGAAATCATTTTCAAAATCAGCACCTCAGATAACTCTATAGCAAACACCAAGATCGATCATATCGCGCAAGTTGTAATAAATCGATACCTGACGGCGGAATCTCAAAATCGATATAATTTTCATAATCAGCACCTCAGATAACCTATAGCCGACACCAAGATCGATTATATCGCGTAAGTTGTAATAAATCGATACCTGACGGCGGAATCTCAAAATCGAAATCATTTTCAAAATCAGCACCTCAGATAACTCTATAGCAAACACCAAGATCGATCATATCGCGCAAGTTGTAATAAATCGATACCTGACGGCGGAATATCAAAATCGATATTTTTTTCATAATCAGCATCCCAAAAAACCTAGTAATCGATATCAGGTAATATTTGATGTGATTTCCATAAAAAGGGTTAACTCTATAATGTGTACCAATATGGAGAAATCCGAAAATAATTTTATAAATTTATTGGGAAATTATGAATTTAGTAGAAATTCACATCTCAATTTGTGAATTTTTCCATATTCACATCTCTATTTGTAAATACGGCCGAATTCACAGACTAAGATATAAATATTCACATTTTTTTGTGAATATTCACAATTTTCGCTGTGAATTTTTTTTTATTTACAGAAAAATTTGTATATATGAATAAATTCGTATTCACACCTGTGAATATGAATTTATTTATATTCACACTTGTAAATACGAATTTATTTATATTCATATTCACAAATATTGTGATATAAATAAATTTATATTCATATTCACATTAAAATTAATATAAAAATAAATTCATACTCGTATTTATAAATATAAATATGCCCAACTCTGATAACAGCAAAACATCACTTTAGATCTACAAATATTAAATAATTCAAAAGTAATAAGTGATATAATTGAAGGATTATATTAATAATATTTCATCCCATTTGTTATGAATACATATTAAATTGACATTAAAATAAAAAATCATATATTTAAGAGGATCTTGGAGGTTTCAAAAATCCTAACTTTCTCAAGTATCTGACAATAAATGGTGTGCCAGTTAATGTTATACTCATTCTTACAGGTGCAAGAACTTTATTTACGGCATAGGCCACAACAAACGTACTTGCTCCAGTAGCAATATTTGATTCACCCATTCCGATTTTCATAAGTAACCACTTCACATCCAAGCCACTATAAACAAATAATGAAAACTGTTAGTGCTTATTTATAGTTAGCTAATCTACCTATATTAAAATATACAAAATGAAGAAAATGGCAGATGTTAAATTTTCAAATAAAGTATTGGTAATAGTTTCCCAATGTTACTTCTGGGCAAAACAACCAACACGGCACCGTTAAGTATGACCCGTTAAGACCCGATCTTCATTGAAAAGGACCCGTTTGTGGGTTTATTTATTTCTGAAGAGTAAATGGGTGTCGAAAGCTAGGATATCATAAAGCTAAAAAAGGCCCTTTTTAAATGAAAAGAATGGAATGAGAGTCCCCTTAAATTACGACAGCATAACCTCCTGAAATAGGCCATGCCCAGAAGTAACATCGGGACACTTTTACCAAAAGATTGATTGATCAAGCAGGTATGTACTTAAAAATGTGAAAATTTGTGCTTGATAAAAAATCAATATTCTAACGTTATATTTGATCTTTAGTGTATTGCATTGATCACCCAAAAAGTAGGGTCATTAGTTTAATAAGAGTTATAAATGAATAAAAAAAGGGGCAAGATAACTTTTTTTTAAAACAAGACAAATATCATTAAATAATATGTCAAACTTTTAATTGTGGTAACATTATTTAGTAAAATAAATTTATGAAATCAAAACATTTTTATTCAAAATATTTACCATATTTTCTATTAGTTATCAACTTTTAATCCGAGGATTGACATATCTAGGGCTTTTTTAAGAAATCACTTTGGAAAATGTATTTTAGACCAGAGAATTATTTTCAAAAATTTTACCTTTAGAAAGTTTGTCAAATCCTGAACAGATGGAATTTTGTTGGAGATGAATCTGGAAAAAAGGTGAGAGTGAAAGGACTTTCCAACAAAGCTTGTTTAGTTTCATCACTGTCGGTCGTGAAACAAAAGGTATATACTGCAAGAGTACAGGTCACTTCTAATTAAGTTTTTTTTTTGCAAGTACATAAAAGTTTTTGATGCATTACGATAATATCACTAATTATGAAGATGCAATTTGCACCCCCCCCCCCCCCCCCCCATTTTTGGTTTTTCCAATAGTGAGCTTCAACCCTTCATTATGTGATTCCGCTCGATTTTAATTAGTTTTTTACTCTTTTGATTTAATTCCTGTTTAGTGACGTAGAGCACGAGTTAGATAACTCATGAGGAACTAGCAAATTACTGTAAAAATGTTTCGTATAAAATAAAATAAAATAGAATTTTGTAATTTATAAAATAAATTTGTAATTTTGAAGCATCAAACCTTCGTATTTTTCATTTTCAGGTCAATATCACTCATCATGAGGATGGTTTCACCTCTGAGCAAAAAGGATAAATAATCACATAGAAACCAAAAATGTTTTGGATGAAAATTTGGGTTTGGCACCTGTCACATAGGTCATTTGTCGATATTTAACCACTGATGCCTGTTTTCATTAGTATACATCAATTGAAGTTATAGCAAATATTATCAAAATAGAGAGGATTAATAATGGCTCATTTTTATCTGTATACATGGAGATAGAAACAGAAGAGATAGAAACAACAGAAGTTTACACATTTCTCTTTGAATTTCTAAAATGATAATAAAAACATTTCATAATTTTTTGTGTAAGTTGATCACTTATGATATGGTTAGAACCAAAATATACCAGATAATACCATTAAATTTTTTTTATATTTTTAAATATAACTCAAATTCAAACCAACTCCATCAGGAAATGGAAAATGAACAGAATTCTAACAATTTACAAAGCAGTATGAATAAATTAATTCAGCCTATTAATAAAGCAACTAAATCAAAGTTACATAGAATGAAATAAAATCAGAATATAAAGTATACATTATGATGGCCAGAACAATCCTTCACCTGAATGAGGAGAAGGGTTTGGCCCAAAAAGTCTGATTTAAAGAAAGTTTTTGATCATATAGGCTTAAATAACTCATTTCAAAAATCAAGATTATGAATTTTTACCTCAGATCAGTTGCCATAAAATTTCAGAGGTCATCAAGCACATCATAATTTGATAATCTGGTGCGATGCGTGTAACACACAACTTTCACTTATCAACCAGCTAGGGGTGGAAACCTACGTGTTTTGATAGATGTGTTAATGCTATTTAAAAAATTCACGGAATATCCACATTTATTTATCCTTATCCCTTAGCTTTATCCAAATTTATTTAATTATTTTTGTTTGCTGTTCTCTAAAAGGTATAGAGTGATGATTATTCCAAAACTTGAAAGTCTTGAATAATTTTCAATTTATTATAATTAACACTTATCTGGGTTTAAATAATTTTATTCCAAGAAAACGTGAAGAAGGTTCTCGAACAGTCACGAACATGTACTAGAACAGTCACAAACAAGCACTAGTTTGTTTCAACAAGTCTAGAATTCTTTTTCTTTCTTCAAATCAGACTTTCTTTCACATGTTTTGTGTTTCATGTTATATTATTTATTTATTTTTTTAAGGGGGAAAATATCCTAATTTCATCAATGGTACATATTCTTAATTCTATCCAGTCCAATGTGAAACAGGGATCTTTGGGCAAGGGTTGTGTGGCAATTAATCAAACTAAGTACTATTTACACCGTTTATTTATTTACAACAAACCATCTACAGGTCCCAACTACCAAAAAAAAGGGGTCTCATAACTCAAAGATACTTGGGGCCACTTATATACTCACTACTAGGGGCTACTATCCTACTCAAATCCCACTCCTGGCCTGGTGGTGCCTGCCCCAGCCTCACTCTGCCGGTCCCAGACTGCCTGTCTCTCCCGGACCTCCACTGCCCATCTCAGACTCCCTCTCGGACTGTCCCTTCTACTCACCTGGGCCAGCCTCTTCTAGGAGATCCCCCTCCCTCTCAGGGTCTTCTAGGTTCATTCAGGGCCTGCTTAGCTTTTCAGCTATGGTTTTTCCACGTGGCAATATTTTTTTTTTCCATTTTCGGTAAATAAGTATATCGTGAATGGAAATCGTTAGAAGGGGTTTTTACGTTTTATAGAAAATTGGAACTTAGTTTTCGAATTTTATTCTCTAAGGCCTTTCCAAAAATGGATGAAGATAATTATCGATGATTGTTACGGCAAAAACTACCTTATATATCATTCAAACATATATAATGGACCTAAGGTTTTAAACTAAAATGTAATCATTACGTACTATATTTTACTTCTATTTTTCTGTTTTTTGTATTTTGTACTATGCTTAGAATTTTGGTGTTATCGAAATTGAAGGTATGGTTTTTTTTATAGAGTGTTCAGATAATGCAGTTGCTTTTATGTTTTTTATATTTTTACAATTATTTTTGTGCTGTGTTATTCTTGTTTTTAGTTTTTTAGATGTTTCACCTATGTATTTCTTGTTGCAGTTTTTGCATTCTATTTCATATATTGCGTTTTGTTTTTCGAGTTTTTCTATTTTGTCTTTCATATTGCTTATGTGGTTTTGTAATTTGTTTCTATTGTACATACCCAGTTTTATGTTTTGGTGATCGTATGTGCTGAATGCCTTTTTTATTTTATCTGTTAATTGTGGTATGTATTCAATTTTGTAGTATTTATTATTTGTTTTCTTATAATTTTCATTACCTATCTTTTTATTTTTTTCCTCTTGTTTGTCTGTATAGAAATCTGTAATTAATTTTTGGTTTGGTTTATCTATTACTTTGTTTTCATACATTTTTGGTGGATTAGTATTTTGTTTTGGTTCTCTGTTTTTGATTTTAGTATTGTTTTTTGAGTTGGTTTTATTTAGTTCTATTATCATATTATTATTATTTATGTTGTACCATATTTTATTTATTAGTTTTTTTGGATAGAGGTTTTCTTCTAAAATTTGGTATATTTGGATTTTAATGTTTTTTAAATGTTCTGTATCTGTTAATGTGATTGCTCTATTTATAAGATTTTTTGCTGTGTTTATTTTTTGTGTTATGGGATGGTTTGAACAGTAATTTAGTAGTGTGTTGCTTGTGGTTGGTTTTGTGGTCCATTTTGTTGTTATTTTTTTTATTTGCATTGTTAATGTTTATTTCTATATCCAGATATCTGATACTGTTGTTTATGGGGTTTTCTATGGTAAATTCTATTTGTTTATGGTGTTTGCAAAATTTTGATAGTATTTCATTGAGGGTATCTGTATTGTCTGCTATTATTATGAGATCATCTATGTATTTTTTTATCAATATGGGCTTCGTTGCTAATTTTTCTATATTTTTGTTGATGAGGGTCATTCATGTATATTCCGCTGATATTTATTGCTAAATTAGAGCCCATTGGTAGTCCTTCTTTTTGTCTATAAAATTGTTTGTTATATGTGAAGAAACTATTTTTTAGACACATATTTAGACCTTCTATGAATGTGTGTTTATTTTTTATTTTTGTATTGTTCTTGATTTGGTCCCATTTTGTCTCTATGATTTTAACGTCAAGACTAGCTATATGTAAATTTTTGTTTTGGAAATCTATACTCTTTAATAAAAAAAAAAAAAAAAAAAAAAAAAAACCTGTACCACTACAACCCATAAAGGGTCTTGGGTGCAGTACTATGTAAGGAAGAGTACTGTTTCTTGGTCAGCGGTCGTGCAAGGAGGTGATTTGACCGTGATATGTACACAAAAATTAATAAAATAATAATAGAATACATAAAGAAGTACTAAGAGATAAAGAAAGAAAAAAATGATACAAAAATAAATAGGATAATACACAAAACCAATATCAATAAAATACAAACCAACAAATTAATAGAAAAAGAGGAAAACAGCCAACTTACGAGGGGTGATCAAAAAGTTCCAGGACTGTTGAGATTGCGCGGCAATGGAGTGTCATAGAGCAGTGCGGTTGGCAGCATTGTTTAGCGTGACTCTTCCTGAGCTCAGCTGTTTATTCAGTTTGTTGATAACCTTCTTCATTGCAAAGTTACTGCTGTTTTCGTAAAAAAAAGTTTTTTGTGTTCGGCGATTTTGTGAAATGAATGTAAAGGAAGAGCAGCGCGTTTGCGTAAAGTTTTGTGTGAAGTTGGGTAAAATGTTATGAGACCATTAACCGCTTTCGTTATCTTCAAACCCTGAGAAATTTGCGCGAGGCAATAAGGAGGAAGAGACCAGAGTTGTGGCGGAGCGGTGAGTGGGTGCTGCATCATGACAATGCGCCTGTTCATTCCGCACTGCTCATTCGCGACTACTGCACCAAAAATGGAATGACGGTCATTCCCCAGCCTCCATATTCACCTGACCTTGCCCCTGCAGACTTTTTCTTGTTTCCAAAACTTAAGAGACCCATGAAGGGAAAGAATCGCCGAACACAAAAACTTTTTTTTACGAAAACAGCAGTAACTTTGCAATGAAGAAGGTTATCAACAAACTGAATAAACAGCTGAGCTCAGGAAGAGTCACGCTAAACAATGCTGCCAACCGCACTGCTCTATGACACTCCACTGCCACGCAATCTCAACAGTCCTGGAACTTTTTGATCACCCCTCATACACCAATCAAAGCCGGAAATATAAATAAAAACCACATAAATATTAATATAATAAACCAAAAAAAAGGAATACATATAACAATTAGAAAAATACAAAAATTTACATAAAATAAAAAGTAGAATCGAAAATAAAACAACTAAAGATATACCAATAAATATAATGAATCTACTAGCACTAGGAGATAATTTCAATTTCAACCCAAATAACAAAGACAAAGAAATAGTTAAGATCATCACAGATCTAGAAACAATTTTCGAAAACATGGAAAAATCAGAAAATCATATAAATGCAACAAGAAACAATATATGTAATATAATTACATACTATATACAGAATGCTAGAATAAATAAAAAAAGTAACAACCCCCTCAATAAACAAATCAATAAAGACCTAATAGACCTTAAAGAATGCATGGAAGCAAACCAGGATACAATAATAATCAAAAGATACAACAAAACAAAAAAACTAGTAATCATGTACAAAGAGGAATATAAAGAAAAAATGGAAAAACTTTTGGATGATAAAACAACATACAGGAAACTCAGAACAGAACCATTTAAAGAACTAAACATTAAAATTAACAATTATGTCACGAAAATATTTAAAAAAGGTGTTCACGGAACGAATTTTTGGCAGTTTCCAAGATGCCCCCAGTGCCATCTATGGAGAAACTGGGGAACTAAATCCCTAAAGGTAATAGTTCACCTGCAAAAATCATGCTTAGGACCTGTAGAGTACCTGTAGAGTTCAGTGAGTGCACTTAGACTGAAAAAGTACTTCTGTTTTTCATGAACTTAATTTCCTCTACAAAATGATAGAGTAGAACAGACAGGCAGCCGCAGGGCAGGCGGCAAGGGGTAATAAAGAATGGCCATTTTTACCGAAAATTAGCAAGTACATATTCGCCAACCTACAAGTAAGAAGATTATTTTAACTTTAACTTCAAATTATCCACATCAACCATATCATCGTTCAACTGGCTTCTAATACCTCTATTTAATAATTTTAATTTGTACAAATATAACTTTATGTTTCCAGCAATTTAATTAATATCTTTTATACAGTCTACTACCATTCTTTTCTTCTATATATTAGCATGCATTCATTTCCATTTCCTTTTTTTTTATTATTTCATTCTAATTAGTGTTGGTCAGACCGGAGAAAGCCGATGGCCAATACTAAACAAATGGTCCGAAAGGGCCGGATGAATCAAACATATAATCTTTCTAATTAAATTGCCGGAACAACTATTTTTCTTTATCAATTGATTCATTAAAAACTATTTAAAACCAATTTGAATAACAGAACTAATATTTTTTTTTATATCAGAAATTTAATGTTAGCTATACCGCCATGAAAATGGTTTCAAATGGAGTATAAGTTGTAAGTTTATTAGCCAGGAGTCTCTAAAATGCACTTTAATTAAGATATCACATTGAATAGTAAGTTCATTAATATAATTATATAATCCTTATATATATAAAAATCTCGTGTCCCGATGTTTGTCTCTCTATTTCTCAGAAACTACTCAACCGATTTTAATGAAATTTGGCTCAATGTAAATAGTTTTGGCCAACTTACCGGACCGGATAGTTTTTAACTTAATTAGTGATCAAAATAATTCTTATATAGCGAATATTGCTAATACAGTAGGTCGTGTTTCGATTTATTAACATGGCGTCATATGTCGATTTCATAATGTTTTTCTTTATAAGCATGCTATTGTAATACAGGTTATCATTATTATAATTTTGTATTGCGTTATGTGAGTGCAGTTATTTGTTCCTATATTATTATTTTCTCAAGACAAATAGTAATACAAATTTGTATTTATTGTTAATTTTCATTAAAGAATAAATAAATCAAGAAAAGGTTACAATAAATTCTAAAATGTGTAGATACTTTTTCTTCCTTTTCCTTTTTTATTTATATTTAAATTAAATTACTAGCTAAGAGCTGAAACGCTTTGGTGTGGCCCACCCTGATATCAACTTTTAGTAAAGTAAATACATTTTAATAATTTAAATTAGGCTATTATTTGAAATAATACTCTATAAATGTTGTAACAGCACCTACTGTCATAGGTGTAACCTAGTGGTGGGGTCTAAATAACATAACAGCCTTAAATCACCTATTATTATAAAATAACAGTGATTGGAATAACCTGTTACCAGTATACCGACGTTATTGAAATCACTCTTTCATTATTGAGCAACCTATCACTTGCGCAGGCGCGATAACAGGAGAGAGCGTTATTACAGGCTAAAAGAGTGATTCGGCAACAGTGGTCTGGAAGAGGGATTGGGTAATAGTGATCGGGCAATCGTTGTTATCGCTGGCTGTTATAACAGTGCGAGGAGTGATTCGGTAACAGTCGAAGGAGTGATTGGGCAGCAGCTGTTATCGCTAGCTATTATTACAATGCAGAGGAGTGATTGGGCAACAGGTGTTATCGCTGGTTGTTCTAACAGTCTGAAAGAAAATGTTATTCCCTCACTGTTATAATGATGTAATAGCTATTATTTGACTCTTCTGAATGACACATCCAATAACTTAAAATTTAAAATTTATACTCTTTATTTTGAAATTATTTCACAGTAATTAGCGCAATGTTAAGCCTTAGAGCTCCGAATAATGTAAACGCTAAAGTAGTGATTAATTCAATAAGTTTACTACTTGTAAATGAGAATTATGATAAATATGGACTCCGACATACACATGAATATATGAAATATGTTCTCCGACTTTTGAAATCATCGCCCTCGGCTTTCATACCATTTTTAGAATTATCAGTAATTCCGAAGTCGATTGGAAGTTTTTAATAAAATTAAGACTTATTTACTTTATAAACTACGGGATCCTTTATGATCCAAAAATTAAAAAAAATCTGGTGCGTGCGCGCAACACACAACTTTCACTTACCAACTTAATTAGATTAGAAAATAATGCGTTTTGTTAATGCCACTTCTCAAAGTTACACATTTTCCCATATTCATTTCGTTTTCATTTGCTCTATAAAAAAAAACTTTTTTTTATTATTAAATAAAAGTTTTTACTTGTAATAATTCGGCAATTCAAGCATAATACTCCAAGTCGTCTGATTTTATTATTCTCTATGTACTTGTTCAAAATCTCATTTAGTTACCATGAAACAAATAAGTTCCATTAAATGAACAGAACGGCTTTAATTATGAAAAAGCCGTTTTTGAGTAATTAACAAAACACGTGCAAATGATACATAATTTATTCAGTAAAGTCCCCCCTCCGGTTAATCAATTTTGATGAAATTTTTACAGTCATATCTCGGGCATATAAATACATCAAATACCCAGTTTGATCAAAATCGTTAGAGCCGTTTTTGAGTAAATAAAAAAAACACGTGAAAATGATACGAAATTTTTTAAGTAAAGTCCCCCCTCCGGTTAATCAATTTTGATGAAATTTTTACAGTCACATCTCTGGCATATTAGTACATCAAATACTCAGCTTAATCAAAATCGTTAGAGCCGTTTTTGAGTAAATAAAAAAAACACGTGAAAATGATACGAAATTTTTTAAGTAAAGTCCCCCCTCCGGTTAATCAATTTTGATGAAATTTTTACAGTCACATCTCTGGCATATTAGTACATCAAATACTCAGTTTAATCAAAATCGTTAGAGCCGTTTTTGAGAAAATCGAAAAAAACCTAAAAAGTTATTAAATAAAGTACCCCCTCCCTTTGAGCAATTTTGATGAAATTTTTGCTGTCACATCGCGGGCATATACCTAAACTAAATACCAAATTTCAGGTTCGCACGGTTTATAGTTTTTGAGCTAGTCTGTTCACATACACACACACACACACACACACACACACACACACACACACACACACACACACACACACACACACACACACACACACACACACACACACACACACACACACACACACACACACACACACACACACACACACACACACACACACACACACAGACCATTTCGTGGGACTTGGTCATTTGGACTCAGGGGACCCCAAAACGTGTATTTCCGTCGAAAACCGGAAGTCGAAATTTTTCACGATCGCAATACTTCCACTTACTATATATTTCATATATAGGTAAGTGAAAGTAAAAAATGCGCCCCCTTCAGAAAATTTCTAGATCCGCTACTGAAACAAAGCCAATAATAGTTAGAGTAGCATATGTTACTAAAATCACCTGTTATAGGAACCTGTTATCACTCTATAACAGTTACTGGATAATCTGTTATCGAAATTTCACTGTTATGCCCATCACTAGTGTAACCTAATAGAAACCTTACTTGGGGAGTCAGTGTTGCCAAAAATTAGTGAAAATTAGTAAGCTGGCAACACTGCGGGTAAACAGTCGTAAAAACTCCCTCACAAAAAGAGTGTTTTGATTAGGTGTGGGATACTTTGTGATTTGCTAAAGAACTGAATAATTAAGACTTTAATATTATATTTTCAGTTGATTTATTAAACAGAAGTTTCTTTATTTTTATTATTTGTTTTGTTATTATTATTTAAATACAGTGTTTTTTTATTTTACCAAACCTTTTTATCATTTTTATCCCGAGATCTAAAATGTAAAATTTAAGAAATGTCAGTGAAGATTTGGAATTCCTCCTTTATCAACAATAATTTAGAGTTGAGAAAATTTAATCCCAATCGAATAGAGGCTGTTACTTCCTGTTCAGCAGAGTTGTAATTATCTTTAACTGTAAAATTTAAGAAATGTTAGCGAAGATTATAATCCTTTCTTTAATTTAAAGAAGGCTATTATTGGGAATGATATTTCGTTGTTAATTTCACCAGAATACAATTTTTTACTTATCTTTAAATGATTGTTGATTAAGAAAGGATTAAAAATCGCGGCATTTTTTAAATTTTACATTTAATGATTATTACACCTCTACTGAAAAGGAATAATTGTTATTTGGGTAACCTCACGTTTCAGATTTATCCGCCATAAATATGAGAGTACTACTGCAAAATAATCCATCGGCAGATATATTTTTTAAACAATTGCTCTATATTGGAAACGATGTAATAGAGCTGCATCGAAATTCAAAATTTATCAAATTACCAGAAAATTTCTGAACTGTTGTAGAGACGAAAAATGAACTGTCTACGAAATATAAAGTGTCTTTCCTGATATTTTGAACAATTATTTGGACTATAATTGGCTGGGTAGTCGTGCTATTTTGGCAGCAAAAAATGTTGATTTCGATGAAATAAACTTCCAAAATCAATTGACAATGTTCTATATGTAAACGAAGCCGTAAATTGCCTATCTGAATTTTTTAATTCCCTGGAAATACACCCAAACAATCTCTAGTTGAAGAAGGCTCACCGATCATTCTTCTTCCTAACTTAAATCCACCTCAATTGTTCAACGGTACACGTTTGGTCATTAAAAGGATCACAGGAAATGTTATTGAAGGAAAAATGTTGCCTGGAAGGTTTACAGTAGATATCGCCCTGTTGCCACCTATTCCCCAGGAACCGACAGAATTTTCAATAAAATTGTTTGTTTGTTTAACGTCCATTTTTATGCTGCTTAGGCTAATCGGACGATGCTACAGTGGGAGTCCTAAATTTTGCCTATCCAGGTATAATTATCAATAAAATTTAAAAGGCTTCAATATCCTATTCGTTTGGCTTTTGCCATGACCATAAACAAATCCCAAGGGCAAACAATGTCCACTTGGAATGGGTATCGCCTGCTCACGTGTGTGGAAACCATCAAATCTTTGGTTTGTGTTAAAAAAAAAAAAAAGGTTAACCCAAAATATTTTGAACAAATTAGTACTTGAATAAATAAAAATTCTTAATTGTATTATGTAAAAACCTCTTTAAGAAGAGATTTCTTATCACTCAAATATATTGCTAAATTAAAAGGTTCAACACACCACCCTCCTACAGAACACTTATTAGCCGAAGGGTTGGGAAATCGAGGTCTCAAAGAAATTGAGAAAAACGTCTATCAAAAGGACATATATGACGCGTTAACCAAGATTGGCATGACCCTGAGCAAAATTAAACCCGTTGTTAAACTAAAAATACCAAGTTGAAGTAGTGTTAGGCCAATAATCAATAGATCAATGGCTGAGGTTATCAAAACCTACTTCAGTCATCCTTTTTAAAATTAGTGGATAAATATAGCCATTTCGAGTTAGTTTATACCGATCCATAAAAAAAGGGCGATAGTGTTGGCAGCTCTGTGAGTCGTAAACACAATCAGCTTCTTTTTAATAAAACTACATTGAAATATGAGATGTAAAAATAAAAACCTTCCTATATTCTTTACCAAATACTTTTAAATGGTGTAATGCTCAATCACGTTGGATTTTGATTAGCTGAAAGGTTTTCATCATTATCAATGAATATTGGTATTACTGTATTTGTTTAAAAATATTAGGATATAACTACTGAGCCACAGCAACGCGTGGCCGGGTCTGCTAGTCATCTTATAAAACTTTGGTTTTAAAAATAGCCTGTTATCAGTGACATTTTTTCTTAATAAATCTTTCAAAGGAATATTTCATTATATTATTAATTTTTAAATAATGTAGAAAATGTGTAAATGTAATATATTTAATTATTTTACATCCATTTTAATTTTTACACATTCAATCATTTTAATAAATGCTGCATTGGACATTAAAATATGTAACTGCATTGAATGTGTTGCTATATTGCATTTTCAATTGTGAGTAAAATTACATATATATATAGACATACATATATATGCATATATCAATAGCATAAATCTTAAGAAGAGAGGCTAAAACACTTTCATTAGCAATAATTAAACAAACTCACTGAGCTAATTAATTCAATAGTTTAAGTAATTGATAAAGCTAACCAATTTATTCATTTTACATGAATTGACCTTCTTTATAGTTCTAGTCACTAATCAATTTATCTTTCAAATAATTTAATCTTAAATGTAACTTCTATAGTCATGTTATTATCATAATTTATGTAATATACCAATTGATATTATTTATCATTGTAAAGGCTACATTCTCCAATAATTAATGCACCAACACTCACTTGCAAATTGAGCAATTTCAAGTTTACAATATCTTTTCAGTTTAGTTTAATTTAATAATTAGAGCCAGCATTTTTTGTTTTTCACTTTGTCATTAAATACCTTTGTACATAGAAAACAGATAGTTTCCAAAGCACATTACCATATTAATTCACCATCTATAATTAACTTATAAATTCATACAATTTATACAGGGCATTGTTATTTACAAAACAAGTACTTCATTAATCAATTTATTTAATATATTAACAATAATTAGGTAAACAATCAGTCACTGGCATGAGTTTCTAATAAACTCAACAGGGTAAGCATTACTCTGATAACAACCTGACCTATAGGTAACCTGATTCTTCCAGCGAGGCATTACCAAAGAGGTAATACCTCCGGCATTCAGTTTGATGAATTGGCAGTTGATTCTCTGGCAGTGACGTCACCTCTTTACATAACTCATTAATTATCACTGCACAATTCACTTAATTTTCTTTTTCTTCTTCTCTCTATCAGGTTACCGACATCCTCTCATCATTTTAATTTCATAATTGAATTTAAACATCGAAGTCTTCATAATATGCCTATCTCAATCTTGTTTACGGTCAGGTTCTCAGTTATTTATTTTCATTATTCCTATTGTGCCCATCTTATTTCTTGCTCTTGTACCACAGCGACCTTGGCCAGTCGTTGTTACCCCTACCTACCGCCGCCTTGCGGAGTCTCTTTAAAATCTATTGCTATAATTATTCATTATGCCTCCTAAGGAGCCCAATTATGTCGCCAAGGCAGCGACCCTCGAGCGCCGTCTCATAGCTATCAAGCGAGACGTATTATTTGTGTCCCAGTTCAGGACGCATGAAATAAAAGGCGATGACTCATATCGCTTTCAGGCAAAATTATCTTTTGCAAAAGAGTGTTGGGCTGAGTTTAAATCCATATGGGAGCAACGGGATGAGATCCAAGTGTACTGAGATGATGAACATCAGTTTCCCAATGAGCAATGGCTAGCATTGTGGGATCAGCTCCGCGATGAGCTTAACGAAGCAGATAGCATCCTCTTAAAGCTGCAAAGATCATCAGAGTCGCAACACGCTGACACATTTAGTCAGTCATTCAACACTACTCTGGGCGGCCCAGGTCTTCTCTCCCAAAAATCCAGATACCCACCTTTAGCGGAGATATCCTGCACTTCACTCATTTTAAGGATACCTTTGTCTCCATGGTTCACAGTCAGCCCAATCTGTCAGGTATCGAGAAGTTTCATTACTTGTTGTCAGCCTTAAAAGGTGAAGCTGCATCCTTACTAGCAGGCTTTCCCGTAGAGGAGCAATCCTACGCTCAGGCATGGAACAAGGTCCTAGCAACATATGACAACCCCAGAATTCTTGCCAGTCTTCTTATAAATAAAATACTGGAATATGACAGCAGTAAGTACAGAAGTGAGCAGCAGCGTTACGAGGCATTTCTTAGCTGCGTTGCTGACAGCGTGGAAGCTTTCAACGCACTAAGATTAGAAGATCCATGTGCCTTCGTCTTGGCGACCTTGTCTCTTCGCGTGCTTGATGCTGGAACCAGGAAGGAATTTGAGTTGTCCCTCAAGTCAACTAAAGACCTCCCGAAACCCAATGACATATTCACCTTCGTGAGACAACGGAAAACAGCGTTAACAATGGCTCAAGATTCTCGCATCTCGGGAAGCTGTAGCAGCGCAACCCATTCTTCGCCTAGAGGACCAAGGTACCCTAACAGAAAGTCACGCAAATATAACTCAGTTGCCTTTCTCTAATGTTCCCAAGGAACGCTCTTCAGCTGCCAAGCAGAATCCGAAATCCAATGCTCCAGGAAAAAATCCAACATCAACTCCGAGGTGCCCTAATTGCAACTCAACCCACCAATTATACGGCTGCTCATCTTTCCTGTCTCTAACCTCGCAAGAAAGAGCGGCTCTTGTGCGATCCTGGAAAATATGCTGTAATTGTTTAAGGCCAGGTCACGCTACCAGGGATTGCAGATCCAGTTACACATGTAGATTCTGCAGAGCCAAACATCACTCCATTATTCACGAAGATACTGGAGATATAAAGACCAGCTCTGAAAATCAAACCATGCAGCCAAGCAGCTTTATTGGATTTAGTTCCTCTCCTCTACCCTCTCCATCCAGTACTGCGGTACTTCTCGGTACTGCGAGAGTTTTGATCAAGGGTCATCGTGGAGATCTTCACTCCGCAAGAGCCATTCTGGACTCCGGCAGCCAACACACCTTCGCGACCACCTCGCTCGCCCAGAAGATTGGTGCCGTCATCACCCCATTTAAAGGCAATATCTTTGGCCTCGGAGAATCAGCAGTCCCGAAAACACAAGTAAAGGGTACCACTGCGTGCTCAAAAGTCGCTCTGCAGAGGAATCGGGAGTTTTCAATCACCGCAGTAGTGGTCGATCGAATCACAACATCCTTGCCTAGCAGCAATATTCCATCAAATGTTAGTGATGAGCTGATGCAACAACCGCTCGCTGACAGCCAGTTTGGTGTCTCTGGCCCCGTTGATCTATTGATTGGTGCAGACCTTTATCCGCAGATCGTTACAGGTGCTCCTCATCATTCAGGAAAACATGACCTCTATCTAGTCCCTACAATGTTCGGGCTAGTGGTAACGGGGAAGCTCAGTTCTCGAATATCCTCTACAACTTGTTCCTTCTTCCTAGAGTCTCAAGGAGAGGTGGAGGCACACAAGTTTTGGGAAATCGAAGAGCCCACCTCTGCCAATCGAGGTGACCCCGAAGGAACTACTGTGAGTGATACCAATCCATCACCTTTTGGTACCTCCTCAGCTGGTCCGAGAGCTCCAGGTTTCAGTGGAGCTAACAGTGTTCCATCCTTTGGAAGCGCACCAGCCTTTGGTAGTAGTTCTTCAGTACCAGCAATTGGCCCTTCCTCTGCTCCAACATTTGGGAATAATGCTACAGCAACTCCAGCCTTTGGAAATCAGGCTCAACCTAGCTTTGGTAGCCAGTCGGGAACGTCATTTGGCAGCTCTTCTACCTTCGGCCAAGCATCAGGCCCCCCATCTTTTGGCACTCACAATACCTTCACTGCCCAAAACCAAAGTACTCAAGCCTTTGGTAGCAGTTCAACCAATACTTTTGGAAACACATCGTTACCCGGAACTACACCTGCTTGTGGCACAGCTCCAGCACCAGCTTTTGGAAATCAGGAAACCTCTAGACGCCGGTTTCTTCTCTCGTCCGCCTTTTCCCCTCTGACGAGGCAGAGCCGTCAGAATAATAATTCGCATGTAACCTTTAACATAACCTGTAACATGTAACCTTTTCATTTACATTTCATTTATCACTCATTAAACTTATTTATTTTCACCTTTGGTTTTGTTTCGTTTGTTGTTTTTGTTTTTTTTTAAACAAGTTTCCTCATTTAATTTATCTTTCACAATTCAGTTATTTCCCTTTATTATCCATTGCAGAGAATGGAGCCTTCGGCGACAAAATACATGTCCTATCAATCATGTAATCCAGTAGTATATTTTTGTTTATTTTGAATTTATAAATGATATTTATAATGTTATGCATTTTGAATCCCTGTGGTATTCATATTTGTATATCATCATTTATTGGTTATGCTATAGGGACATCAGTCTGAGTTTTCAAGTAAATTAGCTTAGCTTAATTTAGGTGGGCGGCTTTGTTCATGGAACGAATTTTTGGCAGTTTCCAAGATGCCCCCAGCGCCATCTATGGAGAAACTGGGGAACTAAATCCCTAAAGGTAAAAGTTCACCTGCAAAAATCATGCTTAGGACCTGTAGAGTACCTGTAGAGTTCAGTGAGTGCACTTAGACTGAAAAAGTACTTCTGTTTTTCATGAACTTAATTTCCTCTACAAAATGATAGAGTAGAACAGACAGGCAGCCGCAGGGTAGGCGGCAAGGGGTAATAAAGAATGGCCATTTTTACCGAAAATTAGCAAGTACATATTCGCCAACCTACAAGTAAGAAGATTATTTTAACTTTAACTTCAAATTATCCACATCAACCATATCATCGTTCAACTGGCTTCTAATACCTGTATTTAATAATTTTAATTTGTACAAATATAACTTTATGTTTCCAGCAATTTAATTAATATCTTTTATACAGTCCACTACCATTCTTTTCTTCTATATATTAGCATGCATTCATTTCCATTTCCTTTTTTTTTATTATTTCATTCTAATTAGTGTTGGTCAGACCGGAGAAAGCCGATGGCCAATACTAAACAAAAGGATACATAGATAAAAAAACCAAAAACAAATTACAAGTTACAGATTACACATCACCCAGAATTCACGGCCTCATTAAATTACACAAAAAGGACCATGATATGAGACCAATTATAAATAACATAGGGGGGACCGACAGAGGCATTGTCCAAGTTTCTCAATCCGGCCTTAAATGAACTAAATAAGGATAACGAATGTGACATAAAAAACGCACTTGAATTAAAAACAATATTAAAGAGTATAGATTTCCAAAACAAAAATTTACATATAGCTAGTCTTGACGTTAAATCCCTATTCACCAATGTACCAATAGATGAAACAATAAAAATCATAGAGACAAAATGGGACCAAATCAAGAACAATACAAAAATAAAAAATAAACACACATTCATAGAAGGTCTAAATATGTGTCTAAAAAATAGTTTCTTCACATATAACAAACAATTTTATAGACAAAAAGAAGGACTACCAATGGGCTCTAATTTAGCAATAAATATCAGCGGAATATACATGAATGACCCTCATCAACAAAAATATAGAAAAATTAGCAACGAAGCCCATATTGATAAAAAAATACATAGATGATCTCATAATAATAGCAGACAATACAGATACCCTCAATGAAATACTATCAAAATTTTCCAAACACCATAAACAAATAGAATTTACCATAGAAAACCCCATAAACAACAGTATCAGATATCTGGATATAGAAATAAACATTAACAATGCAAATAAAAAAATAACAACAAAATGGACCACAAAACCAACCACAAGCAACACACTACTAAATTACTGTTCAAACCATCCCATAACACAAAAAATAAACACAGCAAAAAATCTTATAAATAGAGCAATCACATTTACAGATACAGAACATTTAAAAAACATTAAAATCCAAATATACCAAATTTTAGAAGAAAACCTCTATCCAAAAAAACTAATAAATAAAATATGGTACAACATAAATAATAATAATAATATGATAATAGAACTAAATAAAACCAACTCAAAAAACAATACTAAAATCAAAAACAGAGAACCAAAACAAAATACTAATCCACCAAAAATGTATGAAAACAAAGTAATAGATAAACCAAACCAAAAATTAATTACAGATTTCTACACAGACAAACAAGAGGAAAAAAATAAAAAGATAGATAATGAAAATTATAAGAAAACAAATAATAAATACTACAAAATTGAATACATACCACAATTAACAGATAAAATAAAAAAGGCATTCAGCACATACGATCACCATAACATAAAACTGGGTATGTACAATAGAAAAAAATTACAAAACCACATAAGCAATATGAAAGACAAAATAGAAAAACTCGAAAAACAAAACGCAATATATGAAATAGAATGCAAAAACTGCAACAAAAAATACATAGGTGAAACATCTAAAAAACTAAAAACAAGAATAACACAGCACAAAAATAATTGTAAAAATATAAAAAACATAAAAGAAACTGCATTATCTGAACACTCTATAAAAAACAACCATACCTTCAATTTCGATAACACCGAAATTCTAAGCATAGTACAAAATACAAAAAACAGAAAAATAGAAGAAGCAATCCATATAACAAAAAACATAGAAAATACAATAAACTACAAAAGAGACACAAAACACCTAAACAACCACTACGCTCACATAATAAAACAATTGAAACGCATATGAAAAAATAATAGAAAAAAAACATCAACAAACATAGAGAGCAGGATGAGGGAGACTAATCAATGCAAGTACCAAAGTCCACACACAGCCAATAACTATAATGTGACAATGAAATCAAAGACAATGTAACAGGCCATAAAATGCATTAGACAAAAGTATTTTTATACTGTTAAAAAAAGAAGTTGACAAATGGCTTGTATGGAAATGTAGCAACTAAAGATAAGGTAATGTAATAGCAATATAAAAAAATAGTAAAAACATACATGGATATTATATATAAGTGTAGTAGATTAATGTAATATATGTAATGTAGATAAC
The DNA here is from genome assembly GCA_911387785.2 of Aelia acuminata. Lineage (NCBI taxonomy): Eukaryota > Metazoa > Arthropoda > Insecta > Hemiptera > Pentatomidae > Aelia > Aelia acuminata. Next base: position 71,166,269 of record OU426978.1, read on the forward strand.
CCCAGAGGATGAACCACAAGCTCGAAACGTCGGCAAAAAAATAATAAAAAACATTAAACACGGAAGAGCTCCTTCATTAAAGAAAATCCTACAAAATAGTTTTTATTTTTGTCTTTAACAATGTAAAACGTGACAATAATACATCATGGTAACTAATTTTGTTTCTATATTTAGTTGTTATGCAAACTGAATGTAATCACCTCAGATACAAAAAAATTTCGTTAAATAGGTATGTTCCAGTATATAAAACTTAAGACAATTATTTCCCATGTGCAGTAGGCCTCACTTTTTTAACAATGACATGTTAGGAAAGTACTGAGCATGCGAATGAGTGTTATAAGTCAATGACTTTTAAGTGCTCGTTGGACCATACCTTATATTTTTTTAAGTATAAAATGTATTCATGCTGAATTCTTCTAATTTACATTTTATGATTTTATAAACTAAATATTATTCTTTCTGAGAATCTCAGCTGTCCTACAATATATTATACATATATATTACTGCACTCATTCACTGAAATTGAAATTTTTATCTTGTGGAAACACTTTTCTTTATTTCTCCTGTATATTTACAGGAATGTAACAGTCAACTGTTTTTCTTTACGGTAAGTTGATAAAAAAAATCAGGATTTTTAGTTTGATTTTTTTTTATCAAGGATAGCCAATGTTCTATCCCTAGTAGGTGACAATCAAATGTTTATCATGTAATTATTAAATATAGATAGTAATATTAAGGAGTAAAAGATAATGGAAAAAAGTTCTGCTCAGGCAATGTACAGTGTCAGATCGGTCCTACGTTTATTTAGTGTTAATAAGGATTAACTTCATCCTATAACTGTCAATTTTGGCTGGTTGTGTAATCCGTATTAAAGATTTAAATTCATCCTATAACTGTAATTTTTGGCTGGTTGTGTAATCAGTATTTAAGATTTAACTTCATCCTACAACTGTAATTTTTGGCTGGTTGTGTAATCAGTATTTAAGATTTAACTTCATCCTACAACTGTAATTTTTGGCTGGTTGTGTAATCAGTATTTAAGATTTAACTTCATCCTACAACTGTAATTTTTGGCTGGTTGTGTAATCAGTATTTAAGATTTAACTTCATCCTACAACTGTAATTTTTGGCTGGTTGTGTAATCAGTATTTAAGATTTAACTTCATCCTACAACTGTAATTTTTGGCTGGTTGTGTAATCAGTATTTAAGATTTAACTTCATCCTACAACTGTAATTTTTGGCTGGTTGTGTAATCAGTATTAAAGAGTGCACCTACAAATTTCGGCAGCCTTCTGATAAGTATATCAATAATTGTAAAGTAACAAAGAAAAAGATATTGCCACGAATCAGGCAGCTCTAATCTAGAACATCAGTGAGATATCTCCCCATTTTGCCCGCTATCTCTAGCTTAGGTAAAGAGATTTTATTTTATTTCTTAGAATAAGATTTTATTTCTAGATATATAGATTTTATTTCTAGATATATAGATTTTATTTCTTAAGAATGTCTTTCTGCTGCTGCACTACTCTCCCCTAAATGGCGGAGCCAAACATACGTACAAAAAACCTTAAAATTTAACAGAAATACTCGTAGAAAAAATAAATAAATATACAAGTATATACAAAATAATTTTTGAAAAATATAATAGGATCTCCAATTCAAAGCTGTAGTAGCTTGGTTCTTGTCACAAACATTTTTTTTTTTGTCTGAGTCGATTTTCTTATGAGCGTTATTGTATTCAAAGAGGTCTTCCGTGTCCCCCGTCTAAGTTCCTCTTTAGGTGTGGGCATGTAGACTACACCCGTTTCTGTACTGTCTGGGCCTGGCAGGTATAGCTCTCATTGGGAACTAGAGGTTTAGGTGCTTCTGGCAAGGGTGACACTAACCTCGGGAGTTCGTTTGGTGACCTCCAATAATATGCCTATTATCCAGATTAAGAGTCTTGGGTTTTGATGCAGGTATTAGCCACTCTGCCCTGTTGATTCTTCCCATCATGAAGGTTGACTGGCATGACGTCTATTTCCCTTGACCTTATATACAGCTGAATAGGATTAACACGATTGTTTTTTTTCGTAAAATCCCTTTTTTTCTATACATAATGCTATTTGTTAAAGGTAACTCTTCTAGTAAGACAACCGTGTTTGATAAGGTTTTGTTACTGAGTCTCTATTATATACTAGTAATTAGTAAACAGCATTAACAAGAACAGCTATGGATATAACCAATAATTGTAAAATTGTAAATTAATTTACTGACCTGGAAATAGCTATGTAAATTATTCCAAGTAGAGTTAACGAATGAGTAATATGAAAAACTATAACTGTGGATCCATAATCTCTCACAGCAATCTTCAGCTTATCTTTCATAGAAAGAGCATGCTTTTCATTGATCTGTGAAGCTTCAGTTCCAGGCTTTCCTTCATTACTCCTAAATGATTAAGATGTTTTATATTAATATAATTTTTATTTGAAAAAAATGTAATCTGATTATCAGATTATTATTAAAATCTTCCATAATTTTTTGAGTAAATAAAAAAAAATACGTGAAAATGATACAAAATTTATTAAGTAAAGTGCCCCCTCCGGTTAATCAATTTTGATGAAATTTTTGCAGACATATTAATACATCAAATACTGAGTTTTATCAAAATTGTTTGAGAAAATCGAAAAAAACGTAAAAAGTTATTAAATGAAGTACCCCCTCCATTTGACAAATTTTGATGAAATTTTTGCTGTCACATCACGGCCACATACATACACTTAATACCCAATTCCAGGTTCACATGGTTTATAGTTTTTGAGCTAGTCTGTTCACACACGCACGCACGCACACGCGCACGCACGCACCCACGAACGCTCACACACACACACAAACACACACCACAGACCATTTCGCGGGACTTGGTTATTTGGACTCAGGAGACCCCAAAACGTGTATTTCCGTTGAAAACCAGAAGTCGAAATATTCCACGATCGCAATACTTTCCCATGCTATATATTTCATATATAGGTAAGTGAAAGTAAAAATCTGGTGTGATGTGCGCAGCACACAACTTCTACTTCCTAACTTACTTAGATTGTAAATTGATGTGTTTTGATAAATATGTTAACGCCATTCCATAAAATCATACATTTTTCCACATTCATTTTCTTATTATTTTTACTTACATATATATGAAATAAATATATATTAAGGTAATAAATAAATGACAGTAAAAATTTCATCAAAATTGATCAACATGAGGGGGCACTTAATTTCATAATTGTTTTCCTATTTTTACATTTTTCGATTTTTTCAAAAAAAGCTTTAACAATTTTGATTAAACTCGTCATGTTTAATTAGAATCAAGTATTCTTTGATATCAGGTAAGCTTTGTCATTATTAAAATGTTCTGAGGTGGGCTTAAATAGGGAAGAGGCTTTTTTTGTTTTCTTGTAAAGTACCTTTGATTTAGTTTATATGGAGAAATTAACTGTATCTCGTTATGCCTAAAAATAAGAAATGGCTAAATATGAAATATGAAAAAATCAAGTAAACATATACACCAGAAAAAAAGAAAATATTCTGTCAACATTGAGCCCACACATGCGCAGTACGACTTTAATGACAGAACATTGTTTATAATTAAAGAAGTTTTGTTCATTTAATGGAAATGTTTTGTTTCATGGTGACTAAATGATAAATACCATCAGATGCGATGGAGTATTATGCTTGCATTGCCGAATTATCAAAAGAAAAAACTTTTATTTAATAATAAGAAATTTTAGAAAATGTGTGTCTTCGAGGAATGACATTTACAAAAATACGTCAATTTCTAATCTAAGTAAGTTGGTAAGTGAAAGTTGTGTGTTGCGCGCATTGCACCAGATTTTTTTGTTTGTATTTGCTCTCTAAAGTACACTAAAAATTTTTATTGTTAAATAAAAGTTTTTAGTTTTGATAAAAACTTAAATTTTTAAAATAAAGGTTTTAGTGTACTTTAGAGAGCAAATGGCAATGGAAGATAATACTCCATCGCGTCTAATTTTATAATTCTCTATGTAGCTTTGGAAACATCATTTAGTTACCACGGAAACATATAATTTTCATTGAATATCTATGTTCCAAAACACCTTGACAACTCTTACGCATGTACTGAACGCCTTTCCTTATACAATGGTGTCATTAAAGGCTGTACTGTGCATGCATGGGCTCAACGGGAATTATGAGTTGTCGGAATATTTTCCTTTTTTTTCCTGTAACTGTTTACTCGATTTTTTCCATATTTAGCCATTTATTATTTTTAGGCATAATGAAAGACAGTTAATTTCTCCATGTGACCAAAAACAAAGGTACTTTATACTAAAAAAAAAAAAAGCTCCCCATTTAAGCTTTTTAAACTAAAAAAAAAATCCCCCTCAGTACATTTTAATGATGATAAATCTTACTTGATTCTAAACAATACTTGATTCTCATTAAACTTGAGGATTTTGATCAAATTTGTTAGAGCCGTTTTTGATAAAATAGAAAAAAAAAACATAAAAATGAGACAAAATTTATGAAATAAAGTGCCCCCTCCGTTTAGTTAATAAATTTGATGAAATTTATGCTGTCATATCAATACTTGATTCTCATTAAACTTGACGAGTTTGATCTAATTCGTTAGAGCTGTTTTTGGGAAAACTGAAAAAAATGTAAACATTTCTTAAATAAAGTGCCCCCTCCATTTCACCAATTTTGATGAAATTTTCGCTGTCACATCGTGGGAATTTTTATACATCAAATGCCCAATTTCAGGTTCGTACAGTTTATAGTTTTTGAGCTAGTCTGTTCACATACACACACACAGACCATTTAGCGGGATTGGTTATTTAGTCTCGGGGGATCCCAAAACGTTTATTTCCGTTGATAACTGGGAGTCGAAATTTTTCCCAATCGCAATACTTTCCCTTACTATATAATTCAACTATAGGTAAGTGAAAGTAAAAATAGGCGACAAAACAAAGCATAATGGTCCCGTACTTGATTGAGCACATCTTTTCCACTCCTTTAACTTAATTTGGATTGGAGGTGCAGAAAATCTCAAGAACTAGGGAACCCTTAATAATAAATATGTAGGTGTGATAGGAAGTAGTTATTATCTTCAAGCGGCACTTTTCAAAAACCAACTTAATTTATAATCAAACTTTTTTAACCTTCAACTTTATTCGTATGAGCAATTAATGTGCTTAACAGAAACTTATCTAATATTGTTTCTTCTAGGAAATAAACCTGAATACAAAATTTCAACTTCAAACACCCTAATTTAATGGTGGAATATTTTTAAACATAAATCAGGCATCTTCAATAGTGTAATTTAAGATGTTCAGCTCCCCCTCTAAAAAAAAAAAAAAAAAAAAAACACACACACACAAATTAACAACATTTTTGGTGCTACAATGACTAATAATTTTTTTTTGTTGGCTAGTTATCTGGATTAAAACTGTTAATACTGAGACAACAATGTGGGCTAAAAATAATTTTATTCTCATGAAATTATAAAACAAAAATGTCAAACAATCACAACACAAATCAGTAATAATATTACAAAACAATAACAGCCAGTGACAAAACAGTGACTAAAAAGCAACCTTCTACTTCCATGTTCAAGGCAAGATTAATATGCTCCAGACAAGTAGTCTGAATATGCTGAAGAGTAGTAGGGTCATTCCATGTCAAATCAACACACTGATTCAGACTTGATGTCTCAGATTTTCATGATTTTTGGTATGCAGGAATATATCATAGACTTATGAAAAAATACCAAATTTCAGTTATGTAGCACAATTATTTTTGAAGTTATTAATTTATAAAGATTTAAAATTTTATGAAACCAGTGGTGGTATACACCTAGGAGTGGTCTCATTTTAAAGCTGTTGAATGGGGCTTTAATATGGTATGCCACAAGATAGGGGTCTCAAAAAGTGGCAATTTTAAAAATTTCAAAAAATTATCAAAAATAGTTTGCAATGACTTAGTCCAAATAACAAAATTCTATCATGGGATCTTAATGGGATCAGGAGATACAGGGCTTCAGAAATACACATGTTTTGGAAATAATGTACCAAATTAGTAAAAAAAATTTTTTAATTACCTACTTTGCTATGCAGTGTGTAGGACACTATTAAATTAATAAAATACAATGATTACTTTATAGTACGACATTTTGAAACCCCTCATTAAAAGAAAACTGAAGCTGATTGGCCTACAAGTAGAGGGAAATACCCTTTTTTCACAAGGTACATTACACATTTATACCCAGTGTAGCATCTGAGTTGCTTGTAGGAAGTTCATTTGGCGGTTCCTATGATATTGTACCTTCAGAACACAACCCATTTCTTGACCACTTCAAACTAGCAGCGAGAGAAAGCCTACAACGACCAAAATAGGAATAACTGCTTGAATGGTCACATCAGAACAGATCTAACATAGACTTTGTATTTCTTAACATTGAAGAATAGAATAAAGCTGAAGATCAACTGGCCAACCGCTACAATACAGTAGTAACTATATCAGGCACCCAGAAATTTCATGCCTTCATACCTCTCAACTGCGGAACCAAAGTAAATGTGAAATTATTTTCTTCTGCAGTTGTTTCAAGTGTATTTCCAGTTGCAAAGAACATAAAGCAGATATTGGTGGGTATGTAACATCAAACTATGGTGACATTTAGTGGTTGAGTTATGTTGTGGATAAAGATGTAGCTGTATGAAGCTCCAGCAAAATGCAATTTACATTCCTCCAACCTTCAGGTCCGTCGCCCTCATTTATATATCCCACTCCACCTGGATACCTTTTGCAGATATGATATGTAAAATAAAACCCATCACAGAAACTAACCGAGCATACAGTTTACCAAACAGTGAAGTGAACAACAAATGTGGGGGTATATTCCAACAATTGAAGTCTCGATGAACTGATTTGTTAACTTTACTCCTAATATTATATTGTCATAAGTGTTTATTTGACCTTTCCAGTATTAAAAAAATGTAAAAATAATAGCCACTGCTTGTTTAATTGTAATGTGTTGCTTGTTCTCATTCAATAAACTATTTAAAATTTTCTGAAACGATACTAATTCTGGTATTTTTCACAAAAAGTTTATTTCTGATGCCCTGTATCATCTGATCCCATTAAGATCCCATGATAGAATTTTGTTATTTGGACTAAGTCATTGCAAACTATTTTTGATAATTTTTTGAAATTTTTAAAATTGCCACTTTTTGAGAAATTTAAATTTCAAAATGTAATTTAAATTTTCAAATTTTTGAAATTGTTACCTCTATCTAGTGGCATACCATATTAAAGCCCCATTCAACAGCTTTAAAATGAGACCACTCCTAGGTATATACCACCACTGGTTGCCAAACTATAGGCATCTAAAGGTGCCAAAACCTTAAATTTTTTCATAAAATTTTAAATCTTTATAAATTAATAACTTAAAAAATAATTGTGCTACATAACTGAAATTTGGTACTTTTTCATAAGTCTATGATATATTGCTGTATACTAAAAATCATGAAAATCTGAGACATCAAGTCTGAAAATCTCCCAAAATTGTGCTGATTTGACATGGAATGACCCAGTATATCCTTGCAAGGTATACTAACAATCCTATTTTACAAATATTTTAAATTTTAACCCAATCCTATTTTACAAACACTTTATATTTGTGACAAGAATGTCATAAATCAAAAGGAACTGTTTAAAATTTAAATATTTTATATTTATTCTCCTTCAAATAGAGAGAGAAAAGTCAGTTTTTATCGAAAACAATTTGCTTCATAGTACAATGTTCAATCGGAGGCTTAATATCTAATCTAATTATATTCTACATTTAAACTTTACATTTACACTACTGGAAATTCATATTTTTTGAGATAAGTTTTTTGATAGGAGAGAGTGATTTGTGAATTTATTCTTATTGTTATTTGAATTCTATAATATGGCATGTTATTAACATCATTTTACGATAACAAACATAGAAATAAATAAATTGAAATATATAAGAATTATAGAATACAGCCTTTCATGACCAAACCACATACAGCTATTACAAAAACAAAAATTATCAACTGTCATAACTAAAACCATGTCATGCAGCAATTCAAATTAACTGAATACACAGATGAAACTTCAGAACAGCCTCTACTTGAGCATGGAGTCTTCAATTACTAATTAGTGGATGAAAGGCATTCCTTAGTCCAGGAGCCAATAGTGGCAACCACCAACCAGGATTATCCTGCAGCAACAATATTACCTCTTTCTGTAAGTCCTTAACTTGATCATAAGATTGAGCAGCAGTACGCACTTACTAAGGAACCAACCTTTCTTGTTTAGAGGTTAGCCTCATATCGTACAGACCTGGATCCTTATGTTTTGGCAACAGTTTTCTCCATCACAGCATGTCAAATCACAACCCAGCTATATTGTGTGTAGAATTAGCATGGCTTTCAGTCACAAAAAACCTAAATATATTCAAACAAATACATAATAATTGCAAAACAGTAATAGACAAAATATCAATAATGTGGTGGTTCGTTGTAGTACCTGTTTTTAAAGGAGTGTTTTTCACACAAGGGAGACATGGCTTTTTAAAACAGCAGAAAAAAAAAAATTGTTTTTTTATTTTGAAGCATATCCTGAAGTAGATTTTTTAAAATTGTATGATTATATTTTTTTTTACACTGTTACATTTTGTTTATTTTTCATTTCCATGAATTACACAGAACACGCATGCTTTGAGGCAGAGGCTATTACATTATCTTAAAATTTTAGTGTTCGATAGTACTAGTGATGTGAAACTATCGATAGTCCTATCGACAGTTTTACATCACTAGTACCAACAAAAATGGCTGCATTGTAGAAACGCCTATACTTTTTATTTATTTATTTATTGCTTATAAAGGAATTCTCCTTATAGCAGGAGCAATGGCCATGCACAATATTTTTTAGTAGTGGTTAGTAGGAATCTATAATCTAGTGATCCATAATATAACTAATGATAATTGTAGAACATACTGTAATATATTATATATCAATAAACCATTGAGAGCATGTAAAAAAAAGTAAATAATAATAATAAAACAGATTTACCAGAGGTATTCAAACAAAATTACAATAAATATATCAACATAAATTAACATAAATAAATATATTAACACATTAATAAATAATTACAGCGGCACACTAAACTAAAAATAAAATATAGCACATTGGGTGAATATTTTGTGATGCGGGGAGAAGATACATGGTGTTTGTAATCAGTTAGTTGTCTATTGGTGTAGGAGAGCGGAGCGGTATTTTAGTATGTTGTTCAGCAGTTGGTATAGTTTTATAAGGTCATATTTACTATTGGATGAAAGTCTATTGTGAAGGAGTTCTATTTTACTATTGGATGTTGCTATTTCTGGATAATATTGAGCTCTGATATCGATGTATGTTGGGCAGTTGATCAGTAAGTGGTATATGTCTTCGTTGGCGTGTGTTTTACATAATAAACATTGAGAGTTTGGATCTATTTTATGGGTAATATTGTTTATACTAAACTTCATGGAATATTTACTAACAGTTCTAATCTGGCTGATGGTTTGTTGTAATGGGAAAGGGATGTTGGCGGTTAGATGGTTCTGGGGGGATCCGGATATATGAGTGAGGTTACTGTACAATGGGCAGCAAGTAGACAGCGAAATATTTTCGAGGTCCCTATTTTTTAATAGTGATTTGTGGTAGGAAATTATTTTGTTTAGGTTTGATTTAAACAGATTGTGGTCTTGGTTGAGCCATAAGTTTATGAAGTCTGTAGTGAAAATACTTTTAACCTGGGTAACCCAATTATATTGTGGCTTGTTTGCCGGTGACTGGTCCAGTACTAATAACCTATTATAGCATAACCTGACTAGCCTGTCATTTTTCATTCTTAAGATTTTACACAGCCAGTGAATACTAGATTTTATTATTGAAATAAATATGTGGTCAATTTCTTATAATGTAGTTCGGGGTACACCTCAAGAGCAGTAACAGTCTTTTGAAGAAATTTACTTGTGCTTGTTCCAGGCTGTCTACATATCTCAGGCTCCAAATAGGAGCACAGTACAAAAGCACACTTTTAGCTAAAGCTTTATATAATTTGGTGATAGCGTCCCAGTTCTGGCATTTTGATTTAGAAAGTATTTTGTGCAGTGATGATAATTGAATTATTATTGAAGAACAAATTTTTTATGACATATATAGAATTTTTTAATAAGGTCTTGAACTAATGCCACAAATTCTGAAACAAATAGGCTCCCTTCCAGCAAAATATAAAAACATCAGAGAAATATCTTTGAAATTAAAAAACAATAGAAACTTCACCTGTAACAATAAAATTTAAATTCACAAGCTGTATATCCCGGTTTCGCCCGGGGAATTTCATTTTTCTAATAAACAACAATAGTGAACAAATGTAAAGTGAGATCATAAAAATTTCTATAAAAATGAGGAATACACCCAGAGATTGGCTGAAGTTATGCAATTTTAATATAGACAGGTGTTCGCACCTGGTATGAAAGAACCACTGAGTGAAATTTGGAGAATTTAGGACAAACAGTATGGATTTCTATAAAGAACGAACAAACAGAATTCCATCTTTATTTATAAAGAAGATTTGACAAATGAATTTAAATTTTATTGTTATAGATAAGTTTCTATTGTTTTTAATTTTAAAGATATTTTTGAATTAACAGTTTCTTAAAAACAGATTGTGGAATTGGCCTTCAGCTGTGTTGGAGTATAGATCGTCTCTATGTTAAAGTATTATAAAAATGATTAAAAGTGCTCTTATTAAAGTACAATTTGGTGTGGTAGCATATTAAGTTTAGTAGTTACATGTACTTTATTTATATAAAAATGTCAGGAAACTAGATCTCCAGCTATCTCTATATTAGACATATTTTACATTAAACCTAAAAATGAAATCTTAGCTTGGCATAAGTCGATAACTAGGCATCAGTGTTCAGATGAATATGTAAACCAGTTCCTTCAATCATTCTATGTTTTTAGTATTGATTGTGGGTTCAAAGATGTTAGTGCTACTGCATATCGAGACGAGCACATTCAAGATGCCTTCATTAATTTCCTTTTATCATCTAGCATTAGACAAATGTTGTTAGAAAATTTCAACTTAATTTTAGACGACGATTTTTTGAAGGTATAGGCTCTAGAATATGCCCAAGCCTTCTCAGAATCGTACGCTTCAATCCTATCTCAAGTTGCGTCCATCTCCTCTCGGATTTCTGGTATTCTAGATTGATTGATTTCACCACAGCCAGAATCTCCTTTAACGCTGCAGTAAACTCACAGTAATGTTATTTTGCAGTCCCTCGAGACATGCTCGTTTATCTTGCCAGGCTCGAGAGTCCTTTTGCAAACAATGCAACCAAAAGGATCATTTTGTTCGAGTCTGCAAATCTAAATTGGAAACCTCAGCTTCCACTCAAAACGGTGACGTTTCCGATGAAGAAAACAGCTGCGGGGGACAGCTGCCATCCGTCCTTGTGTGGTTCCATCTAAAATCTCAGCATCCTTATCTCCTAGTCTTGCTAGTCAATTATCGTCAAAAAAGTCTGTAATACCTATAAAAATCGACGGATATTCAGCTGATCGATACCGAGAGTACAGACAGATTTATTAGCAAAGCATTTGCAAATACACATAGACTTAAGCTCTATCTTACTACCTTTGCTGTCTCAATGTCTTCGTCCTCTTATTCTGCCCACATTAAGTTCTTCTCTTGCGTGAATTTACATGTACTAAAAATTGAAATCCAAATGTTAAACTAAGCATCCTAAAGAACAGCTGCACTGATGAGATATTGAGCCATGATATCCTCAGGCAAAATTCTAGCTGGACAGTTTCTTTTGCTGGCAGTAGGCCATCCTTAAGTGTCTTAGTCTTGCCTACTTTAAAGTAGGACCAGCCGTTTAATTATTTAGCTCTAAACTGGAAACCTATATCAATAAAATTAAGGAGGCACTCGGATGAAGACGAGATGTTTATTCAGATTCTCATTAACGAGTTACTGTATGGTGTCATTGATAAAAGTAGCTCTCTGTGGAGAGCCACAGACTATTCCCTCACCATTAACAATAATATTCTACTGGATGCATATCTGATACCATCAATTGGGAAAATTGCCTCCAACATAGCCCGATATAATGTTGATAGACCACTGATTTAAAGTGTGCTTACTATCAGACCCCAATGCGGAAAGAAGACGAACTTTATACTGCCTATGAAGCTGTTCGAAAACTTACATTAATTCCTTTCTGTGTGGAGACTGATGCCTCTGAAGTAGATATCGTTGCAGTCCTTACACAGATACAGCGGCCGGTAGCCTTTTTCTACAGAACTCTATCCACTAGTTAACTTCATCACTCAGCAGTCGAGAAGGAAGCCTATGCCATAATCGAAGCACTTGGGAAGTGGAGGTGTTATTTAACTGGTCATAACTTCCACAATTAATAACTGATCAAAACTCTGTATGTTGGACATGAAACATCAGGGGAAAATCAAGAATGAGAAATTCACTCGATGGCCACTTGAGTTGGTTGACTGTGATATTGTTTATCACCCAGGAAAAGAAAATGCAGCAGTTGATGCCTTAACCAGATTCTGCCCACTCCAATAACATATTAGAGACTCTGCATCAATCAATATGTCAAAATTCAAAATCTCCCATATACCATAGAAGAGGTTAGGAAAGTTACTTCCTCTTGTAGAACCTGCAAAGCTGTCAAACCACGCTTCTGTAGAATAAAAAGTAAACTCATAAAGGCAACAGCTCCATTTGAAAGACTCAGAATGGATTTTAAAGGCCCTTACCATCAAACACTCGGCATAAATATTGTTGAGATATTTTATAAGAATATATGTTTAATTTAAAATTTTGGAAAAGAGCGGGAAGCTGCCAGTGCCGTCATCTGGAAAGATAGGTAAGGCGGTTATGTTGGAAAGTTCTCCCCTCTTTGATCTGTTGTCCATGGAAAATTAGAAGAAAATCAGTGAATATCTAAAATAAAATATGAGCCAGGATCCCAAGTTGTAAAGCTTCTCTTCCCTTTTTATCTGTTCGCCATGGTGAGCGTATGTTAGAAGAAAGAATCAGTGAGTGTCTAAAATATGAATCAAGATACAAAGCATGGAAAGATTCTTTCTCTTCTGATAATATTTACCTGGATAAATATAGTCACTTTCTTTAAAATGAAGACTACATATCGTCATATGTTTCGAAACAGGCTTATCTATTCGTAATTTTACAATCCTCTCTTTAAGAAGCTTTTAATTTTTTGGAAATAAATGGAATGACACGTCTTTTGATTTTCTAATTGAATACTGAGAGACCGAGCAATACATATTAGACATTTTTCAAATAATTTTTTGCTCAATCGGGTTTTAATTATGGAAAAATAAATTAAAAACGCAAAAAAACCCTATGAATTCCAGGTAATGGACCGGCTTTTATCCCCGTTTCTCTAGTTCCTGTAAAGAAGCAGCACCGTCGCTTGCGCCCGCCTATTCCTTTGATTTATTAAGAATCGCCATATGTTTTTTTACAATCGATAACATTTTGAACAACACGCTCATCGCCTTCTCTCACAATTTTTTTTCTCTTCTTCTTTCTAAACAGTTCTCTTTGCTTTTCATTGTTAAACAAAATTAAAAAGGTTGTTAGTAATTCTTAAAGTTTTGAGTTAGTTAAGACAGGTATGATTAGTACCATGGAAACCAATAGATTATGTTAAATAATATGAAAGTAGAAATTATTATTTCCTTGATGCTCTAATATTTCGCTCCAGCGAACTTCCATCATATAATAAACTTAATATTATTATTTCTTAAATTCCAAGCTTTTGAACGATATATTATAAATATATGTATTACTACTAATATTATCAGAAATTGAAATTTTTGTTTTGGTAAATCATATATTTTGTTTAACTTTTGATTATTAAATTCTTTTGTATTTTATATTTAGCGATTTCATGTAAATAGGGATGACAATGGACAGTTATTTACTCGAAATAAATAAAAATATAGGTAATTTAAAGGGAGATTTAAGAAGTCTCTTGGCCGCCATAGGGAACAGTCACAAATTGTGTGGGTCCTGAGTGTCCAAATATAAAAGTGTTGTGAAACTGAAATATAAACTGTTAATGGGTTTAATGGTTGTAATTAGTGCTATCGTGGAGAGATAATTGGAGTGATATACTAATCTAACTCTTTAATAAAGCGTGAGGTGAATTATAAAAAAAAAATTGTTCTGAAATTTTATATTTAGTCTTACTGTTTAATGCCTGTTGACAAGAAAAACTCAGTAGAGAAGTTTTTCACGTCGAGAAGTAAAAGGCAAAGAATTAAGTCTTCACCAGAATTTACTACTCAGGAAAAGGAGGTGAAAAAATCAAAGTTCGAAATGACCGATTCACACTACAAAAGCAAAGATACCTCAGTAGGTTTTTTACAAGAAATTTCCGATCTATTGGATCGTAAGTTAAATGAAAAATTCGAAAATCTGGCAACCAAACTGGACCTAATTTAATTGGAGAAAAAAATTAAAGATTATGCAGAGGAAAATATAAAGCTAAAGCAGGAGATATTGATTGTCAGACGTGAAAATTCAGAAATGAGACAAAAAATTGAAAATATCCAAAATAGATTTCGTCAGAAAAGTTTTATATTTAAAGGATTGCATCTTGAAAATGATAAAGAAACCCCGAATGCTATCAACGATTTATGCATAAATTGTATTGGGATTAGAGGAAGTTAAAATTAACGAAACATACTTTTTAAGATCCCTGAAATTAAAATACAGACCTTTACTGGTGGAATTTCAAACAAAATATGACTTTATAAAAATATTATACTAGCTGTACATCCTAGTTTCATTTTTCTAATAAACATGAACAATTTTATAAACAAAAACAGCACTAATAGATTATTATTCCATAGCTTTAGGATATATTATGTTTTTAGTTTTACTCTCTGGGGCATATATAATTAGGTCTTCGGGTGAACCTACTCTAGAGCATGCAACCTAAAGCTGACCATGAGAAAAACATGGGGATTCCAAATTGATATCAGCTACCCTCAGTAATTGCCCTTGAGCTTAATTTATAGTCATCGCAAATGTGACCCGAACTGGGCTGGGAATTGTACTCCTTTAAAATAAAAGGGAATATCACTGGGGACAATGGGGATTCCAGGCAAGAAATTTGGAGAATTTAGGACAAACGGTATAGATTTCTATAAAGAACAAACAGAATTTCATCTTTATTTACATAAATTATAGCTGTATATACCGGTTTCACCCGGGGAATTTCATTTTTCTGATGAAACGGTCAATTTCGTAAAAAACCATTGTAAAGCGAGATCATTACGATTTTTATAACAATAAAGAATATCAGCTGAAGATCGGCTGACCTGATGGACAGGTGTTCGCACCTGGTATGAAAGAACCGTTGAGCGAAATTTGGAGAATTTAGGACAAAAGGTATGGATTTCTATAAAGAACAAACAAACTAACAGAATTTCATCTTTATTTATATAGATTTTTTGATAAATCTTGTTTTGAAAGTATTGTCTTGATCGGGGAGAGCAATGTTAGCGTCGGTGAAAATTAAAATTTTCCAGATGAAATGTTTTCTAATACATTTAAGGTCAGCTCGTCGAGAAAATCAAAAGATAGTGTGACTAATTCCAAAGAGTTATTTTTCCTCGAATTATGTTCGGATATGAATTCGATTATTTTAAATGGCAGGACGGATGGGGATAGAAATAGTGAAGTAACATTCTACCATTCCGTCAGACTGTGGATGGAGGACTGCAGTCCTAGTTTTCCGAATCCCAAGTCTCTAGCCCTTGCACTTGCACTCCCAAGACTTCCTGGAAAAATGTTCTTTCGAAGTTCCTCCCCTGATCTGAATGTAGTTCACGTGGTACTCCAAAATGGGTGATAAACTTGTAGTGGATCGATCAATTGTGGTTCAAATGATCGTTAGTGATCGATGAAGAAAAATGGCAACGTTGTGATTTTCTGAGGAAAAGGTTTTTTTATCAATAGTGTTGGCTAGGAAAAGCAGTAATATAAGCGTAGGATGGGAATTTTATACCTACTGGGCTAAATCCCACCGTTATGAACACAGAGCCGAGCTTGAAGAAGAAACACCTCTGCGCACCGTTGAGTGAGACGGCTGTATTGTTCTATTCCCATATAGGACTTTGAAATACTTTGTAAGTTTATTTTATTTTGTTATATAGAAGTCAGAAGGGACTATTATTTTGTTGATAATATTTGCAAGGAAGTGCTATTTTGTTTGTTTATTTTACTATCTGAAGATTTTATGACACTTTATTTTTGTCAATAAATTTAATTTAACTTACAAAACATGCTTTATTGGGACCCTTCACTCCTCTGATAAGCTCCCAATAAACTCCTTTACTAGAATGTCAGCCAAGGTAGCAGACTCTTGGTTGGGGACAGCATGTGCTTCCACCCACTTGGAAAAACAATCCACGATCACAAAGAAGTACATACTTATTTCTAGCGTCACTTTCTGGTAATGGTCCTAATATGTCTAGGGCTACCCTCTCAAAGGGGCTACCTGCAATATACTACTGCATGCGTGCGTGGCATTTGTTAACTGCTCTCTCTCATACTTTTTGGAGTGTTTTCGTCACACCAATTTGTCCTCCTAACACTTCATCATGAAGCTGACATAGTATTTCTGGCACGCAGGTCATCGGGATCAGAAGCTACTTCCTGGATTGGCTGCCATCAACGTTCTCAACAACTCTCTTGAGCAAGCCGTCTTCTATTACAAGGGAGTTCCATTGTGCGCAGTAGGCCTTCATGAATGGTGATATTATCTCCCAGGTCGGACAATGATTAGCCACATTCCAATCCCGTAACTTTTTTAACTCAGGATCATTTTTTTGTTGTTTCCGGATTGTGTCAAGGGTCCATTCTTCGCTAACCACTCCAAAGTTGCAGAGGTTGGTACCTTTGGTTCAATCCGGCTACAGTGGGAGCAATTAGCATGATCTTCTGGACAGGGCATCTGCATTACGATGTCTTACTCCCGGTCGATGTTCGATTTCAAAGTCGTATTCCTGAAGCTTTGTAGCCACCCGGGGACTTGGTCTTCAGAATTCCTGAAATTTAGCAGCCACTTCAAACTTGCATGGGCAGTCCGCAACGAAAATCTTGTACCATACAAGTATTTTTAAAAATGGTCTATGGACTTATCAACAGCCAGGAGTTCCCGCCTGGTTACGCAATAATTATGCCCCGGTTTTGACAGTGTTTTGCTGAAATAACCGATAACCCGTTTCTGGCTCTCCTATAATTGTGATAAAACCCCGCCAATGTCTTCTTCACTGGAGTATGTGTCGAGGATGTATTTGCCTCCTGGAACTGGGTAGCCCAATATTGGAGCCGAGGTCAACCGTTCCTTTATGACATCAAACGCTTCTTGACATTCGTTATTCCAGCTGAAAGGTCTACTTTCTTCAGTCAATCGAATCAAGAGGCTTCGCAATGTCCCCAAACTTCCTTACACAATGGCGGTAATAGGAACGAAGGCCCAGGAAGCTTTGAATCTGCTGTTTATTGACAGGGGTAGGCCATTGCTGGACTACCTGAATTTTCGCTGGGTCGACCGGTAGACCTTCTCCACTGACGATGTGTCCTAAATATGTGACCTAACGAAAAGATGACGAATCTGGAAAAGATGAAACTTCTTTGCGTTGAGTGTCAAATTGGCCGCTTTTAATCTCTTAAAGACCTTTTCATGATTGGATAGGTTTTCCTCAAACGTCCGACCAACCACTATAAAGTCATCGAGATATACGAAGCAAATCTTCCAGAACAAACCTCTTAGAATGTTCTCTATGAGGCATTCAAATGTTGCTGGAGCATTGCAGAGGCCAAAAGGTAAAACCGTGAACCACCATAGTCCTGACCAAGTGGTAAACGCAGTCTTTTCCTTGTCGGCAGGGTCCATCTCCACTTGCCAGTAGCCGCTTTTAGGTCCAGCGTTGAAAACAGTCTGGATCCTGCAAGAGCGTCGAGAGTGTCACCGATCCTTGGCAATGGGTTGCTGTCCTTCGTCACATCGTTAAGCTTCCAGTAATTTTCCAGTAATTCCTAAGCAGAAGCAGGTCGTTCCATTCTTCTTTACGAGCACTACCAGAGAGGCCCATGGACTACTCGACGGCTCCATCACTCCGTTTCTACCATTTCTCGAAGAGCACTCTCAGTCTCTTCTTTCTTAACTTAAGGAAGTTGCCGCGCAACTTGACGAATAGGGCATGCATCGCCAGTATCGATTCTATGACGCACCACTCTTGTTCTGCCTGGCTAACTGGATACCAAGCCAAAGACCGGGCGATAGCGATTCACAAGGTCCTTCACTTTCTCCTTTTCCTTTTGTGACAGCGACAGGTCAAGGCCTTTAGAGATTTTCGGTAGTTTGCTCCTTCCTCGTGGATGCCTGAAGTATCATGGAGGTTACAGGCTCTAAACTTCCCACCTTAGTGTCCTTCTTGATAGTGACTGGGTTGTTATTGATATTGCAAAGAGGAATAGGAACTTTCTTGGAGGGTATTACGAGCGCCTTTCCAACTAAGACGCCTTTCCCAACCTCCTAATCATGATTTCTAGGCTCCAGTAAGACGGGGTGATTCGGCTGATCTGTGTAGGTTGAAGCTACGATAATCTCATACCTTGCAGGAAATTCCACGTTTTCACCTAATGTGACATCTAAGCAGGCCGATTCTCGAATATGCATGAACAGTTCCTCCCCACTGACGTTGACGACTTTTTGCTTTAGGTCTATCTGGAAACCGCATGATTCATTATGTCCATGCCCAGAATCACTTCTTCTTATATGTCAGCCACTAGAGCTGAGTGTGAGACACAGATTGAACCCATCTGAATCTTTACCTCTGCTTCCCCGAATACTTTTACTGCATCTCCTGTAGCAGTTTCAAGTCGCCACCTGGAGGGTGACAGCCTTTCCTCATCAGTCACCTTCGGGCAGACGATAGTCTTCATAGCATCAGTGTCTACCAACATGCCGTATCTCGTGCCATTGACGATGCAATCCACATATAGAATCCCGGCTCTGTGCCCCAAAAGTGGCTACCACCATAAGGGGTGGGTCTTGAAGACGTCGTTGGGTAGTAGCGGCCCACTTTTTGCAGGCACTCCTGACGTGTCTGCGTTCTCCGCAGCCCCAACACTGTGGTCTTCTTTTCCGAGACTCCAAAGCCTTTGCTACTTTTAAAACCACCTCTACCAGATTGTTTACATACAGTGATTCCTTGCATGTTTACGTTCGTGGCCTGGACCCTTGCATGGCTTCATATTCCAACGCAGTAGAAAGGGCATCCACCAGCAATTTAGGGCGAGCAAGCCGCACCGCTCCCTGAAGTTCCAAGTCTCGAAGGCTAAGCTAGGACCGCTAAACACTCCAACAAACTTTCTGGGGCTGTTGGATAAGCCAGTCTTACCATCCTCGCAACGTCCACCTCAAACTCCTGGATAGTCTCGGCTGTCTTCTGCTTCCTGCTCTTCAGCTGGGACTGGTATGGCCAGCTGGGTTCAAGGTGGGCGTGGCCAAATCGCATCTCAAGCCGGCTTACAAACAAGTCAAAATTGTAAGGGTCGTTAGCATCAAGAGTCTGGAGGACATCCAGAGCTTCGCCTCGGAGGGCTACTGTTAGGGCAACAGCCTTATCTCTTATGGACCACCCATTGGCGCTAGCCGCAGTGTTAAACTGCTTAAGGTAATTCGCATATGACGACTTACCATCAAAAGTTTGAGGTTTTATTCTGGCTGGGCTCTCTATAATTGTGGGTTCTCGTCCTTTCCCTTCTATCAATGGCTGTTGGGGGAGCTGCTTTCTCTCGACTGCCTGAACTTTTTCTTCCAGCCACCTTTCTAATTTTTCAAGCTGTTCTTCAAATGCGGCAGTTTTCGCTTCTTGTTGAGCAAGCCTGTCTTTCAACTCAACCACATCACCTGACAAGTTGAAGATCCTGTCATTCATCTCACCTGACATGTTGGTTAGCTTGTCATTTATTTCGCAAGAAAGGTTAGACACAACCTGTCATTTATATCAGCAGACTGACTGGTAAATTTTTCAGTTATTTCAGCAGCCTGGCTGGCCAACTTGTCATTAAGCGCATTTACTTCACCAGACAAAATGGCCAATGTATCATTTATCTATACAGATAAATTGGAATTAAGACTGGTGAATTTGTCAGAAGATTTATTTATTTCATTTCAGAATTTTAGAAGACAAATTATTTGAATTTGGAATTAAGGCTGGTAAATTTGCCATTTATTTCCGCCAACTGGCTTGATAGTTTATCATTTATTTCTCCAGACAAATTCGACAATTTATCATTTATCTCTGCCGAGACATAGCAGTCAAAGAGCTATCCTCAAACTCTACTATCTCAGGATCTAGACCTTGACTCAGGTAATATTCACGTAACTGGACCAATAAGATCGCTTTTGTACCTGTAGTGTCTAAGTCAAGCTCTTCTAATTCTCTCCTCAGCTCCACTACTTTAAGTTCTCCAATCCGTTTGCCTGGCATTTTTTTCTTCTTTAAATCCCACTTCCCTGACATTGTTTTCTTCTTTAAATCCCACTTCTGACGTCAGTTGTTACACTTCTGTGGGTTAACAATTTTTATTCAAAGGAAAATGACAATATTCAATGCCACACGAATAATTAAAACACAAATATTCAATTGTGTTGTAAGTATAAATTATTCTTTTACATTTGTTATAAAATCCATATATTTTTTTTATATCGAAAATGCTGTTGGAAATGGTAAAAAAAAAATCGGTGAAAGTTAGATTTTTATTACAATTAGGCAATTTTTTTTTTTTATTGTATTCTCTTTTAAGAGCTCTAACTTCCACAGATTTTTTTATCCACCATTTCTAACAATATATTTTCGATATAATTAAGAAAAATAAAATTTTTCGCTTTCATAAAACAGTCTAATATTTACATGTATATGTATGTGTGTACTATCAAAGATTAAATACATTATTACTATAATGTTTTCCATCATTAAGTAATTCAAATAGTTCTATTTATGTGTGTTTTGTACAGTGGAAAATGCCAAAAAAATGCAAAGGGGCTAATTTGAGCCGTAATACAAGTAGATCTAGAAGCATGCGAAATAGAAGAGTCCAAAGAACCGAAGAACAAATCCAGCATGCAATATTGAGCCTGGCGCAATTGCGTCAAGAACTTTCAGAGGATACACGAGCTGAACGCAATGAAGTAATAAGATTAGAACAACGACAATCGTGCTGTTTCACAGTAATTAGACACAGAACAAATGAGCAACAACGCCAACAGGTACATCACACATCACAGCATTTACTTCTAATTCATTCCTGCGTCTAGCATTCCAGTATGAGTCCGATATTGAATATTACTCATTCAAAAGTGGTAATTGGTGCTGTGGACAAGGAATGCCCGCATTGTATGCTCTCAAATTCAAACATTAGCCAGTTAGTTGTAAAATGAAAAATCTTCAAGTTTAGTTTTAAGTAGTTTTCGTTTTATTAACTAGCTCTTTGCAATTTGACTATATTGAACAAAAATTAATTATTCTTTGTTAAAAAAAACAAAAAAAACATGTAATAATATAGCATGCAGTCTTTGTTCTAGAATTAAAAAAAAAATTTATAAAATATTAAACTCAGTTGTTGTTATTATGAATTTTTTTAGAACAGACATTAGTTAGAAAAAAAAAAGTGATATACACTTTGTGAATTATTTCCTTGTATTTGTGCAACCTTTCGCATAAAAAGAGTGATGTGAGAAATTGAAGTAGATGCTTCAGGATACCTGAAAACTTAGGGTTATGTTATCTTTCAATGAGTTAGCACAAATTTTGCTTTTCGATGTAATGTCATTATGATGTAATGCATGGTAGAGCTTAGCATAAAGGAATGAACAAATTTGCATCAACCAGAAAGGTGTCCGAAATAATGAATAATAACAGACACAAATTATTTATTCCCAGTATATATTACCATAGATAAGAAATTAGGAGCTTTTAGGCTAATGCCTATTCAGGCAATACATTCCTAATAAACCTAATACAGTACAAAAGTATAAACCTAATACAGCTCTAAAATGTTTGCACTGGTAGATTTAGGTGTTTAGCCGATGGGATCATACCAGTTTCAATTTTTTATTCCATTTCTTTTATTAATGTTGTCATTTATCATCTATTTCTAACATTAAAGTAAATCACAAAAAAAACTAATTAAGCAAGTCAATAAATTGAAGGATACAAAAAAAAATTTTTTTTAAAATGATCCTGTCCGTGAAACTGGACAATTCATATAATTATCAGGCATACGACTAACCCATGGTTAATAAATTGATCACAATAATTGTCATAAGCAATTTAAAGGTTATACTTACTTTGGAGATGCATTTGATGTACTGTAGCTTCTAAACAATATTTTATTCAAAAGAAGGTTGTTAATTTTTGAATTGTCCGATTTTGTTAAGTTTATCCAATTCAAAGCATTTCCCCCAAAGAACCTGAAACCATAGTAATAAAGGTAAAGCTGCTCAAGATTTTGAATGAGGTTTCGGTACTTACCAAACAAGTTATTTAATGAAACATATAAAATAATTTATTTTTTGAAGAGAAAAGATTTGGCTCCGCCGGGAGTCGAACCCGGGTCTCCTGCGTTACATGCGAGGATGCTAACCGCTACACCACAGAGCTCGGCTCAAGGCAGAGCAAATCCTTCCTCTTCACTGATACCTACTCACCCCTATCTCACAAGTTTTGCGAGTAGTAGCGGGAGGTGGACAATTTTTGTCCAATTTATGGTATTTTATTGACTTAAGTCAATTTTTTAAATTATTTTAATTAATCTAATCTTAATTTGTGGCGGACCACCATTTTTAAATTATTTTTAAATAATTTATTTTTTGAAGAGAAAAGATTTGGCTCCGCCGGGAGTCGAACCCGGGTCTCCTGCGTTACATGCGAGGATGCTAACCGCTACACCACAGAGCTCGGCTCAAGGCAGAGCAAATCCTTCCTCTTCACTGATACCTACTCACCCCTATCTCACAAGTTTTGCGAGTAGTAGCGGGAGGTGGACAATTTTTGTCCAATTTATGGTATTTTATTGACTTAAGTCAATTTTTTAAATTATTTTAATTAATCTAATCTTAATTTGTGGCGGACCACCATTTTTAAATTATTTTTAAATAATTTATTTTTTGAAGAGAAAAGATTTGGCTCCGCCGGGAGTCGAACCCGGGTCTCCTGCGTTACATGCGAGGATGCTAACCGCTACACCACAGAGCTCGGCTCAAGGCAGAGCAAATCCTTCCTCTTCACTGATACCTACTCACCCCTATCTCACAAGTTTTGCGAGTAGTAGCGGGAGGTGGACAATTTTTGTCCAATTTATGGTATTTTATTGACTTAAGTCAATTTTTTAAATTATTTTAATTAATCTAATCTTAATTTGTGGCGGACCACCATTTTTAAATTATTTTTAAATAATTTATTTTTTGAAGAGAAAAGATTTGGCTCCGCCGGGAGTCGAACCCGGGTCTCCTGCGTTACATGCGAGGATGCTAACCGCTACACCACAGAGCTCGGCTCAAGGCAGAGCAAATCCTTCCTCTTCACTGATACCTACTCACCCCTATCTCACAAGTTTTGCGAGTAGTAGCGGGAGGTGGACAATTTTTGTCCAATTTATGGTATTTTATTGACTTAAGTCAATTTTTTAAATTATTTTAATTAATCTAATCTTAATTTGTGGCGGACCACCATTTTTAAATTATTTTTAAATAATTTATTTTTTGAAGAGAAAAGATTTGGCTCCGCCGGGAGTCGAACCCGGGTCTCCTGCGTTACATGCGAGGATGCTAACCGCTACACCACAGAGCTCGGCTCAAGGCAGAGCAAATCCTTCCTCTTCAAAAAATAAATTATTTAAAAATAATTTAAAAATGGTGGTCCGCCACAAATTAAGATTAGATTAATTAAAATAATTTAAAAAATTGACTTAAGTCAATAAAATACCATAAATTGGACAAAAATTGTCCACCTCCCGCTACTACTCGCAAAACTTGTGAGATATGGGTGAGTAGGTATCAGTGAAGAGGAAGGATTTGCTCTGCCTTGAGCCGAGCTCTGTGGTGTAGCGGTTAGCATCCTCGCATGTAACGCAGGAGACCCGGGTTCGACTCCCGGCGGAGCCAAATCTTTTCTCTTCAAAAAATAAATTATTTAAAAATAATTTAAAAATGGTGGTCCGCCACAAATTAAGATTAGATTAATTAAAATAATTTAAAAAATTGACTTAAGTCAATAAAATACCATAAATTGGACAAAAATTGTCCACCTCCCGCTACTACTCGCAAAACTTGTGAGATAGGGGTGAGTAGGTATCAGTGAAGAGGAAGGATTTGCTCTGCCTTGAGCCGAGCTCTGTGGTGTAGCGGTTAGCATCCTCGCATGTAACGCAGGAGACCCGGGTTCGACTCCCGGCGGAGCCAAATCTTTTCTCTTCAAAAAATAAATTATTTAAAAATAATTTAAAAATGGTGGTCCGCCACAAATTAAGATTAGATTAATTAAAATAATTTAAAAAATTGACTTAAGTCAATAAAATACCATAAATTGGACAAAAATTGTCCACCTCCCGCTACTACTCGCAAAACTTGTGAGATAGGGGTGAGTAGGTATCAGTGAAGAGGAAGGATTTGCTCTGCCTTGAGCCGAGCTCTGTGGTGTAGCGGTTAGCATCCTCGCATGTAACGCAGGAGACCCGGGTTCGACTCCCGGCGGAGCCAAATCTTTTCTCTTCAAAAAATAAATTATTTAAAAATAATTTAAAAATGGTGGTCCGCCACAAATTAAGATTAGATTAATTAAAATAATTTAAAAAATTGACTTAAGTCAATAAAATACCATAAATTGGACAAAAATTGTCCACCTCCCGCTACTACTCGCAAAACTTGTGAGATAGGGGTGAGTAGGTATCAGTGAAGAGGAAGGATTTGCTCTGCCTTGAGCCGAGCTCTGTGGTGTAGCGGTTAGCATCCTCGCATGTAACGCAGGAGACCCGGGTTCGACTCCCGGCGGAGCCAAATCTTTTCTCTTCAAAAAATAAATTATTTAAAAATAATTTAAAAATGGTGGTCCGCCACAAATTAAGATTAGATTAATTAAAATAATTTAAAAAATTGACTTAAGTCAATAAAATACCATAAATTGGACAAAAATTGTCCACCTCCCGCTACTACTCGCAAAACTTGTGAGATAGGGGTGAGTAGGTATCAGTGAAGAGGAAGGATTTGCTCTGCCTTGAGCCGAGCTCTGTGGTGTAGCGGTTAGCATCCTCGCATGTAACGCAGGAGACCCGGGTTCGACTCCCGGCGGAGCCAAATCTTTTCTCTTCAAAAAATAAATTATTTAAAAATAATTTAAAAATGGTGGTCCGCCACAAATTAAGATTAGATTAATTAAAATAATTTAAAAAATTGACTTAAGTCAATAAAATACCATAAATTGGACAAAAATTGTCCACCTCCCGCTACTACTCGCAAAACTTGTGAGATAGGGGTGAGTAGGTATCAGTGAAGAGGAAGGATTTGCTCTGCCTTGAGCCGAGCTCTGTGGTGTAGCGGTTAGCATCCTCGCATGTAACGCAGGAGACCCGGGTTCGACTCCCGGCGGAGCCAAATCTTTTCTCTTCAAAAAATAAATTATTTAAAAATAATTTAAAAATGGTGGTCCGCCACAAATTAAGATTAGATTAATTAAAATAATTTAAAAAATTGACTTAAGTCAATAAAATACCATAAATTGGACAAAAATTGTCCACCTCCCGCTACTACTCGCAAAACTTGTGAGATAGGGGTGAGTAGGTATCAGTGAAGAGGAAGGATTTGCTCTGCCTTGAGCCGAGCTCTGTGGTGTAGCGGTTAGCATCCTCGCATGTAACGCAGGAGACCCGGGTTCGACTCCCGGCGGAGCCAAATCTTTTCTCTTCAAAAAATAAATTATTTAAAAATAATTTAAAAATGGTGGTCCGCCACAAATTAAGATTAGATTAATTAAAATAATTTAAAAAATTGACTTAAGTCAATAAAATACCATAAATTGGACAAAAATTGTCCACCTCCCGCTACTACTCGCAAAACTTGTGAGATAGGGGTGAGTAGGTATCAGTGAAGAGGAAGGATTTGCTCTGCCTTGAGCCGAGCTCTGTGGTGTAGCGGTTAGCATCCTCGCATGTAACGCAGGAGACCCGGGTTCGACTCCCGGCGGAGCCAAATCTTTTCTCTTCAAAAAATAAATTATTTAAAAATAATTTAAAAATGGTGGTCCGCCACAAATTAAGATTAGATTAATTAAAATAATTTAAAAAATTGACTTAAGTCAATAAAATACCATAAATTGGACAAAAATTGTCCACCTCCCGCTACTACTCGCAAAACTTGTGAGATAGGGGTGAGTAGGTATCAGTGAAGAGGAAGGATTTGCTCTGCCTTGAGCCGAGCTCTGTGGTGTAGCGGTTAGCATCCTCGCATGTAACGCAGGAGACCCGGGTTCGACTCCCGGCGGAGCCAAATCTTTTCTCTTCAAAAAATAAATTATTTAAAAATAATTTAAAAATGGTGGTCCGCCACAAATTAAGATTAGATTAATTAAAATAATTTAAAAAATTGACTTAAGTCAATAAAATACCATAAATTGGACAAAAATTGTCCACCTCCCGCTACTACTCGCAAAACTTGTGAGATAGGGGTGAGTAGGTATCAGTGAAGAGGAAGGATTTGCTCTGCCTTGAGCCGAGCTCTGTGGTGTAGCGGTTAGCATCCTCGCATGTAACGCAGGAGACCCGGGTTCGACTCCCGGCGGAGCCAAATCTTTTCTCTTCAAAAAAAAAAAAAAAAAAAAAAAAAAAAAAAAAAAAAAAAAAAAAAAAAAAAAAAAAAAAAAAAAAATAAATTATTTAAAAATAATTTAAAAATGGTGGTCCGCCACAAATTAAGATTAGATTAATGAAACATATAAAAGTATAAACTTAAAAATAGTAATAAACAAGAAGATAATACACGCTCAACACATAAGTATAAATAACATTGGCAATATAAATAATGAAAATTATTCATCCAATAGGAAAAACTCTTAATGTATATTAAATTGTCAATTTCAAGAGCAAAATGAATTCAATCACCAGAAATTTAAAAATTGCAGATGTAGGTTGGGAGTGTGGCCAGTAATAAAAAAATCTGGTGCATGCGCGCAACTCACAACTTTCACTTACCGACTTACTTAGATTAGAAATTAATGCGTTTTGTTAATTGCCACTTCTCAAAGTTACACATTTTTCCACATTCATTTCTTATTTTTGTTTTCATTTGCTCTATAAAAAACACTAATTTCTTTTATTATTAAAGAAAAGTATTTACTTGTGATGATTCTAGTGATATTCAATGCTGTTCATTTCGAGGGGGAGTTCATGAAACACAAGCCTGAAAGAATAGGAAATGCAGGGTTAGTTGCTGTACAGACTGTCATGAATTCTAGTACTTTTGGGTATGCTAAACCTGACAAGGAAAATTGTGATGAAGGTGCTGAGGAAAAGCCTGTTGAAGTGGGAAGGCTTGTTCAGGTGGATTCGACAAGAGAAGTCATGGAAGTTGAGTCAACCGCTGGTGGTGAAAAGAGAGTAGAGGATATTGAGATGAGGATATTGAGAATGAGGATAGTGACAGCTCTCAAGATAAGGAAGAAGAGTTTGTTGTTTCCCGAAGGTTCCATCCAGGAAAGAAGCAATATGGATATTTGCTTGGATGGGAGGGATGCCCTTCTGAACAGAGTGGCTGGGAGCCGGCTGGAAGCTTGGAGGATTGCCGGCGTCTGCTTGGAGCATTTGAGGAGAGATTGGCCAAGCGGTCTTTGAATGGACAGAGGTCAGCCGTATCGAGGAGGGCCGGATACACCCTTGGATGGGTGGGATGCCCTTCTGAACAAAATGGCTGTGAGCCGGCTGGAAGCTTGGAGGCATGCCGGCGCCTGTTTGGAGCATTTGAGGAGAGTTTGGCCAAGCGGTCTTTGAATGGACAGAGGTCAGCCATATCGAGCAGGGCCGGATATACCCTTGGATGGGTGGGATGCCCTTCTGAACAAAATGGCTGGGAGCCGGCTGGAAGCTTGGAGGCTTGCCGGCGTCTGCTTGGAGCATTTGAGGAGAGTTTGGCCAAGCGGTCTTTGAATGGACAGAGGACTGCCATATCGGGGAGGGCTGGAAACGATCAAGTGACAAACTCTGGAAACTTTTCAATCAGTGGTCGGCTAATCAGGTACAGCAAGCAACGAGCCTTGAATCAGGGGAAGGCTTGGTGTGGGTCTATGAAGCCTGAACTTGAAATGTTAAAAAGGAGGATGCCCCTTACTGATTCTGCTGAGGATGATGTCACCTTTGCAAAGAAATTGAAGTTGGGAAGAGAAACTGACGGCGAAGTTAGCATGGGGAAGAGCTGCCTGAACAAGCCTGAAAGAATAGGAAATGCAGGGTTAGTTGCTGTACAGACTGTCATGAATTCTAGTACTTTTGGGTATGCTAAACCTGACAAGGAAAATTGTGATGAAGGTGCTGAGGAAAAGCCTGTTGAAGTGGGAAGGCTTGTTCAGGTGGATTCGACAAGAGAAGTCATGGAAGTTGAGTCAACCGCTGGTGGTGAAAAGAGAGTAGAGGATATTGAGATGAGGATATTGAGAATGAGGATAGTGCTTTGAATGGACAGAGGTCAGCCGTATCGAGGAGGGCCGGATACACCCTTGGATGGGTGGGATGCCCTTCTGAACAAAATGGCTGTGAGCCGGCTGGAAGCTTGGAGGATTGCCGGCGTCTGCTTGGAGCATTTGAGGAGAGATTGGCCAAGCGGTCTTTGAATGGACAGAGGTCAGCCGTATCGAGGAGGGCCGGATACACCCTTGGATGGGTGGGATGCCCTTCTGAACAAAATGGCTGTGAGCCGGCTGGAAGCTTGGAGGCATGCCGGCGCCTGTTTGGAGCATTTGAGGAGAGTTTGGCCAAGCGGTCTTTGAATGGACAGAGGTCAGCCATATCGAGCAGGGCCGGATATACCCTTGGATGGGTGGGATGCCCTTCTGAACAAAATGGCTGGGAGCCGGCTGGAAGCTTGGAGGCTTGCCGGCGTCTGCTTGGAGCATTTGAGGAGAGTTTGGCCAAGCGGTCTTTGAATGGACAGAGGACTGCCATATCGGGGAGGGCTGGAAACGATCAAGTGACAAACTCTGGAAACTTTTCAATCAGTGGTCGGCTAATCAGGTACAGCAAGCAACGAGCCTTGAATCAGGGGAAGGCTTGGTGTGGGTCTATGAAGCCTGAACTTGAAATGTTAAAAAGGAGGATGCCCCTTACTGATTCTGCTGAGGATGATGTCACCTTTGCAAAGAAATTGAAGTTGGGAAGAGAAACTGACGGCGAAGTTAGCATGGGGAAGAGTCATCTCTTTGAGTGGTAAGAGTGGAATCATTCGCGGATCTGGGCGGCCACCTCCTAAGCCCAATATTATATATGGGACTTCAGAAAGTTCAGAAGTGGTAGTAGGACTCGAATCGAATGTTGATGAGAGCAAATCATCAGCTGCTATTGGTGCTATTAACAGAGGCGTAGTTAAGCAGAGCACTGGTCTAGATCCTCTCAACCAAAAGGTGCTGGTTGCCAATGCAGAAGGTGTTGTAAGGGTTGATCCAAACCCATCTTCTGGTGTTTGTGTAATGTCAAATAAGTTTGGCATTGTGGAGCTCGACTCTGTTTCTCCGGCCAGGGTCCTTTCGTTGAAGGTGGCTTCGCCTGGTAGTGTCAAGAAACTTGCTGTGCCTCCAACACTCGGTGAGGAAACAGGAAAAGTCCTGCTGGTAGCTGAAGAGGAGAAAATACCTGAGCCTACTCCACCCCATTCACGACCTGATCTGGGACAGATCAGCATTAAGGAGGGGGTAATGTTGCGGCCAGCGGGGTCAGCCTAAGGCGCCTATGGAGAACAATATGTCCATTGTTTGGAGCGGGACTGGTGGCCGGCGAAGATCAAAGTCTTTGTTCTGGAATCTTCCTAAGGCTTATAAATAGAGGCTTTAACAAGCCTCCAGCGGAGTTGAGAGTCAACACCCGTGGAGTGCACTTCGTAGTGAACAGTGATAAGTTAGTGTGATAAGTGGTAAGCCTTATTGTGATGATAGTGTATGTCGTAGAAAAGACTCTAGGTTTAACCCGTGCGGTTTGTTATAAGTGATTAGAGTCTACATACACATCCAATTTTGTATATGATAATAAGGCAGTAATTACCATTGCGAGTATTGATTAATAAAGTATAGTTCTAATATTAATTTTACTGAACCCGAAGCCCGCAACAATATGTATATATATATATACATACATACATAAATATACAACAATGAAAGCATATATATATATATACATACATACATAAATATACAACAATGAAAGCATATATATATATATATATATATATATATATATATATATATATGTGTGTGTGTATATATAGATGTATTTATGTGTGAATATAGATATATATATACACACTAGTTCCTGATCTTTATATATATTATATAAATATCATGCAGTTTGGCTTCTTTGGACTTATGAGAATTAAAAGAAAGATGATAGCACCCATCACTGAAGGAAAAAACTTTCCATGGAGGGATTGTTGGATTTGTAATAAAAATAAGTTGTTTGAATGTTCTGAAAGATAATGAATTTCACTAACCAATAGAAAAGGAGAATCATGCACAGTAACAGTGCGGACCAGCCGATAGAAAATCCAACAATATTATGAATAGTACATAATGAAAATAAAATAATTATTTAAAAAATGAGGCCAACAGGCCCATTGATATAGTACATTTTTACTTTCACTTAGCTATATATGAAATATATAGTAAGGGAAAGTATTGCTATCGTGAAAAATTTCGACTTGCGGTTTTCAACGGAATTACACCTTTTGAGGTCCACTGAGTCCAAATAACCAAAAATAGTTATAACCGAAAACCAAAACCGCGAAATGGTGTGTGTGTGTGTGTGTGTGTGTGTGTGTGTGTGTGTGTGTGTGTGTGTGTGTGTGTGTGTGTGTGCGTGTGTGTGTGTGTGCGTGCGTGTGTCTGTGTTTGAGCAAACAATAACATTTTTAATGATTTTGATCAAAGTGGGTATTTGATGTATTTATATACCCGAGATATGACTGCGAAAATTTCATCAAAATTGATCAACATGAGGGGGCACTTAATTTCATAATTGTTTTCCTATTTTTACATTTTTCGATTTTTTCAAAAAAAGCTTTAACAATTTTGATTAAACTCGTCATGTTTAATGAGAAAAAAAGTATTCTTTAACACGTTGAGCGCCAAGCGGTACGATCGTACCGCTGTTGGACTATTGGCTGGGGCCGAGGCGGTCCCCAGGTACCGCCCGCTCCCGCCAGCTAAAAGATTGTTTTGGGCCAGGGGACCGCCTGCCGAGCGTGATTTCAAGGCATAGTGGACCGCTCCGGCCCCGAACAATTCGCCAATGCAATTGGCCCAAATTTTTTTTTTTTTTTTTTTTTTTTTTTTTTTTTTTAATTTGGGGGGTATAAATAAATTCATTTTATTTATTTTTTTACAAAACAAAATATCTTATTTATTAAAATAACATATTTTAAGGGGACAAGGGTTGACGTCGCGGTCATAACCGGGCAGCCCCCGTGCTACTATAGGTAGCGGGCTTTACCCAGGGGCCGGGCGGTACATACGTACCGCTCACAAAATTATTGTTTAATTGCCAAAATTAAACTTTTTAGTTATTTCTTTTGCAATTTTTGTATCATTCTAATCATATTAAAGTTATAAATTAGGAAAAATTGCTTTGGCCCCAGGCAAAAGTACATCATCTTTTCCCTGGCGCTCAACGTGTTAATACCAAGTAAGCTTTATCATTATTAAAATGTTCTGAGGGGGCATAAATGGGAAAGGGGCCTTTTGTGTTTTCCTATAAAGTACCTTTGTTTTTGTTTATATGGAGACATTATCTGTCTCTCGTTTCACCTAAAAATAAGAAATGGCTAAATATGAAAAAAATCAAGTAAACATATGCAGGAGAAAAAAAGAAAAATATTCTATCAACTCATAAAACACGTTGAGCACGCGCTTGCGCAGTACACTTTTAACCCCTTAGCGGGCACATTTCGCTGTTATAGTTGGAAGCAAATTGGTGTTGTATATAATTCCCAGTGGACCTGAAATGACCAGTTTTGAAATCATTTTGAAAAAAAAAATGTTTGCCGGAAGTTATGGGTGATTGCCTCTCTAGAGGCTTAAGCGCACACAGAGTACACAAAATGCAAACCCACCAGGCAGAGCCGCGCCTCGTGTAAAGGGCCGCGGCTGTTGAGCCCTCTTCCCTCCTCACTTTTCGCTTCCCAAAAGAAACCCCTGTCCTATTGCTATTCAGCAATTATATGGCGAAAAGTAAAAATACACTTATATGCAGTAGGTTTAAAACCAACAAACTTTTGGAACTTTTTTCAGTAAGTTCCATGCGAGTTTTATACCTGTCACGAAATTATCGAAATAAACCATAAATCCCCTGTTCTCTTATGACGCGATTGCTTCTTCAACAACACATTCTCTAAGTCCTTTTCTGGGTTGTGCGTGGTCCACCTTGCCTGTATAAGTGACTGCTTATATCGATGTGGGACAGACCAGTTGGAGGTTGATAAATTTATATTTTCTAAATTTTCTTGATTTATGAACTTTTTTCTTCCAAAGAAGTATAGATACATCAAAATCGTCGCTATCAGATGTCCATCGGAATCCTGATTCAGCTTAGACAGCGGTATAGTAAAAATTCCGGCCAGTAATGGGGGTATTTAGTGCTGGATCAAGTATCTCGGCAGCAAATAAAGAGGAAAGAGCTACAAAATAATTCACTTTGAGGAATAATATAGAGGTATTGATATAAAGCATACTTAGTTTCATTTTAAATCAATGAAAAAGCATTGAAAAAAAAATCAAACTTTTTTCGTCTAAAATTTTAAAACTTATTAGTCAATAAAAGTATGCGACAAAAAGATCTGAATAAAAATCAATTCAAATGACATTAGTAATGTATAAGTAAACAATTACATATCTGTATAATGTTATAGAGAGTAATAGAGGAACACGATACACAAATATTCACAAGCGCTTCTAGAAAGGCAACCGCCCTTACAGGTACCTGGGACTCTCACAAGCCTCTCTGGAGGCCCGTTTTCGACACTCTTCGGGATTTCTCGGCCCTGTGCATGCGCGCAACTCACAACTTTCACTTACCGACTTACTTAGATTAGAAATTAATGCGTTTTGTTAATTGCCACTTCTCAAAGTTACACATTTTTCCACATTCATTTCTTATTTTTGTTTTCATTTGCTCTATAAAAAACACTAATTTCTTTTATTATTAAAGAAAAGTATTTACTTGTGATAATTCGGCAATTCAAGCATAATACTCCAAGTCATCTGATTTTATAATTCTCTATATACTTCAGTTCAATAGTTTTACCATATGGCAATATTTATTGTTAAAAGTGAAAAACTAGTTATTGACACCCTGTGGATTTATAAAATCAGACGACTTGGAGTATTATGCTTGCATTGCCGAATTATCAGAAGTAAAAACTTTTATTTAATAATAAAAAAATTGAGTAAATACAAGCAAAAATAAGTAAATGGGTGTGGAAATTTAACAAAACACATTTATTTCTAATCAAAGTAAGTTGGTAAGTGAACGTTGTGTGTTGCACGTATAGCACAGATTTTTTATAGTAACAATTAAGAATCGTTCTGAATATTTTTCCAAACAATAGTATTTTGTATACATTTTGGCCTCTTAGGCTTGTATAATTTTTGAGTGGAATACCATTTATTTTTCCTTGATCCAATCACTACTTTATTAAAAAAAATCTGGTGCGTGCGCGCAACACACAACTTTCACTTACCAACTTACTTAGATAAGAAATTAATGCGTTTTGTTAATGCCACTTCTCAAAGTTACACATTTTCCACATTCATTTCTTATTTTTGTTTTCATTTGCTCTATAAACCCCTCAGAACATTTTAATAATTATAACGCTTAACTGATACTAAATAACACTCAATTTTCATTAAACATGACGAATATGAAGAAAATCGTTAAAGCCGTTTTTGAGATAATCTAAAAATTAGAAAAAAAGTTATGAAATAAAGTGTCCCCTTCGGTTGATCAATCTTGATGAAATGTTGGCTATCACATCTTTGGCATATACATACATAAATACCCAGTTTGATCAAAATCGTGAAAGCCGTTTTTGAGTAAATTAAAAAAACACGTGAAATTGATACAAAATTTATTAAGTAAAGTCCCCCCTCCGGTTGATCAATTTTGATGAAATGTTGGCTATCACATCTTTGGCATATACATACATCAAATACCCAGTTTGATCAAAATCGTGAAAGCCGTTTTTGAGTAAATAAAAAACCCCGTGAAAATGATACAAAATTTATTAAGTAAAGTCCCCCCTTCGGTTGATCAATTTTGATGAAATGTTGGCTATCACATATTTGGCATATACATACATCAAATACCCAGTTTGGTCACAATCGTGAAAGCCGTTTTTGAGTAAATAAAAAAAGCACGTAAAAATGATACAAAATTTATTAAGTAAAGTGCCCCCTGCGGTTGATCAATTTTGATGAAATTTTTACAGACATATCTCGGGCATATAAATAGATCAAATACTAAGTTTAATCAAAATCGTTGGAGCCGTTTTTGAGAAAAACAAAAAAACACGTGAAAATGTTACAAAATTTATTAAGTAAAGTCCCCCCTCCGGTTAATCAATTTTGATGAAATTTTTACAGTCATATCTCGGGCATATATATACATCAAATACCCAGTTTGATCAAAATCGTTAAAGCCGATTTAGAGTAAATAAAAAAACACGTGAAAACGTTACAAAATTTATTAAGTAAAGTCCCCCCTCCGGTTAATCAATTTTGATGAAATTTTTACAGTCATATCTCGGGCATATAAATACATCAAATACCCAGTTTGATCAAAATCGTTAAAGCCGATTTAGATTAAATAAAAAAAACACGTGAAAACGTTACAAAATTTATTAAGTAAAGTCCCCCCTCCGGTTAATCAATTTTGATGAAATTTTTACAGTCATATCTCGGGCATATAAATAGATGAAATACTCAGTTTAATCAAAATCGTTAGAGCCGTTTTTGAGAAAATCGAAAAAAACCTAAAAAGTTATTAAGTAAAGTACACCCTCCCTTTAAGTAATTTTGATGAAATTTATGCTGTCACATCGCGGGCATATACCTACACTAAATACCCAATTTCAGGATCGCACGGTTTATAGTTTTTGAGCTAGTCTGTTCACATACACACACACACACACACAGACACACACACACACAGACCATTTCGCGGGACTTGGTCATTTCGACTCAGGAGACCCCAAAACGTGTATTTCCGTTGAAAACCGGAAGTCGAATTTTTTCACGATCGCAATACTTCCACTTACTATATATTTCATATATAGGTAAGTGAAAGTAAAAAACAACTTGAATTTCAAAGGTTAATAAAATTTCATGGAAAAATATAAATAATGATTTTATTAACATTCTTGATCATTATTTTAATGTTATAGTTTACAGTTATACAATTCCACATCATACGGTATCATACATTACAAAACATTACATTTTAAAACCAAAATAATGCAAGATGGATTCAGACAAAATCAAATTTGAATTAAAAAATAGCTCATTATCTATTCATAAAAGTTAAAGGCACAAAATCAAAAGTAAAATATCGACAGGTACAGCAGTAATTTGTACAATAATAAGAAATACCTTAATTAATTATTAATGAGTGTTAAAAACATAACTACTAACAAAAAATAATCCTCATATTCCTTCAGCATCAAAGGAAAAACAAATTTCATTTGTTTTTCACTGAACAAAAAGTTTCAGTTGTACTACTGAAATAATTTATATATTTTTATATAATTAATGGTCTTAATGTCTGAAGCTAATTAAAAATATAAAGTTTGATTGGCAAAATGGATTAAACATATTTAATCAGGATCTTAATAAAAGAACGCCAAATCCTAAAAGTAATTAATTTCTAAAAGTATTATAATTAATTATATTAATGGTGTTATGACTGAAAGTGCTTCTGGCACTGTTTCCGTACAGGGTCCTCTAAAGTGAAACCTTAGGAAAAATAAAAAAAAGTAATAAGTAAGCAAATTATTATTCATCATACCAATATAAGATTAATAAAACAGTTTTATAATAATATGTATAGCGATATGTGGATTAAAAAAAACAACACATAAAAACCCCTCAGGGAGCATTTTTTAACAATTAGTGTTTTTAAAAATCAAATTTTTCCAAAATATGAGTTAAATAAATTAAATAACATTGTTTTGCAAGTAACCTAACATATTGGGGCCATAAAAGTGTAACATCTCAAGCAAGATTAATTTTGTTAAGGCACCTTATATAGGAGTTCATTATAATTTTTGATCTAGTGTAAGCCATATTTATTTTTAATTTTAATTCAAAATGTTATTTTATTTTTATTTTAATCATCAAGTTTACTACTAGTACTAAGGTTTTTATATTTTGATTAAATTGCAATAACGTCCACAGTTATCTTATACTTATTAATTTATTTTATTTGGTTTTATTTTAACTCTGTCAAGAATGTGGGTTTTTTTCATTTTTTTCCCCCTATTGTAATTAGCTATCATATATTAATTTCAATAATGAGAAAAGGTAAATTTGTAAGTTAAAAAAGCCAATGCTTGTAAAACTTGAATTTAGATTATGTTGTAAATAAAATTAAAAAGTAACCAGAAAAAAAGGCACCTTAACATTGTTATATCAAGTAATTATGCAGATATTAATGAGTTGTTCACAGTGGAAGTAGTATGTAAGGAATAGAACTCAAAATATAATTTGAGATTTCATAAGATTAGGATTAGGGGCGGTTTGGTTCCAGAGGGATATGGGGGAGGGTTCCCCCAAGAAATTTTGAAAAAAAAAAAAAAAAAGTAGTAGAATAAATACGTTGATGAAAGCCGGAAAAGAACTTGGACTAGAAATAAATACAGATAAGACAAAATATATGGTTAGTCGTAGAAGTGGTGAGGATTTCGCTGATATCAATGTAGGGGGGAATGCGTTTGAACACTTAGAGAAATTCAGATATTTAGGGGCGATGGTAACTAGAAAAAACGAAATCGACGAGGAAATTAAGGCTAGATTAAGCCGGTAATGCTTGCTACTTTTCAGTCGCGAAATTGCTTAGCTCACGCCTTCTGTCCCGAAACTTAGAAATTAGGATTTACAAAACTATTATTCTTCCAATGGTCCTTTACGGATGCAAAACTTGGCCGCTGACATTGAGGGATGAGCAAAGGCTTAGAGTTTTTGAAAATAAAGTATTGCGCAGAATATTCGGACCGAAGAGGGATGAACTAACCGGAGAATTTAGACGCTTACATAAAGCCGAACTGAGCGAGCTTTACCCAGTAAATATAATTGACGTGATTGCAGCAAGACGAATAAAATGGGCGTGTAAAATTGTGAAACTTGGCAGTGAACGAATTCCGAAAAGATTAATAAGCGCGGTGCCAAATGGGAAACGTCCGAGGGGCAGGCCGAGACGGAGGTGGGAGGATTGTGTTAGGGTGGATCTATCGAAGTTGGGTTTGGAAGACAGTCGATGGATCGAGGTGTGCAGGGAGCGAGTGGTGGTGTCGGCATCGAACCTTCGGGTTCGTTAAGCCTTTATTGTTATTATTATTATTAGTAGAATAAATTCATGCATCTGATTCTTAAAAATCCATGAATCCCGGAACTCGGCTTCTCTCAGGGAGTTGTATGATAGTTGGAATAAAAGAATAATAGTACAGATAAATAAGACCAGCATTAATTGTGATAAAACGAAATTTTTACCTTCCAGAAACTCCAGTTTTAGTATCAGTGGTAAGATTTGAAATGTCAGAGTCCCCCCAAATCAGGTACCCTATACCAGTGGTCACCAATTAAGTTTCATGAAGGTCCGTTTCAAAGTCTTGTCGAGCATCCGCGGTCCATTCAGGGGAAACCACCAGGGGTACTCCCCCGGAAATTTTTTGAAAAATTAACAGTTTAACTACATTAATTTTAGTCATTATTCAAATATTTAGGATAGTTATTACTCTTTATCTATATTGTATATTGTTTATTCTTGTTTTAGGATTTATTTTAAGTTGTTTTTTCTTTTATCAGTATGTCATCGCGGTCCGCACAAAACTAGCCGGCGGTCCAGATCCGGACGGCCGTCCGCCATTTGGTGACCACTGCCCTTTACCTTCAAGAGACCCTATATGGTTTCCCTTAACTCCCCTGAATCGGATGCTGACAAATTAATTTGGCAGCAAATAGGTTGAGTTATGAATCGTTTTAGATAGTTTTTAAGTTCTGATTCCAATGAGACCATTCTCATGATGATGCAGTTAACAGATCAAATTATACATCAAATTGCAGTTGAAAAAACATGTTTCGCGACTGTATGATGCAAGGCTAACAAAATTATTATTATTTGAGAAAATATATAATTAGAAATGAGTGAATATCGGATTTTCATTTTAAATAAGATCCAGATTTGTAGGTATGCTTTGATGTTAGTATATTTTAAAAAATCTGAAGCTAAATATGAAAAATATGTAACGTAATTATCAGGAAACCTATATAAAAAGTGTATCAGTGAATATCTGGAATAAATGGGCCAATTTGGGTCAAGGAGATTTAGACATTTTTTGTATTCGTTTGTGTGTGGTCAGCACACGCTTAAAGAAATGCGTCTAAGTGACATTGGACTCAGTTTTGTATCAGCGAAGATCTGGAATATATGGGCCAAATTGAGTCAAGGCAATTTAGACATTTGTTTTATTCGTTCATTCGTAGTCTGGCATAATAGGTAAAGGATAGATTCCTTTTGGACATCGAAACCCACGAAGAATCAGGAGGACTTGGATGGTTGCTGACGGATCTGTTATGAACAAAGGTTGGTATTTGTAAAAAATTTGTTTTATAAGAAATTTATTGTTAATTGTGAAAAGTATTTTTAATGTTATAATCATGGGCGTCAGTGCCGGGGGGGGGGGGGGGGAGACAGGAGGACGCGTTCCCCCCAATAGTTTGGAAGGGGGCAACTATTTACTCTCTAAAAGTGACATAAATTGGCAAGTTTTTAGAGACTATAAATACCTTTAAAATACATGGTTGGAGGAGGAATTAAATGCCCCAACAGTTGATTTTGGGACTAATTATTTCAACTTTTAGCCTTTCAAATTTTTAAATTTCACTGTTTATAGGAGCTATTTATTTGTAAAAAGTGAAATAATTAGTACTATAACACAGACAGATTTAAATAAGAAGTAAACAAGAAGAAGGAGAAGGTAATCTCGACTCCAGCCATGGCTGAGCCGTCAGCTCCTGACCTTTCGGTAAGTCCTATGGATTATCATATTAATAGTGATAATGTCAACGAAGATGCGTCATGGCAGCTCAGGAAAAACCCATGACTACTTACACCTAACCAAAAAAGACCTAGTCAGGTTATGCTTATAAATAATAGATACCTACCAAATATTATCTGAAAAAGATGATTCTGAACCTCATCAAAATTCAGTTGGAAAAAACACCCAATACAAAAAAGTACCTCCAATTTATATTAACGGAGTTGAAAATTGCTCATATCTTATTATATTTTTAGATAAAGAGGCAGGCCAAAAAACATTTAAAATTAGATCAACTCTTAGAGGAGTAACAGTTTATCCTGATTCACAAATTACCTATTTACTTAGAAAACTTATTTCCGCACTAAGAAGGGGTGGCGCTGATTTCCATTCATACCAGCTTCCAGAAGACAAAAACCCAAGAGTAGTTATCAAGGGCCTACACCACACAATGCCTAAAGAAATAATTAAAGAACTAAAAGAATTCGAGTATAAAGTGATTGACTTCACCAATGTTATGTCACACTTCAAACACCTCTGCCGATGTTTTTCGTAGACATAAATAAGTGATCATTTAAGGAGAAAATCTTGAGAAATAGAATACCTTCACTATTCTCATGTAAAAATTGAGGAGCCCAAGAAAAAGAATATTATACCCCAGCACTTAAGAGGTCAGCAACCATGCAACCACCCACCAAGATGTGTTCGATGTGGACTCAACCACAAATGCAATAAATCTAGAGAAACTCCTGCAAAATGCATGAATTGTCAGGGAGATCATTCTCTTAAGGACCTTGGAAATATGAAAAAACATTTTCAGCACCGAACACCTTTTCAACCAATACAGAGACTTCAGTATGGATGATTTCCTAACACTTAGATAGCCACTGCCGAGCTCTATGCCATCTCAACCAGGAACCAGCAGCACCAGACCTCAACAGCAGACCCAGCAAAGACGAGCAGCTGCCCATCCAGCACCTCAGCACCAGCTGGTCATAATACGGAAATAATAGTTTATCTTAATAATCTCATCCACCCCCCTTTTCACCCTTCTCCAACAATTTTCCCAAATAATTCAAGCCTGGTGTCCCTCATATGCACCCTAATCACTTGACGGTAAGCACCTTGTCAATTCTCTTCTGTAACACTAACGGACTTAACCTACACAAAAACGAGCTAGACTTATATTTGCATTAAAACCGGACAGACGTAGCATTGATCACTGAAACGCACCTGTCACCTTGTTAAAAATTTCTCATTCCAGGATACACCATGTACAGAACTGATCGCCTGGATAAGACAGCTCACGGAAGAACAGCTTCACGGATTAAGAAGACACTTAAATATTATCCGATAAACCTACGCACAACACCAAACATACAATCAACAGGACTCACACTGTACACTAGATACCACACCATCACCTTAGCCGCTGTTTATCCCCCCCCCCCAAGATATGTTTTGACATTGGCAATGTTTTTAGACTTAAACTCTAGGGAAAATGTTTTAACACTAAGCACCACAGCTGGGGTTACCGATTATGCATTCCAAGAGACAGAATCTGTAGTGTTCCCTCCATGATCTTTCATTAACACAATCTCTCCAGATACTCTTATTTACTAGCAAAATTCTATAAATAAAACTCCAGACTTACTAGAATTTTTTATAACAAAAGGACTTAAGACGGTATTTCACACAGTTATCCAGTTCTGATCTTTGCTCTGATCATTCCTTAGTTCAATTGGTTTTGTAAGACAAGTCTTCAGAAGCAAAAAGAAGACCATCGCTCATAAGAAGAAATATGGACTGGGATCTTTACAGAGCACATCTGGAATCCAACTTCAGTACCTTCGTCGATAAAGGTGGAAGTGGCAGATACTTTCACCAAAGCCATTCAAAATGCTGCTTCGATTCATCTGAACGTATGGCAAACGAAGCAATGACCTACCTTGTTACACTCAATACATGAAGTGGTCCAAACTAGTTGCTTCAACAATTTTATTTGTTTTAAATATTTTTACCATTGAAAGATCAATGCATCAGAAGTACAAAAGTGCAATTAGTTTATTTTTTGAATTTTTATTTTTCCAATGGCAGCCATATTATTTTTGAAAAACTGTGTATTTTTAGCTATTACAGTGCTCTGCTTCAAATCAAATATCTCCTCTTTTACTCATCCTACAATATTCAAATAAAGATCAATCTCTTTAGAAAGAGCAATAACAAATATGAACTTAAAAATAAGTATCACGGACCATGTACCCCTTCAAAGTTTCAAACGGTAATT
The DNA here is from genome assembly GCA_911387785.2 of Aelia acuminata. Lineage (NCBI taxonomy): Eukaryota > Metazoa > Arthropoda > Insecta > Hemiptera > Pentatomidae > Aelia > Aelia acuminata. The sequence goes on from OU426978.1 coordinate 71,208,279, forward strand.
TAAAAAAAAAAACGGGTTTTCTAAAATTATTTTTTACAAGAAGGCAAATGACTAAGTGTTTGTTATTTTTTTATTTGATAGATCAAGGTAGGCACTATAAATTCACAAAGTTTCAAGCTGTGGACTTGTACAGTTTTTTTTATATATATTTTTGAAATCTTGAAATTTCCAAAACTTCAGAAGTTTAAAGCTTTATATCTCTGTGGGGCAAGAAAATAAAAATTTGAAATTTAGCCCAGATTTAGTCCCTGGGTAGAGGATTGAACTGCAAAATTTCATTTTGTGAACTCAACTAATTGCAAGGATATAAAACATTGAAAAATACTAAAATAAGTATTAAATCCAAAGCGCTTAACAGCATATATTATTTTCTGTCCCCTTCCACGAACTGAAATTTTGACAGTTTAATCCACTACCCCCGGTCTAAATCTGGGCCAAATTTCAAATTTTTATTTTCATGCTTAACAAAGAAATTAATTTTGGAAATTTCAAGAATTTAAAAATACAAAACTGTGCAAGTCCATAGCTCGAAACCTTGTGAATTTGGATTTATGGAATGAATGAATTTGAAATGTGGAATGAATTTGGAGAAGCCACCTTTATTTATCAAATAAAAAATAGCGAACCCTTATTCATCAGCCTTCTGGTAAAAAGTTTTTTAAAACCCGTTTTTTTAGAATTACCACTTGGAAATTTGTAGGGGTACATGGACCGTTATACTTATTTTTAAGTTCATACTTGTTATGACCTTTATTAAACTACAGATCTTTCTAAAGAGATTGTTCTTAATAAAAATGTTCTAGGATGAGTTAAAGAGGAGATATTTGATTTGAAGCATAAGGGATCTAATCAGAGCAAAGAGAAGAGCCTGACATTTAACAGACTAAATAATGAACTGAAACGACAGATTCAGAAATGTAATCGGACTAGTTATGAATCTCTCATTAAAAACCTGACAACTAATGATGGAAGCTTATGGAGGTATACAAAAAATATCTTGAAGCATCACCTATACGAGGATGAATCAAATATAAAAGAGACTTTTTTTTTTGTAATTTATTTTGATTTTAAACGCAAAAAAGAATATAGTTTATTTTTCTACATAATCTCCTGATTTGGAAAAACATTTTTCCCAGCGGATAGGCAGCTTTCCAATTCCTGCCAAGTAGAAAGATGCAGGTGGTGTCTGCAGCCAATTGCCCATGGAGGCTTCAACCACAGCCTCAATATCGAATCTTTGGCCTCCCAAAGCTTCCTTGAGAGGGCCAAACACATGAAAGTCATAGGGTGACAGGTCTGGACTGTAAGGAGGGTGTTCCAATGTTTCCCACCACAGTTGCTCCAATTTTTCCTTAGTCAAGGCTGCTGTATGGGGGCGAGCATTGTCATGGAGAAGAACCACTTCCCTGATCGATAGGTCTCGTCTTTTGCTGCGATATGCAAGTCGGACCTCACTAGTATATGCAGTAGTAGGCTGCATTAATTGTCCTGCGATAGTGCAAAAAATCAAGATACAGCAATCCACGCTGGTCAAAAAAAAAATGGTAGCCATGACCATTTCGTGGGACTTGGTCATTTGGACTCAGGGGACCCCAAAACGTGTATTTCCGTTGAAAACCGGAAGTCGAAATTTTTCACGATCGCAATACTTCCACTTACTATATATTACATATATAGGTAAGTGAAAGTAAAAAGAGGAAGTTGTGATAGTTAGAAATGATAGCATGATCTACAAGAACAAAAAATTTTTTTTGGACCCAAGAACATGGGTACTATGCAGAAAACAATGAGGATATGTCCCATATAGAGAAGTATATCACAGAGGAGGCGAAACAGTTAGCTGTACAACATTCAAAAAACTAGCAATGGATACTATTAGCGTAAGTTGTAAAAATTCTGTTATTAATATCTTATCATATAATATTGACGGGTTAAAAAATAAAAAAGATGATTTTAGCTTCATAAATTACATTAAAGAACATGATATTGTCACGTGGAAGATGTCCATTGAAGCTAGGAGACCCTGAGAGAGAGGGGGAACTCCTAGAAGAGGCTGGCCCAGGAGAGAGTGGGGCAGTCTGGGAGAGTCTGAGTCAGTCAGTCTGAGAGGGGCAGTCAGGGACAGTCAGCATTCTGGAGCGGAGGCTGGGTCTGAGATGGGCAGTCTAAGTCTGGGACAGGCAGAGTGAGCCTGGGGCATAGTGGGACCCGAAGTAGTCAAGTACCCCCAAGTGATTTATGAGTTATGGTACCCCCCCCCTTGTGTAGTTGGGACGTGTAGAAACTATTGTAAATAAACAATGTAAATTGTACATAGTTGATTAATTACCACACAACCCTTGCCCAAAGATCCCTGTGTCACATTGGACTGGGTAGACTGAAGAATAGGGGTGACAATATTTTTATGTTGATAGAAACACATGTCGAAGAAAAGGATTATAATCAGTTAAATTGTTTGTTTAATGATTTTCAAATTAAATGGATGGAGGCAAAAAGAGAGAGTAGATATGGCAGAGCCAAAGGGGGATATTTAATTGGAATCAAAAATAGAAACAATTTAGTTGATAAATTTAAATGTATCACATGTAATAATCATTGGCTTATCGAAGGCGCGTTAAATGGGTCAAAATTTTATGTGTTGCCAGCATATTTAAGTACAAGTGACTGGTTGGCTGATTTCGTTAAACTAAAAAATACGTTTCAAAGTCTAAGTGAAAAAAAATTTGTTTTAATGGGAGATATGAACATTAGAATTTCGGATTGTCAATTAATACCAGAAGAACTAGAAATAAAAAACATAACCTCAGAAAGGAAGTCAAAAGACGCAGTTAGAAACGGCAAGGGAGATATGTTTTTGGATTTATATGAAGCAAATAATTTAATGATTTTGAATGGCAGAACAATAACTAACATAAAACAAGAAACTACAGGAGATAGACTCGGAGAATTTACGTATGTTGGGGTTCAAGGTCGATCCGTCAATGACATTGGATGTATATCACAAACATTAATTGAATACGTAAATGATTTCCAGATTATTTCAAAAACTTATTCAAATCACTTGCCAATAAAATTATCAATATTAATAAATGAAATAGATTATAAACAAAAAATATGGCCATTGTTGCCAAAAATTAGTTGGACTACTTTAGATGAGAATCAATTCAAAATAAAATTAAACAAAGCGACACTACTTATCGATAAACAAACAAAATCAGCCCAGGAAAAAATTGACCTCCTTAATGAGTTAATAAAGAACTGTGCAACCTTAGGAAATCAAAAAGTAAGGAAAAATACTGAATCAAAGTTACTATGGTTTGATAAGGAATGTAGGCTCAAAAGAAATAAAAGTTTTAAACTCCTCAATCTTTTTAGAAAAACAAATTTGAAATGGACCTACCGATTATACATTCAAGCAAATGGAGAATATAAGAGTGCCTGTAAAATTAAAAAACATGAGTTCTTTAATTTAACAACCTGAAAGAAAAATACAACAAAGTACGAGATGCAAAAGACTTTTGGAATCTGAACAAAATATTTAAAAAGAAAACATTCAAAATAGGTAACGCAATCAAACCTTCGGACTGGATAGCATACTTCGAAAAGAAATTTAATCCAGAGATATATCCCCTCCCTATTTTATATGCCCCGCCCTCAATAACAGTAGAAACACTTGATGCACCCTTTCAGATGTATGAATTAAAAATTGTAATTTCAAATTAAAAATGGCAAAGCACCAGAAATTAACAGAATACCAGGTGAGTTTTATAAAAACTGTCCTGATAACTATTTAGAAGAAATGTTGAAGACTTTTAATTACATATTAGAAACAACAGATATACCTATTAGTTTTAGAAAAGCAATTATATACCCACTACACAAAAAAGGAGATAGTAATAATCCAGAAAATTACAGGGGCATAAGTTTTCAAGATGTAATTCTAAAAATCTGTACAGGAGTATTACTTCAAAGAATTCAACAATGGGCAGAGGAAAATAAAATTTTGAATGAATACCAGGCAGGTTTCAGAAAAGGTTATTCTACAATTGATCATCTTTTTACTTTAATAAGTATTATAAAATTGAAAACTAAAGAAAAGAGAAAAAAATTGTTCTGTTTCTTCGTAGATTTTAAAGATGCTTTTACTTCCCCAGAGAGAAATGCGTTACTCTACAAAATGAGTACTCTCGGAATGTCATCGAAAATGTTAAATATTTTAAAAGGGCTGTATAAGGACACAAAATCATTTATATGGACGCCAGAAGGAATTACGGGAAGTGTAGATGTCAAGATAGGACTTAACCAAGGTTGCTTACTGTCACCAGTTTTGTTTTCTTACTTCATCAATGACTTAACTGATTATCTAGATGGAGGAGTTAAGTTAGGTAATTTAAAAATCCCATATCTAAAATATGCCGATGACATAGCCATTATAGCAACTGAACCAGGCACACTACAACGAATGATAAATAAATTAAGCGAATATTGCAAAAAATGGAATTTAAAGGTAAACCTAAACAATTCAAAAATTATGGTATTCAAAAAAGGTGGAAAATTGTCAAAACAGGAAAAATGGTATTTTGAAGGAAGAGAGATAGAAGTTGTAAAATACTACAAATACCTAGGATTAGGTCTTACACCACAACTATCATTAACACAACACTTCCAAGAAAAAACTACAGCCTGTAACTTCGGAATAAACCTAACCTGGAATAATCTATTAAAAAATCAATCAATTCCGTTATCAACCAAATATGCGGTGTTTGATTCGGCTATTAGATCGATGCTAATTTACAGTGCACAAATATGGGGTTATAATAAAATAGAACAGGTTGAAAGGATAAACAAATTTTTTATTAAAAAGTTATTTTGCCTTCCTGATAATTGTCCGGATTATATGATTTATTTAGAAACAGGTAGGGATCCTCTATATTTACAAACACTTAAACTGTATATTTGCTATATAAACAAAGTATTTAATAAATGCAAAGGAAGACTGACAAAAGCACTTGCTAACCACGTAATTAACAACAAATTATGGTGGTACGCAGAATTAATGGAGCTCAGCCGAATTAACAATTTGGATAATTTAGGCTGGTTGGTAAAGGCTAGCAGCATTCAATCAAAGCTAGAAATAATCATTAAAAATACAAAAAATAAATTTGTACTTGATATGAAAAGCAAAGCAAGCGCCGCTAAATTTCATTTGATATACAAGGAATTGAACTACGACTTGGGGGACAATCACTATATACAGGATAAATACAGTATTAAGATGATACAAACAATAATAAGAGTCAGAACTGAATCCATTTATTTAAATTATTCAATAAATCGAGCAGAACAGCAACTCATTTGTTCACTTTACAATCAGAATGTAGTAGAAGATACTTTTCACTTTTTTGAGGTATGCCCTATATTAGCAGAAATTAGAGTACATATTTTTGGGTTAAGCAGATAGATTATAATTTATTTTTGCAATATTTAAATGGCTCTCGAGGCGAGCTCTCTTTAATTACCTACTTAAAGCGCAAAAATACAGGAAACTATTAATAACAGAATTTAATTACTAATTATCCTATAAATTGCATTTTTTTTTTTAATTATGCAGGAGATCATTTCAATTTTGTTCATTATTATTATTTGATGTAAATATTAAAGTAATTTAATTTAATTTCATTTCACTTTCATTTCATCTAATTATTATGTAAAATGTAATTATGGTTAAAACTATATATTTGTTTGTTGTTCATTTTTTTCTATTGAGAAAAGTTTACTATTATATAATTCAAGACAACTCCCCAGCAGATGGACAATGTCCATGCCTATGGTTTTTTCAATTTTTCATTATGTCATGTCAAATATTTCTTTTCAATAAAAAACACTTTATTATTATTATTATTATTATTATTATTATTAGAGAGCCGAGTCAGGATAAAGCCACCGAATTTTGATGGTAAGTCGTCCTGGGCGAACTACCTCAAACAGTTCAACGCTGCAGCTAGTGCTAATGGGTGGTCTTCTAGAGATATGGCAGTTGCCCTTAAGGTGGCACTCAGAGGCGACGCTCTGGATGTCCTCCAGACCCTCAACCCTAATGACCCTTATGATTTTGACCTATTAGTTAGCCGGCTGGAGATGCTGTTTGGCCACGCCCACCTCGAGCAGGTATACCAGTCCCAGCTGAAGAGGAGGAAGCAGACTATTCAAGAGTTCGAGGCGGACATCGCAAGAATGGTAAGACTGGCTTATCCAACAGCCCCGGAAAGTTTGTTGGAGTGTTTGGTGGTTCAAGCTTTCGTCGACGGCTTGCGAGACTTGGAGCTCCAGAGGGCGGTGCGGCTTGCTCATCCTAAATTGCTGGTGGACACTCTATCCACAGCATTGGAATTTGAAGCGGCTACCGAGGCTTCTCGTAGTCAAGCAAGTGTCCGAGCCATGAACAATGACACAGACGATGGGCAGCAGGCGTCAGAGAACCATAAAAATTTTGAAGACGCGGTTCTGAAAGTTGCGAAGGCTTTGGAGTCCAGGAAAAGGAGACGGTACGCTGTTGGAGCTGTGGGGAGCTCGGGCACGTTAGGAGCGCCTGCAAGAAGCGGACCGCTTCTGACGCGCCTAAGCCACAGGGAAACTAAAACGAGTCGACTCTTGGAGGGCGACATCGACCCAACGTCTTCAAAGCCCTCCCCTTGTGGTGGTAGCCTCACTGGGGCACAGAACCGGTAGTTTATATGTGGATGGCATCGTCAACGGCACGGGATACGCCATTTTGGTAGACACCGGTGCTACGAAGACCATCGTCGGTCCGAATGTAGTTGGTGATAAAAGGCTGTCGCCCTCCAGGTGGCGACTGAGGACCGCTACAGGAGAAGTAGCCAAAGTATTCGGAGAAGCAGAGGTAAGGATACAGTTGGGTTCAAACTGTGTCTCGCACTCAGCTCTAGTGCCTAACATAGAAGAAGAAGTGATTCTTGGAATGGACATAATGAATGCACGTGGTTTCCAAATTGACCTAAAACGGCAAGTTGTAAATGTTAGGGGGGAGGAACTTTTTATGCATAATCAACAATTGGCCAGCTTAGAAGTCACCTTAGGTGAAGACGTGGAACTTCCTGCAAGATGTGAAACTATCGTAGCTGCTCGTCTCGATTCTTCAACCCCCACGGATCAGCCTAAACATCCCATCTTACTTGAGCCAAGGAATCATGACCAGGAGGTGGGGAAAGGCATCCTTGTTGGAAAGGCGCTCGTAATACCTTCTGATAAGGTTCCTATACCTCTTTGCAATATCCACGACTACCCAGTTACTATCAAGAAGGGCACAAAGTTGGGAAGTTTAGAGCCTGTGACCTCCTTGATACTACAGGCGTCTACAAAGAAGGAGCAAACTAATGAAAATCTCCGAAGGATGTTAGAAGGCCTTGACCCGTCGCTGTCAAGAAAGGAAAAGGAGAAAGTCAAGGACCTTGTGAATCTGTCTTTGGCTCGGAATCCGGGAAGCCAAGTAGAACAAGCGTGGTGCGTCACACAATCGATACTGGTGATGCACACCCTATTCGTCAAGCTGCGCGACAATTTCCCCAAGTCAAGGAGGAAGAGGCTGAGAATGCTCTTCAAGAGATGGTGAGAGATGGAGTGGTGGAGCCGTCGAGTAGTCCATGGGCCTTCCGGTAGTGCTCTTAAAGAAAAAGGACGAAACGACTCGCTTCTGCGTAGATAACTGGAAGCTTAACGACGTGACGAAGAAGGATAGCTACCCATTGCCAAGAATCGATGACGCTCTCGACGCTCTAGCAAGATCCAGACTGTTTTCAACTCTGGACCTAAAAAGTGGATACTGGCAAATAGAGATGGACCCAGCCGACAAGGAAAAAGCGGGGGACCCAGCAAAAATTCAGGTAGTCCAGCAATGGCCTATACCTGTCAATAAACAGCAGGTTCAAAGTTTCCTGGGCCTTTGTTCCTACTACCGCCATTATGTAAGAAAGTTTGGAGACGTTGCGAAGCCCCTGAGTCGATTGACTGAAGAAGGTAGACCCTTTAGCTGGAATGACGAGTGTCAAGAAGCGTTTGATGCCTTGAAGGAACAGTTAACCTCGGCTCTAATATTGGGCTACCCGGTTCCAGGAGGCAGATACATCCTCGACACAGACGCCAGCGAAGAAGGCATTGGTGGGGTTTTATCACAATTGCAGGATGGCCAGGAACGGGTTATTGGATATTTCAGCAAGACGCTATCAAAACCTGAGCATAATTACTGCGTGACCGGGCGGGAAATTCTGGCTGTTGTCAATTCCATAGACCATTTTTACAAATACTTGTATGGTACAAGATTCTTGTTGCGGACTGACCATGCAAGCTTGAAGTGGCTGCTAAATTTCAGGAATCCTGAAGGCCAAGTTGCCAGATGGCTACAAAAGCTCCAGGAATACGATTGACACACAGACCAGGTGTAAGACATCGCAATGCCCTGTCTAGAAGACCATGCCCACCTAATTGTTCCCATTGTAGCCGAACAAAAGGAGGCCAACCTTTGCGCCGTTGGAGTAGTAAGTGAAGAATGGACACCTGACACAATCCGGGATCGGCAAGAAAATGATCCTGAGTTGAAAATGATACGGGACTGGAAACTAGCCAATCGCCCAACTTGGCAAGAGGTAGCACCATTCTCACCTATTCTGAAGGCATACTGGGCACAGTGGAACTCCCTTGTAGTAGAAGACGGCTTGCTCAAGAGGGTTGTGGAGAACGTAGACGGCAGCCTATCCAGGAAGCAGCTTCTGATACCGATGACCTGCGTGGCGGAAGTAATTTGTCTGCTACATGATGAGGTGTCAGGAGGACACCTTGGTGTGACGAAAACACTCCAGAAAGTACGTGAAAGGTTCTACTGGGTGAACTGCTCTGAGGATGTCAAGGATTGGTGCCGTAAATGTAACACCTGCTCGGCAAGCAACGGACCAGCTCGCAAACGCCGCGCTCGGATGGAGCAGTACATTGCGGGGAGCCCCTTCGAGAGGGTAGCCATGGACATATTAGGACCATTTTACGTTTTTGTAATCGTGGAATGTTTTTCCAAGTGGATGGAAGCATATGCTATCCCCAACCAAGAAGCTGCTACCTTGGCTGACGTTTTGGTAAAGGAGCTCATCACCCATTTAGGAGTACCAATTGAACTACATTCAGATCAGGGGAGGAACTTCGAAAGCACATTATTCCAGGAAGTCTGCAAGAGGCTTGGGATTCGAAAAACCAGGACTATGGCCCTCCATCCACAGTCTGACGGAATGGTAGAACGGATGAACCGAACTCTTATAAAGTACCTTTCCAAGGTAACCTCTGACCATCAACGAGATTGGGACCGTCAGATCCCCATACTTCCTCATGGCCTAAGAGAGTCCTCTTTGGTCGAGAGATGAGGTTACCCTGAGACCTTATCTTCAGCAGCAAACCCGGGGTGGATGTATCTGAGCAAGACTATGTATCCGGACTCCAAAAGAGAATAGAATATACGCACGAGGTAGTTCGCAAGAATCTTCGCCTCGTCAGCGACTGGATGAAGAGACACTACGATAGTAGAGCCGATCAGGGCGGGTACGAAGAAGAAGACCTCGTTTGGCTCTATAACCCGAGGAGAAAGCGAGGATTCTGTACTAAGTTGCAGAAGAATTGGGAGGGACCCTACGTGATAAAGAAGCGTATCAACGATGTGATCTACAGGGTTTCCAATTATCCCAAAGGAAGGCCTATGATCATCCATTACAATCACTTGGCGCCATATGCAAGGAACCACGAAGAGGAACAGGTGCAGCGGATTATGGAAGAGACCTCTTGTTCGACCTAGGGAGCAGGCACGCATGGAAAAGAAGACATCCAGGAGGAATGTCTCTAAGGAGGGGGCAGTATAACGTTAAACCGATAAGTAAATAAAAAAAAAAATATGGCGTAACCTCCCGGACCGCTTGTTGGAACAAAATAAGCGGTTGGAACGAACTGTTTGTGTCTAGATCTTTCCATGATGGCGTAGAACTGCCCACATTTCTCTGGAATATTCCAGGCCTGACTATTTACGATTATATATAAGGAGCAGTGACTGAACGAGTTAGTGGAAGTATGTGTCTTGACTGTGAAGTTCAAGTCATATGATTGTGTGTTAACGTTATCAATTTTGTAACCTGCTCAATTGTTTAAGTTTTATTAATTCGTTGGCATTGTGATAACTGTATATTTCTGTTAATAAATATTCTTTAACCCACATAAGTGTTACAATATGTTTGTTAACCACTTGGAAGTTAACCTATTTTGTTGTCTTAAAAAAATTATTGATTCAGACTTTGTAACTTATTATTTATGTGCAAAAATGTGTTTATTTTATAATCTTAAGTGATAGTGCTTTAACAGAAAAAGGAAATAAGGAGGGGTTCAATGCCAGAGATGGGAAGCCATCTGAACATGAGGTAAGTGAAATGGACTCTGATACAAATAATAATGATTATGTCAGTGGTTTCTGGGAGCAAGTTACTGGCCGTAAAAGATCAATGCTTGCGAACAGCGACCCAAGAAAACACATATGCCACTCAAAAGAAATTGAAACATCAAACAGGTTTGATGGATTGGGACAAATACAACCACCACCGTCGGATAATACACAAAATACTAGAATAACCTCCCAAAACAATAAAGTTCCACCCATTTTCATGAATGAAACAGAAAACTTTCAAGTCCTAATTTTATTTTTAGAAAGGATAGCTGGCCTAAAAAATTTCAAAATAAAATCAACATTAAAAGGGGTCACTTTTATTTACAGACCCCCGACATTTATAGGGAACTTAACACAGGCTTACGGTCAGAAGGCATGGATTTCCACACTTTTCAACTCCCAGAAGACAGATGCCCAAGAGTTATGATAAAAAATCTGAACCACGCAACTCCTGTAAACACAATTAAAGATGAGTTAAAAGAAATGGACTACGAAGCTACCAATATTGTAAATGTTATTTCCCGTTTTAAGCATCCCCTGCCTATGTTTTTCGTGGATATGACCAAAGAAACCTTTCGGAAAGAAATATTTGATATTGAATATTTGTATTACTCAAGAATAAAGGCAGAGGAACCACGTAAAAAGCACAATGCATAAGGTGTCAACGATATGGACACACTAAGTCATATTGTAACCATCAACCTAGGTGTGTTAGATGTAGTGGTTTTCATGACTCCACTTCATGCACAAAAACGAGAGACACTCCGGCAAAATGCACAAATCGTAATGGTCAGCACCCAGCTAACTATAAAGGATGCCAAACATTGAAAAACCTCCGAGCTCAACGCAAATGAAGAAATCACCATAACATTGCAGAAGCCCGGCATCACAGGTACTCGAAGAGTTTCCACCTCTAAGGCAATACTCAAACCAAGTACAATCAGAGAACATCACCGGATCTCAGGAACACAGAAGACAGAATACAGGTATGAGGAGAGACATTGCCCAGCCGACTCATATTGTTGATAATGTATTATAAGTAGCTATTAGCAGATTAAATAAACTCATCCAGCCCCTTTTCAATATCGTTCAACAGGGGAAAGGTCTTGTGCACCAACTATGGACCTTAATCACTTGACGGTCGGTTCCATGTCAATTCTCCTATCGAATGCTAACAGACTGAAACAGCACAGTTCGGAACTCGACTTGTATCTGCATGAAAATCAGATTGACACAGCACTCATTACCAAAACACATCTGACACCACAATCAAAAATCAATATTTCATATAACACAATTTACAGGACTAACTACCCAAACAAAACCGCACATGGGGGAACAGCAATACTCATTAGAACCTCACTTAAACACATCCCTATTGATTTGCCCATTACTCCAGACATAGAATCCACAGGAATCACATTATACACTACCCACCTCACCATAACATTTGCCTCAGTTTATTGTCCCCCTAGGTACAAGCTTACACCCATGATGTTTTCTGAGTTCTTCAAATGTCTTGGAAGATATTTCCCGACTTACTTGATTTTTTCATTTCCAAAGGACTGAGAACAGTACCATTTACAGTTAGGTCAAGCTCAACTTTCCCTCAGAGGCACAAAAAAGACCGATGTTTATAACTGCTAATATAGATTGGGAGGTATACAGAACAGAAACCATTTGAACTCCACATTTTCTGTTCCAGGCTCGATCAAAAAACAAGCAGACCTAGAGGAAGCTGTTGAAACTTTTACAAAAAGTATACAAGAAGCTGCGTGGTCTTCAACTGCACCTAGGACTCAAAAATTAATAAACTTGCCTCATTATCCTATGTACATTAGGGAGCTGATCAGAGAAAAGAGATGAGCATGTAAAGTATGGCAGACTAATAGACTTCCTTCAGGCAGACGAATTTTCAACAGACTAAATAATGAACTCAATAGACAAATTCAAAAGCAACAACTATGATAATTACATTAGCAACCTCTCAACGGACGATGGAAGTTTGTTGATTATTGTGATTAACAAGTGCAGATTTAAAAAAAAATGTATTTAGGCGAATCATCTGTTGTGAGAATTCAGCCAGGAAGCCGCTTTCTTTAAAAGGTGGAAATGATAAAAGATAGTGAAAAAAGGGGGTCAGTTCGGAGTTTAGTGACTTCACTAAGTCAGCAAGACATAAGCCTAAGACATAATTAAAAACAAAAAAGAAATTTTACATGTTATTAATTTTGCATATTTCACAAAAATGCAATAAACGATAGGGTGAGTCGGAATTTTAGAGGTAGTGAAGAAGAAATCATTGACTAAACACTGTTTAGATGATTTAACCGTGTCATGGCAAAGAATTTTATGATTTTGGGCCAATATTACAAAAAAAAATTCAAGAAGTGTAAAAACGGATAAATGCAGATTAATTCAATGCTTCAAATGGTTGGCTTGATCATTTCAGATCATAACACAAAATTGATTTTAAAGCTATTAGCGGGGAAGAAGCATCTGTAGATATGGTTCAAGTCCCTGAATGGTAGCATGGCAACCTACAATACTAAAGGTGGCGGGTTCGCGCCCCAGGGTGGCCCTAGGATTTTTTAAAGGGAGTAAAAAATCCTTAGCTCTGCCGTCCCTCAGATAGGACGTAAAATGGAGGTCCGAGCCTGTACGATGTCAGGTACTCGTTAAAGATCCATATCCTAATTATACCTGGATGGGCAAAATTTAGGACTCCCACTGTAGCATCGTCCGATTAGCCTTAGTAGCATAAAAATGGACATTAAACAAACAAACAAGTCACTGAATGTGAATCAAAACTTGTAGAATTAATTAAGAGTCTAAGTAAAAATTCAGTATAGAGTATTACCTGATAAAATCCTTTGCATTAATGGCAAGACCTATTCATGTGTTAAGTTAGCAAAACAGCGCATCACTGTTCTATTTTGTGCCAACATGATCGAAACATGTATGCAGGTAGTGCCTTATATGCCTAAGGGCATGGAATCTGTAAAATTTAGAAATAGACGACCCTCCCATAGGGTTACTAAGGAAGGGAAAAAAGAAAAAAAGAAACATGGTAGAAAAAAAAGAAGGAAAACCCTTTGTATTTGGCAAATCATTAAAAACCTAGGTGCTTTAAAGGGATTTATTTAGACCTATGAAATCAATTATAAAATCAATCAAAAGACCTGGATGAATAAAATCATCCAGGCCTTTTAGGCCACACAATTATTGTGACTGATTGTTAAATCATATACAATTGGATCATACCTATATCTAACTTTGGATTGGATTGGACCAGCTTGCTTTATTTCCTCCTCGTATCAGGGAATGATAAAAAAGTGACGTGAGATACTGGCAAAGTGTTTTACGACACCTGACCAAATCTGATTTAATAAGTCAGCTACGGAATTAGCAAAAGGTGTTGACATACTAAAGATTTTATGGTTGATTCAAATGGCTTGGGAGGAAGTCACTTCTACCACAGTAATCAACTGTTACAAAAAAGTTTGCTTTTCCCTGAATGCAGAACAGCCTGTAATTGACATGGAAATCGAAGAAATCGTTTACGAATATTTTTATTTTATAAAATTCCAATAAATACTAATGGTGGCAATTTCATTTTAGAAGTGTAATTTTGTATTTTTGTTCTAAATTGATATTTACACGTTTTTGTATTGGGCCCCTTAACTGTCTGTTATGAAGAAGTTTCACTCTAGAGCATAGATGTTTACAGATCAACATTTCTTGCTGGTTAATAGGGGTTCTATGTTATCATTCTTTTTGATTAATTAAAATTAACGGAATACATGTACTTTACAGTTAATCATTTTTAACAATTCATACATAAGTTCATCTGTAGCTGGTGTAGTTTCAATATTAAATTCAGCCACAGGGATATTTTTTGCAGCAAGAGCAGGAGCATACATTGCAGCAGGATAAACTACAGCAGATGTTCCAATCACCAAACAAACATCGCACTCTCTCAGAGCATTATCTACACCAATGAATACATTATTTAGTAAAAATAAGAGTATAGCATAAAAAACCTCGTCTTAAAGTAAATAAAATTAAATCAGTCAAATAAGCATCAAATTTCTTTACTTAACTGGACTAAAAATAATACAAACCTGTTTCTTTAAGCACATCCTCTTCAAGATTTTCACCAAACCAAACAATGTGTGGCCTTAGCAAACCACCACAATTCTTACAATGTGGCAAATCATTTAAGGGTATTTCTGGTTCTTTAAAACTAGGATCAGGTGCACTAGGAATAACAATCACATTAAATGTTCAATAGAAACATAACTATCCCATCTACTATTTTAGTCTACCAAAATAAAGAAATAAATTAAACATAAATCAGGTTGAATTAGAATAACAACAATATTTTTGTGGTGTTATCTTAAGTTAAATTCAAACTGATACTGCACCAATTCTGATTACAAACTATAAGACATAGAACAATAAAACATAGAAAAATAAATTAATTTAATGTACAATGGAATATTTTGAACACCAAAACCTTTAAAGAAATATCGGTTAAAACAAAATAATAAAACGGTCACAACAAAGTATTATCTTAAATAATTGATAATTAACTTTATACTCAACTAATTTAAGAATTAGTCTGGGGTCGAAGTAAAAAAATAGTAATAAACTTTTATTGTAGCCTACGTTTCTGCTTAACAATGAAGGCCTTCCTCAAGGCTAAATGAACAAGACACAGACAAAAATATTATAAATAGAGTAATGTGAATGGTTAGATAATAAAGAAAAAGAATATGATGCGATGCGCGCAACACACAACATTCACTTACAAACTTTCTTAGATTAGAAATTGACGTGTTCCGATAATATGTATAAGCCATTCCTCAACTTTACATATTTTTCCTTATATTTGTATATCTCCATAAGTTATAGATTCTTTGTATTGCAAAACTTGAAAGTTCTGAGCACTTTTCGATTCATTATTGCTTATTTCTTTTTTTAAGGGACCTAATTTCATCAACAGCCAAGTTTATTTTACTGCTTGCTTGTTTTTGACTGCGAGTTGCCATATGTAAATATATCGTGAAGGTGAATCGATAGAAGGTGTATTTTCGTCTCTTATGCCTTTCTGGAAACCGAGAACGATTACCTACAGTTCCTCTAAAATCAATATTGCATTAAGTTATCTATTATCTATTATAGAACTAAAGTTCTAAACTACAATATAATTAATTAAAGGTTACCTTATACCTAATTTTTTCAAACCTTAAATGCTTTAAATAATTTGAGCATCACGTATTTACTCTCTAAAGTAAAATAAATTTTTTTATTGTTAAATAAAACCTTTTATTTTCATCAGTGATAATGTGGGATATAAAATCATGGCTATTCGCAATGATGTTAAAATAGTTACAGCCGTTTTTGAGGGAAAAAATAAAATGAGACAAAATTTATTAAATAAAGTGCCCCCTCCGTTTGACTAATTTTGATGAAATTTTGGATGTCACATTGCAGGTATATACGTACATCAAATACCCAGTTTGATCAAAATAGTTAAAGCCGTTTTTGAGAATAAATAAATAAAAATGTGAAAATGAATCAAACTTTATTAAATTAAGTGCCCTTCCATTTGACCAGTTTTGATGTATTTTGGCTGTCACATCGCGGGCGTATACATACATCAAATACCTAGTCTGATCAAAATATTTACAGCCGCTTTTGAGGAAAAAAGAAAATGAGACAAAATATATTTAATGAAGTGCCCCCTCCGTTTAAACCAGAAGTCAAAATTGTTCACGATCACTTCATATATAGGTAAGTGAAAGTAAAAATCTGATGTTAAATAAAACATGCTTTTCTACGCTTTCACTGAAATCAGGTATTTGAGGTATTAAGAATTTAAAATATATGATTTCCCAAAACAAAAACTTCAATTTCCAATAATATTAGTAGTGATTTATATGGATAATAGATCATTGGAAAGCTTAGAATTTAAGAAATAATAGGGGAATCCTTGATGATAAAGGATTAGAATTGAAAAAAAACTAATTTTTATGATGTCCCACAGGTTAATTTTTAAAATTAAATTGTCACCACAGTATTCAGGCGGGAAGTTAGTGAAAAATATATAGTCAGCAAGAAGGGGTCTTTCCCTAAGCAACCCCAACTGTTAACTTAACCTAAGTACAAATCCAAGCTCTCCAGAAGCAAATAAGTTCTCAAACTTGAGAGGTTACGTTTAATAGTCTTCATTCCCCTGTCCTCTATAATTTTGGTCAGGCAAGTTTTTTCTTTTCTAATTTTTGAGAGATAAAAGATTTTGTAGCACAGATTTCGTTATTCAAATATCATTATTATCTCTTTTTTTCCCTTTCAACGGTTATCAAATAAACCTTAAAAATTCATTCCCCTGTCTTACTGTAAATAAAATGCTGCAGGGAAATGAAGATAGAGACATGGATTGAAGCTTTCTTTTGATGCTCAACTTTTTTAAAGCATGATCAGTCCTTAATAATGAGGATAAAAAAAAAAAAAAAAAAAAAAAAAAAAAAAAACAACCTTTGGAACAAATTTATCACTCTTTCAGATAGTAAAAAAAAATGCCCCCAATAAAATACAAGTCAAGAGAGGACGTGTTTGAAAGATTTCTATATCAAAACAAGGAAATGATCCAATTATTCTGAGAAAGAGAATAAAAAATATAAAATAAGGCGACAAAAAAAGGAAATGATGTTTGTGAAATGACTCCCCGTAAATTTCGATTGAGAACGAATTCTAATGTATATTTGTTAAGAAAAAACATTTTGAATTGGGAGTTGATTTGATGATAC
This sequence comes from Aelia acuminata, assembly GCA_911387785.2. Classification (NCBI taxonomy): domain Eukaryota; kingdom Metazoa; phylum Arthropoda; class Insecta; order Hemiptera; family Pentatomidae; genus Aelia; species Aelia acuminata. Next base: position 71,225,577 of record OU426978.1, read on the forward strand.
AAAATCTCCTAAATGCATACGTGGATAAATAAAAACAAAGCGAAAGTGTACAAAGATAATGCAATGTTGCACAAAAAAAACATAACGCTTGAACGACAAAACCGATTTACCATGTAAAAAGTATGCACATATTTCTTTTATTATAGAGGCATTAATTGTACGAAATGTATTCAAAGAGGACATCAATGCTATCGTGCAAACGCTGTTGTGATCCTTTTAATCCCAAAGGTCTGGTTAATCATTCTATAATTTAATATTTTTTTTTTAGTCATCCTTATATCACGTATAACGTGAATTGGTGTTCTTCCACGTCGACTCCTTGCTTCTTATAGGCTAAGGAATAGTATTACACCGAAAAAAAAGTTTATTTGTAACCATAAAATTTAAAATAAAAACGCCGTAAAAAGTGCCCACTTTGGTGAGAATGACCCAATAATACTAAATTTTTAATATCGCAAAAAGTCGCTGGAACGAAATATTAGAATATCAAGAAAATAGTAATTTAAACTTTCAGTTTATTTAACAGAAACTATTGGTTTCTATGGTACCTATCTCAACTGACTTAAAACTAACTCAAAACTTAAAGGATTACTGTTACATATAACAAAACACAAAATTTATGATTTGAAATAGTTTTAGACTTGATTTGGGAGCAGTCATATGGTCACATTTGTGTTACTATACCGTTACAAACTGATACTTTTTGTGACAGAAAGTGGGGTCAGTAATTCATACAGTGTTGTACTAGGAATAACTTTGGTCCCATTTACTCTAGAACTTTTGTTTGAATTTTTTTTTATTTAAATATTTTTAGGGAATTATAGAAATAATAAATGAGTTTTAGACTGAACGAGCATGTTTTTCAATGATATATATATATATATATATATATATATATATATATATATATATATATATATATATATATATATATATATATACAGTCTCTCTTATACAGACTCCGTTTAATTGGGTCATAGGATAATTGGTAGCACTGCTTTTTTGGGCCATTTTTAATAAAATGGAATCAAATATAGGTAAAATATCACCGCTTTATTGTGCAAAACATCAGCTAATTGGGCCAAAACTTTCTGGAACTTAATGTAATAAAAACTATGAGACCTGATGTCAATCGAATAACCAAAGTAAGACCACGCGTGTTTCTCAATCAGAGCAAGAAACCACATAGTCGCTTTTATTTCTTTTTTTTAAAAAAGGAAATAAGGAAGGTCCTTAGGCGTCCTATAAAAGTGCGCTAATTATGTTGGTCGTAAGTTTAGAATGAGTGTGACAATGTACAATTGATTCTTACCTGTTAAAAAAATTGACGTAAAAATTCATTCATTTCTTATTTCAAAATTTTGTCTTTATCAGCATAATTGATATTATACACAAATAGTTATTGTAATTTGTTTCGTCTTGTATATTTCTTGTATTAAAACACCTATTTAATAAAAATATATTTTAAGAGTTAAATTAATCGTATTATTTTGGCCCCATCATTAAAATTAATGGCCGAGAATAGATACACCTAAATGCACCTATTAACTTGGTTTTCCCCTAAATATGTCTAATGTATGACATCAATTATCATACTTATACGGTAGCCCAGTGATTAGGCGTATTTAGGTATTTTTTTCTTTGTATTTATGTGTGGATTCATGATCTCCACTCTATTGGGTCCTCCTCCTGAACAAATTTTCCCTTTATGGCCCAATAAAACGGAGTTGACTGTATATATATATATATATATATATATATATATATATATATATATATATATATATAGAGAGAGAGAGAGAGAGAGAGAGAGAGAAAGAGAGAGAGAGAGATGGAAAAATAATTTTTCTTCTTGTTTTGTAGTTGTGACATTTTTGTTGAAGGGTTTAGTTGCAATGTGTTTTTGGGTTGATAATAAGATAAAGATGTATTCACTTTGTTTTGACTGTGAACCCTGTTAGTGCCCATATTGAAAAAAAAACATTAATTGGTTATAAATTTACAAAAATGAAATGTGCTTTTAATTGAAATATTTATAGAGGGGGATTGAAGAATACTATGAGGAAAATGAATGGTAACCAAAACCAAGAAACATCTATTGATTATAACAGTTTTATGAGTCTCAAAGTACCATTTTCAGGTAGCTATCTGTAGCCAAAGAGGGGAAAATAAGTGAGATATCATTATTCTTTAAAATCGTCCTCGGGAGACTTCAATGGTAGGGTTGGACAAGGAAATATAAAGGAGAAGAAAGCATTGTGGGCCCTTATACTTACGGTAGAAGAAACGAAGGCGGAAATAAACTCATAAACTTTTCATTCTCCCAACAATTGAAAATTCTGAACACATTTTTCAAGGATAAACCCCAAAATAAATGGACCTGGGAATCGCCAAAAGGTCAAAGGTTTGAAATTGATTATATCCTCAGTAGCAACATGAAGATTGTAAAAAACTTAAGAATTATAAATAAATTCGATTTTATCTCAGACCATAGACTAATAAGAATGGAATTGTCTATAAATAAATTAAAAAAACAAAGGCCGTTTTTCGCTAAACCCAAAAGTCCCACCCCAATGAATAATGAGGATCAAGAGGCCTTCCAAGGAATTTTAGAACTTAAAATCAGCAGACTGGAACAAGATTCAGACTTTGACAGTACCACACCAACTAACCTAATACAACTGAAGTATAATAATCTAATTGAGGCTTTAAAATCTGCAAGAGGCGAAACCAAAAGCCACAACTCCTGTTCCTACATAAACAAGCTTTCAACCAACACTCTGTCGCTCATCGCCAAGAGAAGAAATTTTATAGGAAAAGAGAACATTACTAACCAGCTTTCTAATATAAATAAACAAATTAGAAAAAATATTAAAGAAGACTTAAGAAATTATCGCGAAAATGTCATAAAACATACATTAGAATCAACCAAGTCTGTTAAGAAAATAATGACTGAACTCTCATATGGTAAACATTGGCTTCCTTTTTTAAAGAGTACACAAGACCATAATATTACTAATAGAAAAAACTTAATCCTAAAAGCCACAGACTACTTTATGAAACTATATGATAGCAACATTCAAGATGAAATAAACCACTGTCAACACAACAACCACTCTCTTGAAAATATACCAAGCATACTCACAGAAGAGATACACTTAGTATTACAAAAACTAAAACCCAATAAAAGTCCAGATCCAGATGGAATAACTAATGATCTACTGAAGTACGGAGGAGATGTCATTGTCAAGCAAATTGGCCATATATTCAATCTCATCTTGGAACATGGAATCACTCCTGCAGAATGGAAATGCACCAAAATAATTTTACTACATAAAAAAGGAAATAGACATATAATAGATAACTACAGACCCATATCTCTATGCCCGCCTATATCAAAAATCTTTACAGGAGTCCTGAAAAAAAGAATCTCACCAACAATATCACGTTCATTAACAGGAGACCAGGCAGGTTTCCGTAAAGGTTTTTCCGTAACAGACCACCTGCATTCCATGAGGCAACTTGTAGAAAAAGCTAGAGAATATAATATCCCAGTTTACTTATGCTTTATAGACTTCAGGAAGGCTTTTGACACTATAAAGCACAGCAGCATGATAGAGGCCTTGGAAGAAATAGGCTTAGAAGATCACTATATACTATAATCACTATATCACTATATCCGTATAATTAAAGAGCTATACAGGAACAACCAGTCATACATGGCAACAGAAAGAAGCGGACCTCCGTTTCCAGTTAGAAGAGGTGTAAGACAAGGTGATACTTTATCACCTGATCTGTTTATATGCACACTGGAGAAAGCTCTCAGAGGCCTTAAATGGAAAAATAAGGGCATTACAATAAATGGTTTAAACCCTTATAAACTGGAATTATAAGGAATCATACTTTATAGTATGATGTGGTTCTTATATCAACCAGTGCTGATGAATTGAACTCTTCAGAGAATGTCAAGCAGTAGGTCTAGAACCAAATTATTTAAAGACAAAAGTTATGACAAATTCCATGCAAGAATCAATAACAATCAACAATCATAATCTATGTTATGTCGACGACTACGTATACCTAGGTCAGGTAATATCTTTTAGAGATAGTATGCTATGTATCGGGTTAAAAAATAGCCAAATAGAATTGTAATAGCCATTGATATAGCCACTAACCAATTGAGAACTCATTACGGGATCAAATAAAGTATATCTTGTTTGGTATCAAAATTTTGCATTTTTAATAAGGGATTTAAATATTAAAACAGATGATTAATATTTTAATTAATAACTAAATTAGAAGAAGGACTAGGGTGCTGGTTTTAGGAGGAAACTTCATTTCCTCTCATGCCACCTTTAGTAAGATAATATGTTAAATTCGGTGCATCCTGTTGTTGTTTACCAAAGAGTACCTCTGGGCTTGGTGGGGGTAAAAAACGTTAAAAGAAATGTAGTTCGGACGCTTTTTTGTTTTTTATCTATTACTTTTTTAATAATAAAAATAATCAAAATTAAAGTTTAAAGGTGTTCTCTCTGGAAGAGAACCTACATATAAATCAAATTTCTTTTGATTTTTAGTCTGTTTTGAATAAATTTACAGTGTAGGAATATCTCCCCCTCCAATCTTGGGAGGATAGAGAGCTTGGGTTGTAGAGGACTTTTGTCCAGGACTTCAAAGGGTGAACATGTATAGCTCTGAGTGTCAAATATTAGTAATGTCCCTCCAGAAAAGTTAAGTGAGTGATTTTAAGATGTCCATCAGGCCGACAATCCTTCCAGTTATTTTAATTATGTGGCGCTATCGGTGAACCAGTATATCAAAGGCTAGAAAGGGTGATGAGAGAGGCAGTAGATCATCGCAGGAAGTTAGATGAGTACCAATCTGTACATATGTTTTATCATTTTGTAATTTTCTTTGTTTTAGTATATTATTGCATTTGTTTTTCATATCTATATATATATCTATCAGATATTCTTTGTAATGATTGTGAGTTATGACAATACCGATTTTCATTTTATTTGTTTCTTTCCAAATATAATTCATATCAATTCTCATATTTGAATATACTCAAAGATTTTTATATTTCTATAAATTCTTAACTTGTACTCAATGTTTTTATATATATATTGGATACTATATCAATAAAAAATATACCACATATTCTTTTCTTTAATAATCATTTTGTTTATTCTTATTTTCAATATACATACATATATATATATATTATATTCATACTAGAAGCATGCAATATTATATTGCCCCACATATGCCTTTGAGAAAGGAATCCAATTTTTCAATGTTATATTCTTTTTTGATTCATAAAAAGGGGAATCATATTTTTATTGTTTATTTAATTATCAAGAGAGGAAGGTATTGCTGTAATGGGGAAAGGAAATATTAGTTTGGGCATTTCCCATCAAAATGCTCTGGCATCCCAAAGAGTCATCTATTTAATTAATTAATAAAATCCATGATAAGAAATTAATTATAAAATCATTAATTAAGTAAACCCCCCATTACATAGCAATAAATTATGGCATCCCTTGTGGGGATCGAAATGCTTGATCTGCCTTGTGGGGAACGAAATGCTTGATCTGCCTTGTGGGGAACGAAATGCTTGATCGAAATGCTTAATTAGTTAAAAAAGTTCATTAAAATTAATTATTAATTAATCAATTAAGTATTAATCAGGAATTTTAATTAGTGTAATTTTTTTTAATTATATATATATACACATATATATGCAATTTTAGTATTAGGTATAAGTGTTCTACTTCATAATTTATTTTATAAATGGTTGAAATTTCCTGTTCTGTTAAAAAATTTTATCTTCACATTGCCTTTGGTTAGTTGAGTTGTTTTGGTTGATTGTCCATACTTCTTGAATTGGTTACACCTAAATCTGGTGTTAGTCCTTTAGTTCAAAATATTTTTCTCATTGCTATCTTGGATACTCTATTCACTATAATACATCAATATGCCATTAAAGAAGGAAGGAGCTAAAAAGGGTATCCTGAAAGTATCGACACCTGCCACCTCCGATGGTGATAGTGGGGATGAAGAGGTTTTAACAACTAGGGGGCAACCAGAGATGAGTCTTGGAGTATCTACCCCTACTAGAATAATTACTCGGTCAAGGACAGCAAGTAAATCAGAGGAGATAGGACAAAGCTTTGGGAGTGAGGAGACAATCGTACCTATGGAGAAGAGTACTTCGACTACCACTCAAGGAGAAGAAGGTTCAATCATAGAGATGATGAAGAAATTATTCCAACAACAGTCAGAAAAAATAGATGGCCAGTCAGAAAAAATAGATCAGCAAAGAGAAGAATTCAAAGAAATGGAAAGTAAAATTGATGGAAAGATAGATCAACAAGTAATGGAACTAAAGGAAGATTTTTCAAATAAATTGAAGGAGAATTACAAAAGAAGCAGAGAAGAATTCAGAAAGGAAATGGAGATCTTTAGGGAAGAAATAAATGTCCAATGTGATAAGAATAGAGAAGAGGTTCAAACTCTATTTTGGATGGAAATGGAATCTTTTAGATCTGGGATGGAAAATTTAAATTTAAAAGCTGAAAACAATCGAGAAAGGTTAGGATTTGTAGAAGAGGATTTTTCAAAATGGAAAGAGGACATCAGTAAAGAGATGGATAACCTGAAACAAGGAAACTCTACTTTCAAGGGAGAAATTGCAGAAATAGTAAGCAACCAAGAAGACCAACTGAAACGTCATGAATCCGACATCTTGTTAATGGATCAGAACCAAAAGATTACTAAGACCACTACATATATACCTGACACCAATCTTCAAATCTGTGTAACTCAGAAAATAAAATGGTCCATACAGGAAGATCAAATAAATGCTTTAATTAGAAATTTTGAATCAAGTTATTCTGGGGAAGATATCTCTGAAGAAGAAAGAAAATTAATAGAAGAAAATTTTATAACATTGGCACATGAAGCATTATCCCATTGTGGAATAGTTAAGTTGGTAAATACATTAAATGCGCATTTTCATATCAGAAAAGCCGGTGAGATTATCCGACAGGTAATAAGGAAGTGTCCTAATTGTCAATTCTCTAAAATTCCTAATCGCATTTTTTATGCTGAAGCACAGTCGATAATTCCTGACCAACCCTTAGAGTTAGTCAGTGCAGATTTCTTAGGTCCTTTTGTAACTGGTATAGGAGGAGTGAAGTATGTATTTGTAATGGTGGATAATTTTAGTAAGGTGGTACACCTTGCAAATTTGCGTGCAGCAACGACAAAAGCCGCATTAAGAAGCGTCGATCAGTTTTGTGAAAAATATGGAATACCAGAGAAAATCTTGACTGATCATGGTACCCAATTTAAAAGCAAAGTTTGGGAGGAAACGCTGAAGGAAAAGGGAATAAAAAGGATTTTTTGCTCAATTAGACATGCTCAGGCAAATGCTAGTGAAAGGATCAATAGAGATTTAGGAAACTATTACCGAGTGTTGGTTGGAGATAGCCATAAAAGCTGGCCAAAATACACCGAAATTATAAATAATGTAATTAATAATACATATCAAACAACTATAGGCGCAGTACCAATAGAAGTACATAGTGGAGTTAGAAGAAAAACTCCATGGGACAATGTGATAAATAAGTATCTACCGGAGAACAGAGACATAAAAGAAGATAAAGAAATGAGATGTCTAAGAGGGAAGGTGAAGAAGAGATTAGAGGAATCCGGTGAAAGAACCCGGAAACGATATAATGCGAGTCATAGGACATATACATTTCATATTGGAGATAGAGTACTAATCCGAACACTACAAACAATATCTGACCCAACAATCCAGAGTAGTAAATTTATTAAATTGTTTGAAGGACCATATACAATCACATGGAAATATGGTGAGACAACATATCTTCTAGTAGACACACACAAATATCCTTTGTGGAAAGAATGAATGAAAATATACTGTATTTTGTAAATTAGATTACATTACAGGGTGTTTGGCCCTTAGAGAATATATATACAAAAATGTATTTACTCGGATTACAAGTTTTTTTTCTTTTTTTCTTCTTTTTTCGCATAATGCCTCTTATATGATAAAATTAATATATATAATATAATGCATTAAAAGTAAAAGAACAAATGATACAATAGATAAATAAAAATAAAATCCATGAATGAAACAGCTAAACAATTCTTCTGATTACATAAAAAAAAAAAAAAAATAAATAAATAAATAAAAATAATCCTCTAATTGAAAATATATACAATACAATATATACACAATACTTAATATATGAATTGGGTTTCATATATTAAACAAAATTGTCTAACAAAGCTTAAAAATGAAAACTTCAACTGTATGCAAACACAATAATAAAGAAATAAAAAAAAAAAAATCAGTATCAATAATCTTACTGTACATGTCTGAAGAATTGAACACATTTTCCATAATTATTGAACACCTATGATCAGCTTTAGAGATGAAACTGTAAATAGGTAGATATCTCGGAGTTTATTGTTGTTTTCGACAGTTAATAAATCGGCTATTAACTGGGGGGTGGAGGGTGTATTAATATATTTGCTCAAATACTTTTCCCTATTTTCAACAAATTTCGGACATATTAAGAGGAAATGGGTAATGTCGTCGTTCATACCGGCCTGGCAATGTTGACATGGCTCTCTACTGTTAAATTTCCTGTACATACCATTTACAATTATACGAGTTACCGTTTTGTTCGCCATTCGGAGTTGAGCAAGCACTCTTTGTTGGCTTATGTGGACATTGAGGGACAAGTACTGCTCGCGCATTCCCAGGCTGCTCGCTTCCCTGTAGTATAGGTTGAAAGAAGAGTTAATCACCATTTCCACGTCTCGGCTTAAGAGATGATTTTCCATTGCTTCTATTACATCATTTCTAAAATGTATTGCCCAGTCAGGATTCTGGCATGCCCAAATATCATCCCTCCCCACCAAAGCTAAAACATTTTTCATTTCAAGGGCCCAGTTATATGGAATGGAGCTATCGATAATTTCTGTCAACCTTGAATAACAAATTTTCGGTAAGGATTGCTCTGGCATCATGAGAAGTTTAATCCACCAATTGTACATTCTTGAGAATATTTTTTTTAATACATGACACCTACCAGTTTCCAGTCTCACGTACGAATTAGGCGTGTTTTTTGGCAGCTGCAACAGTTGTTTGTAAAAGTTTAAACATCCCCTTTCTATTAAATTGTAATAAGGCGCTCCCCATATTTCTGTCATGTGTAGTAGGACACTTTCTGATATTGCCTCAAATAATTTTTCTTTTGAATCCCAACAGTCGGATTTGCATGACTTTAAAATTTTTATTACTATTGAATTGGCAGCAGTGTTTTTTGATAAAGCCAGAGTGGGAGCATCTGTGAACATGCCGGAGCTATTGATTGGAATACCTAAATATGTGAAACTATTTTTTGTTTGTAATTCGCGTGAATTATAAATAAATTTATTCAATTTTCCCAAACGGCCCCCTTTGTGGAATACTACAATTTTGGTTTTGTCGGTGTTAACTACTAATTTGTTTTCGTTACAGTATTCGCTTAAAATTCGCAGGTTTTTTTGGGTTTCCATCCAAGAATGAGTGAGCATGACAATATCATCTGCATACAACAGAAAAAGAAGGTCATTTTTTCCTTTTAAGTTGATACCCACTGCGCCTTTACTATTAAAATAATTAGTTATGTCGGAAATGTAGAGTGAGAACAAAAGTGGGCTCAAAATTTCCCCTTGGAGTACCCCTTCAGACACGTCTATTTCCTTGGAAACCTGTCCATTCATAGATATTTTGAATGATGCTTGGTCATAAAGCTTCTTTATAAAACTAATACATTTGCCACTCAAGCCGAGATTCTGTAACTTGTGCCAGAGAATCTCATGCGGGACAGAATCAAATGCTCTTTGAAAATCGACAAATGTACCAAAAACTTTCCTTCTTTTTAATCTTAGCTGTATGTTTATAGCAGCGGAGAGGGTGAAGAGTGAGTCCCTGCAGCCTCTTCCCTTTCTGAATCCCATCTGTTCTTCTGGAATTAATGAATTATTTTCTGCCCAAGACATTAATCGTTTGTAAATCATATTTGTGAATATTTTTGTGATTGTGTTGAATATGGCAATACCTCTGTAGTTGTTCGGGTTTAATGGGTCACCTTTTTTGTGGATAAGGATCATTTTGATAGAGGCCCAGCTATCTGGAATATTTTGATCCTGCCATATTTTGTTGAATAAATCTAATAAAACTAATAACCATTTTTCATTTAGTTGTTTAAAACATTCGTTTGGTATCAAATCAAAACCCGATGCTTTATTATTTTTACTACTTTTGATACTTTCTAACAATTCTTCCATGGTAAAGGCAATATCCAATTCGGGATGAAAGGGACTGAAAAATGTAGACTTTATTTTTAGTTTAGGTGGTAGAACGATATTGTAAAATGCTTCCCATTGCTCTAGGTTTATAGGACAATCTGGAAATTTTTTGTTTTGAAATAGTTTTATTGTGGACCAGAATTCAGAAGGATTATTAATATTTCTAATTTTATCTTTCATATTATTAAAAAAATTGTATTTGGATTTGAGGACTAATGATTTGTAATTCTTTTTAGATTGCGTATAGTTATAAACATCATTATCGTTAAATAAAGATTTTTTGCATAATTTAAGCAATTTTCTAGTTTCCCTTTTTGCCTTTAAACAATCCTGTGTGTACCAGGGTTTGTAATTGTATTGTATTTGAGTATTTTTTTTTTCTTTTAAAATACCTGCTTGTAACATGAGGTTTTGAAAAGTATTGTAAAACATATTGTAGGCCTCTTTAGCTGATTGCACTATTTCTACTTTCACATCATGATTATTTACCAGATATTTGAACTTATTTAAATGCGCTTCTGTTCTATTTACAGAATAGAATGAATTCGGTGTAATTTGTTCTTGACTACATGATTCTAAGTTGATATCGAGAGTTAATTTACATAAAAAATGATCCGAAAAGCCTGAGAACTCTTCAACTTTAAAATCGGTCGCATAATTAAAACATTGAGCGGATATCCACACCTGGTCTATGACACTCATACCGTTATCACCTACATATGTAAAATTGGCTGGACTGTCGTGAATAGATCTACCATTACAAATGATCATTCCGAATGATTCGAAGATGTTAACCAGTCTATGGCCCCTCTTGTTAACTACTTCGTCAAAAGATGATCTATTGCTTTTGAAATAAAATCCTGGAACTATTTCACTACCAAAACTGTTTAAATCAGCTATTCTACTATTAAAGTCCCCTCCCAATATTACGTTGGTATAACTATGGATAGACATTATATTAAATAATTCATCGTCGAGTGCATTTAAATAAAAATCAGTTTTATTGTTATTACCTGGTGGAAAGTAAACTAAGCCCAATATAAAAGTTTCTTTCATTAATCTAAATTTAAGAAAGAGAAACCAACGGGTAAGGCTAATTATTTCAATATCCGAAAATATATTTTTATTTAGACATATAAGTAAACCCCCACTAGCCCTACCTCTACTGTGTTCTTTTTTTTCTGCGTAGGCTATATAGTGATCATAAGCGTTCAAAAAATTAGGTAGTTCAGTTTTTTTACACCAGATCCATATTTCATTAAAGCACAGAATTTGAAAATTTAACAGAAAACCTATTTCCTTATTTGATAAATTCAATAAAGTTTTTAGGCCTTTAATGTTCCAAAATCCTATATTTAACCTATTATTTTCAATTTTTACCTCTTTTCCTATTTTTTCTTGTTTATTGTGACTCAGCTCGCGGACGAAACCGAAATTCCTTTAACTTCTGCATCACTTTCGATTCGTTTTTATTTTCCTCAGCTTCCGATTTTAATAGTGAATCTATAAATTCTTCAGCTTCCTCTAAAGAATAAAGTACTCCTCTTATCTTGAATTTTCGGTAACTGTAACTCGCATTCTTATCGATTTTTTTTACTTGATTTAGGCACTTGAAAATCCTTTTACCTAGTTCTCTATCTTCTGGAATTTTGTCATGAGAAATAGGAGTGTTATTTTTATAAAAAAGATCTTTTCTTTTCATTATTTCTTCTTTGAACAAATAATTGGTCATTGATACAAGAATTGGGCGGTCTTTTACATGTTTGCCAATTCTAAAACAGTTATTGACCGCAGTATCTGGTAGTGTTAAGCCAACCCCATTACATACTTGTTTTACTTTTTCTAAGACATTTTCTGAATTTTCTTCCGGGACTTTATGTATAAGAAAATTGTTTTTCCTTGCTTGTCTCTTAATATTGTTTATTTCATTTTCGAGAAATTCATTTTTTTTCTGTAGATGGGCACATTGCGATCGTAGAGAGGAGATTTCTTCAAGAGCTACTTTTAGGGTGTCTGTTAATTTTTGGATCGATGTTTGTGTTTCTATTGTACCCTGCTTTATTGCCGTCATTATATCCTCATTTGTATAAGCCATTTTTATTTTACTATTATTACTAATTAGAAAAAAAATAGAAAAAGAAATAAGTCACAGCAATAACAATAATATTCGAGAAAGCGAGAGTTGTGTATATCGCGTAGAATAAACACGGTTGATCCTCGCAGATGAGACAACACTGGCCCCCACTACTCTGGTATAGAATGATAAGGACACCTACCTCAGGAAATTGTTCCAATAATTATTCTTCTGTATTAGAATAACTGCTTATCCTTTTTCTTTGAAACTTCGTGTACTTAACTACAGTAAATATAACAACACTATTGTTAAGTTTAAAGAAAATCTATCGTCAGAAAACCACTTTACACACAACTTATGCAGAGAGCGATATACACAGTACGAGCGCTAGGGCCAAACCCCTTTGTGGAAAGAAATGAGTCAAGAAGAACTTCGAAAAATATGTCGTGGTGTTTTCCATTGCAGTTTATTAAAACCATTTTATGAATAAATCACTAGTTGATATGTATGGAAAAATATCTATTGAGTCTGTTTTAAAGTTTGATTTTTTTTTTTGTATAAATATGGTGTAGATTAATGAATAAGTAGCCCCTGGTAGGTTTAGGGCATATATAATATATAAAACCATTGAGAAGATAGTTCTAAATCAAATCCAAAATAAATAACTGATGACAATGTATTTTCAGAAAGTATGTAAAGTTTAGGATATTAAAAAGAGTCATAGCTAACAATCAAAGAAACAATGCAATAATTATTTTTTTTATTTTGATTTATATAACGTATATAGGTGAAGGGTACTTTACTGAGTGGAGGAAACAGTTCATGGAAAACAGTCACACTAAGTGTCTTCACGGAAAGCAGAGATAAATACAATGTCCGGCTGATGGAGAGTCTAGCCACTGACTTCCTATTGGAAGAGAGCAAGGTAAAACGCAGTTTTAAATGCCAGGAGACTACGGAATGACAATCAGTCAACGCCATCATTTGTTTACATAATCCATTTGTTATCAGATAGTTAAAACAATTGGGTATGACTAATAAAAAACTTAAGTGAAGAAGTGGAAGGAGTAATGAATAAATCTAATTCGTTTGTGCTGAATCGAGTGATAATGACATTCGTAAACAATGGAGAGAAGACTTTTGTTTCAATAAAAGTTAAGTTTTAATGGATATTGGGAGCAAGTCTAGTCTAGCTCTGTGTTCAATTGAGTGAAAGTGACATTCATAAATATAAGTAACAAGACTCTCATATTAACCCAAGCTGAGAGCTTGCGGATATTTTAATTTTTTATTTTTTGTTCAAGATAATATAGACATTATTCTTTTTAATTTAATTTAGTTTATTGCTTAGAATAATATAGATATTCTTCTTTTAGAATTTTTTATTGTTAGACCAGCATTAGTTTACATGTTTTATTATAGTTGTTAAGAAATACTGTTGTTCATGATGTAAGTGTATAAAATTAAAAAACAAATTTCAATTTTCATTGTATTCCAATCTAAATTTGTTTTTTTGTCGGAAGACAAGGCAAATGCTATGTATCGGGTTAAAAAATAGCCAAATAGAATTGTAATAGCCATTGATATAGCCACTAACCAATTGAGAACTCATTACGGGATCAAATAAAGTATATCTTGTTTGGTATCAAAATTTTGCATTTTTAATAAGGGATTTAAATATAAAAACAGATGATTAATATTTTAATTAATAACTAAATTAGAAGAAGGACTAGGGTGCTGGTTTTAGGAGGAAACTTCATTTCCTCTCATGCCACCTTTAGTAAGATAATATGTTAAATTCGGTGCATCCTGTTGTTGTTTACCAAAGAGTACCTCTGGGCTTGGTGGGGGTAAAAAACGTTAAAAGAAATGTAGTTCGGACGCTTTTTTGTTTTTTATCTATTACTTTTTTAATAATAAAAATAATCAAAATTAAAGTTTAAAGGTGTTCTCTCTGGAAGAGAACCTACATATAAATCAAATTTCTTTTGATTTTTAGTCTGTTTTGAATAAATTTACAGTGTAGGAATATCTCCCCCTCCAATCTTGGGAGGATAGAGAGCTTGGGTTGTAGAGGACTTTTGTCCAGGACTTCAAAGGGTGAACATGTATAGCTCTGAGTGTCAAATATTAGTAATGTCCCTCCAGAAAAGTTAAGTGAGTGATTTTAAGATGTCCATCAGGCCGACAATCCTTCCAGTTATTTTAATTATGTGGCGCTATCGGTGAACCAGTATATCAAAGGCTAGAAAGGGTGATGAGAGAGGCAGTAGATCATCGCAGGAAGTTAGATGAGTACCAATCTGTACATATGTTTTATCATTTTGTAATTTTCTTTGTTTTAGTATATTAATGCATTTGTTTTTCATATCTATATATATATCTATCAGATATTCTTTGTAATGATTGTGAGTTATGACAATACCGATTTTCATTTTATTTGTTTCTTTCCAAATATAATTCATATCAATTCTCATATTTGAATATACTCAAAGATTTTTATATTTCTATAAATTCTTAACTTGTACTCAATGTTTTTATATATATATTGGATACTATATCAATAAAAAATATACCACATATTCTTTTCTTTAATAATCATTTTGTTTATTCTTATTTTCAATATACATACATATATATATATTATATTCATACTAGAAGCATGCAATATTATATTGCCCCACATATGCCTTTGAGAAAGGAATCCAATTTTTCAATGTTATATTCTTTTTTGATTCATAAAAAGAGGAATCATATTTTTATTGTTTATTTAATTATCAAGAGAGGAAGGTATTGCTGTAATGGGGAAAGGAAATATTAGTTTGGGCATTTCCCATCAAAATGCTCTGGCATCCCAAAGAGTCATCTATTTAATTAATTAATAAAATCCATGATAAGAAATTAATTATAAAATCATTAATTAAGTAAACCCCCCATTACATAGCAAGTACGAATAAGGAAATTCAGAGAAGACTTTCACTAGGCTGGAAAAAAACTGGAGCCTCAAATTTATAATGAAAGGCATGTACGAAATGCACCTTAAGAAGCTAATCTTCGAAAGCTGCGTGTTACCAGTAGTTGCATACGGATCCCAGGCATGGTCCCTTACCAAGGCCCAAGCTAATAAAGTGAACGTTAGGTAACGCGCAATAGAAAGGAGTGTGCTCAAAATTAAGAAAAATGATAAAGTGAGATGCACTGAAATAAGGAACAAACGAATTTCAAAGATGCCAACATATCTATTCAAATGCATAAATGGAAATGGGCAGGTCACCTAATGCGTTCAACAGATATGAGGTGGTCACATAGACTCACTGACTGGACACCGTACAACTGGAAAAGATGCAGAGGAAGGCAGCCAACAAGATGGAGAGATGTGTTAAACTGGACAAGAATAGCTCAAGATAGAGTAAAGTGGAGGGAATTAACATTGAACTTCACTTCCCAATAGAGCTAGTCACTCCGGGAAGTTAGACCATACTCCCTTAATAAAGGGAAGGCCTATAAAGAGTAAAAACGTTCCTATTAAATTAGTTAATATCTATTTTCAACCAGAAGAACTTTATTTATTTTTATTATTATTTTTATTGTTATTGTAGTATCAGTGTACTTTTTATATATATTACTCGCTGTAAGCCATTATTTTGTTTTATTTATTTTACTCTTTATAATAAAGGCTTCATTCATTCATTATTCTTTAAAAGTTTTGTTATCTAATTCCAAGGAAAGAAGTTGAAATAACTAGATAACTTATATTTTTTCTGGTTCAAAAGCTGTCATTACGTCAACCTTTCCCCAGAACAATACAGGAAAGGATAACAACAAAATAAATGTAGTTTAAAAAAGTATTATGAATTCAAAATATAATTTAAAAATTACACAAATATATTTAAGTACCTTACCCTCTGTTCTTAAAAGCTGGTGAGATAGGCGAGTCAGTATTATCTGAAATCTGACAGCATTTAGTGCAACGTGTTTTAAACAGATTACCATGTAATTCAATAACATTGTTGGAACCTGCACGTTTATGTAGACCATCAACATTCTGAGTTATGACAGTAAGTTTTTTTCCACTTTCAGCTAGCTTTTTTTCAGCAGCAGCAATGGCTAAATGAGCCTTAAAAAGTTATTTATATCAATATTACTTATATAAATACTACTTTATATTTTTCATAGAAGATTATCCAATAAAAATGTAGAGGAATGAAAATCAAAAGTTATGAATTAACAGGTAATATAATATTTAATATTTTTTACAATTAAAATTACTTCATTTCCTTTACAGAAATATATCGTTTCTATTTATTCTATTTAGTTGCATATTCGTTACTTTAGCATGGTGAAGAGGATATGTAATATTTGGATTATAAAAATATGTAAAATCATTTCAGATACAGATATAAGTTTAAATAACAAAAAAACATTACTTTATTGGGTTGTTTTGTCAAAACAAGTTCCCTGCGGTAGTGATAGAACTCCCAAACGAGAGAAGGGGATTTTTTAAAAGCTCCAGGGGTAGCTAACTCTTGAGATTTGTAGGTTCTCCAAAATCCTCCAGCTCCACGAAATGTAGGAATTCCAGATTCTGCGGAAATTCCAGCACCAGATAAAACTAACACCTTATTTGCTTGCTGTAAAATTTGATGAAACTTAGACATGTCTTTTATGGGATGGCTCATAACTTGCCGAAGTAGTTTTATCTAAACTATCGACAAATAATAATTTAAAAACGCTTAACGGCTTTCGGAAAGGTACAATATTAACACGTAGAGATCAAAAATATTCACTTCTTAAATCAACGTTTAAATACTAAGAACAAACTCGTTTCAAAACGATTGTAACAAAGTTAAGCATTGAGCGTTGTTATCAACAGCCTTTAAATGCAAGTTCATGATAACTATGGTTGGGAAACTATCGACACAATCGATATTTTGAAGACCACTAGTAGGTGACCAAGGGTATGGCTTTTTTTAATTTCATGTTCCGCGATTCCTTTTGAAATATGCCATCCTTGGGGACAAGAAAAACGTAAGGAATAGTTCTAAATACCAATCGCTGGTTTTTAACTTGAGAAAAAATATTGTTAAATTTACTTTTTCCAAGACCTTCCGAAATCAGTACAGCAACTTCATGTTTCCTATCAAACGCTTTTCAGGAGTCATTTCAAAGAATTGTAAGTTTTTGACGGAAGATGTATTTTTAGTAAATACATAATGTTCTACAGTAATGTGCGTGATTAGCAGATTTAAAGAACGAGGTAAAACTGCAAAAAAAACGGCGGAAAGGTCGTCCCAGGAAATTAAATGAAAGAATGAAGGGAAAAATTGAAATCGAAGAGCTGAAAATTCCAGCTGTAATATTTGCTATTACAAGCCCAAGCTAATAGGGTCGAATCGACTTCTGGAGAATGTTGAAGCATAAAAAGTATAAGGAATGTTTTAAATTCTAGTGGGCTTAATGGTAGGGTCCCGATAAAAAAAATCTTACAGTAGTGAGACGAATCGCAGATAACGGTTTGCTTTTGCTAGGGAATAAATTAATTAACCCACCAGTTTTTGGCAAAATGTGTACTTCTCTGATGAGAGCAAGTTTAATTTGTTTGGATGTGATGGCCGTGGTAATAGACTATTTATGGCAACACTGATTGGCCATGTGTTTATTTAATGTTACTAATTATGAATTTTAGTTTAAATTATGAACTTACTTTAAATCACTCTTTAAAGGAATGTGAGCTTATTTCTTGTCAAATAAAGCCTTTTTCTCGGGGCCGAGTGGACAAAGACAGTTGCAATAGGTAATCAAAGTTAAGCAACGTCGAGCGTGTTTAGTACTTGGATGGGTGACCGCCCCAGTTGGGTGACCACCCGCCGATGAAAACCACGAAGTCCAAACCATGAAGCCCGTCAGGCTACTGGAGACGTCTCATTACAGGTCCTCCAAGGTCAACGGGGGTCATGTGTTCAATCACCCGACTATGTAAAACTCTACCTGATTACGAAACCAAAAACTAGCCTCGGAACTGATAGTTTAAAACTGGTAACTAACCAGGCTTTGTATAAAGCACTCCGTCTTGCCTCATGGAATGTTCGGAGCTTATACACACCTGGAGGAGCCCTAAGAGTAGTGGAGGAAGCTAAAAGGTACGCTACTGACATAATAGTCGTACAAGAAGTTAGGTGGCACAAGGATGGTGAGCTCACTATCGATGGATATACGATATTCTACACGATATTCACTTTTCTTTGTAAATAATGAATTTTCACAAGAAGAGTATTTCCAAACATCTTTTTATCTTATCCAAAAATAAGGTTTTTGTTAACTGCTAAATTTATTATTATTATTATTCTGGCGCTACGGTCCTGCAAGAACCCGGGCCTCCAACACCACAGCCGACCAATCTCTGCGATCCTGTATCTGGTAGGGCTGCTGAATGGTGGTGATTGGAACGCTTTGTTTTTCTATCATTGTAATGCGTATAAATACAGAACATTTTTAGTTGAGCAATACAATTCATAATATAGGAAATTACCTAAATTACTATTATGTATTGCTCTGTTATTATTATTAATTAGGATTAGATTATTAATCAAATTAAGTTAATAATTTTTAACTAGTTTTATTTTTTAATGGTGCTCATGTTGGAACGTTGATGTTGATTTTTGTATAATTTTATGTATCTAAATAATTTTTTCTCCTATTTTGTTTATTTATTTTATTTATTATGTTGGTATTGTATAGTTTTGTTTATTTTCATTATTATTCACACACGGCATATAATTGTATGAATCGATATATGTTAATAAGGATGTTTATTTATTTATTTTTTTTTTTTTTTATTCATTATGAACATTGAAAAAGACTTTTTATTTTATCGAGACAGCTCTTGGCAGACGGTGTTTAACCATGCCAATGCAGGCTTATATTTTTCTTTATAATGTTGTAAATGTATATTAATTGAAAATAAAGCTGTTTATCTATCTATCTATCATCTCGTGTGAGAGGTTAATAAAAAAGTTTGTATTAATCAATATAGTTTTTTTAATGTTTTTGTTACAATACTAAAACATGGTGTCAGGTTTTTGTCGAACTCACACGTTCTTTATTGTTCATACAATGGTGCTGTAATAATTGTTTATTAAACAGTTTTTTCAGAGTATTTTTGTTGTATTGCAATCCATCATGGAGGGAGAATTGTTTAAGAAGAAAAATTCTGTTTTAAGGGGAAGATTAACACGGATGTTAACTTTCGTGTCATCTCCTGATTTTGAGATTCTATCAGAATTGAAAGAGAGAAGTACTGACTCAGGTAAGATTTTTAATGAATTTAATGAATTATTAATCCATATGCTTGATTACATCGAAGATGATTACATTGAAAACTTCGAGAAGGATTATTTCCATGTCAAAAGTGCTCTGGAGGAAAAGATTGCACTAGCGTCTTCAGTAGTTTTCAATAAGAAGCCTTCCGATGTTACTATTAAATGTGAGGTTGCACCTATTAAAATTCCAGTTTTTAAAGGGGACATATCGTTGTGGAATTCATTTTATGAATTATTTAGATCCGTCGTTCATGAGAACCAGTCCTTAGACGATGTCCGTCGTTTTCAACTTCTCAAGTCATCGCTGGAGGGAGAACCGTTGGATAGTTTATCTGGACTAGACATAAACTCTGAAAATTACGCAGTAGCTCTTGATCGGCTAATTAATGTTTATCAAAAGAATAAATATGTCGTGTATAAACATTTAGAGAGGGTCATAGACCATCCAAGTGTAGAATCTAGCCAGGATATAAAAAAATTGATTAATACTACTAGGTCGGTTCTCAATGCCATAAAAAGTTTTGGTATCAACACTGAAGGCTGGAATGCCATTTTACAATTTTTACTGTTGCGGAAACTGGATAAAGAGTCAAAGCATTTGTGGGAATTGCGTGACAGCTCTACAGAATTTTTGCCTATAGAGGAATTGTTAGTGTTTTTAGAGAAGCAGGCCCATATCCGGCGTGATGAACACACAGAGGTCTCTGGTTCTATAGAGGTACATCAAGTTCATAGAGAAAAAAATGCTAAAAAAAAATCATCTACATTCGTTCAGAAATGTTCTCGGTGTGCAACCTACCACAAATTTCGTAACTGCCCTGCTTGGGGGAAAACTTGTTCTAGATGTAAAGGAAAGAACCATTTTGCTGCAGCCTGTAGAGTTGATGAACTATATTCTGAAAATGTTGTTGAGCTTGAATCGCAAAACGAAGTTGGAATTGTCGAAAAGTTCTCCATTAATGAAGTAGGGTCTAGAAATAGCTGTTGGCTTCAGGATGTGTATATAGGTGGTTCTTCTGTAACTTTTAAAATCGATACAGGAGCAGATATAAGTGTTATGCCTAATGACTTGGCTACTAAGTTGAGAGCGCGTATTTCTAAGCCTGCTTGTTCTGCAGTCACATACACAGGAGAAAAAATACCATTAGTAGGGTCGACTACGCTAAAATGTTCTATTGGGGATGTTAGTCATATTATTAAATTTGCTGTGGTAAATATGAATAAAATTCCGTTATTGGGATGCACGATTGGGTTAGGTTTAACATTATTAAAAGAATCGACACCATAGAGGAGCAGTTGTCTCCAGCTCAGCTGTTGATGAATCGAGTGTGCCGCACTAAGCTACCGTCTACGGCAGATACGTTAGTGCCTCAAGTGAATGCTGATGTACCTGCTAAGCTAGAAAAGAAGCAAACAATTGCTAAGAGCTATTATGATCGGAGCGCTAAGGAGCTCGAGGAATTGAGACCTGGGGATCGTGTATCCATTCAATATACCAAAGAGAACAAGTGGCATCGAGGAAGAATTCTTCGAAAACACTGAACACCACGATCATACATAGTAGAGGACCTCGATACCGGCAGAGTAGTCAGGCGGAATAGAGTGCATCTTCGCTCGGCGTCGTTCAATGAAGATGGGGCTAAATCATCAATGAACTTGGTCCCACCAGCGTCAAGACCTCAACGGTCCAGGAGGGTGCCAGTTAGACTAAAATATTGAAAAGAGGAAAGTTGTTATATGTGGCTACACTGTTCGAGATGGGAGGTTATATAAAAAATAAAATAAAAAAAGTCATATGTTAGTTAATATTATGAATTGGTATGTACTTCATCTCGTGTGAGAGGTTAATAAAAAAGTTTGTATTAATCAATACAGTTTTTTTAATGTTTGTTGTTACAATACTAAAACAGAAACAAGCTTCTTTTATATTCTCACCATCATCGACACTTAGATTTTCTTCTTAAAAATTTATAAAAAAAAACTTTATTGGATAAAAGAATACAATTAACATTGGTACACTAGGCTAATACTATTGGATGTAACTAATAACGACATCTAAAACGTTACTGACTATGGGGTTACAATTGAGGGGGTATATATACAGGCTTAGGTGGGGGAGTGAGCTATGTGCTGACTTGGTTCTTTTATTGTCCATAACTCCTCCCTTCTGAAGATTTCGAGCTCAGTGAGAAAATGCTTAACACAAGATTTTCCCAAAGTTTAAATGAAGATGAAGCTGTTGGTTCTGGAGGCGGTGATTTAAATTTCTGATGATATAACTTGAGATTTTAAAATATACTGAAAAGAAATGAATAATCAACAAATATGCTATAACACTAGCTAAGACAATAGGAAATGATAGTATTATGTTATGATCTACAGTTTCCAATTCCTCAAAAACATCATTATTTTCTATGGTTACATGTAATGTTTCTAGGGTTACATTAAGTTTCTTGTATGGTACAATCTGATGATTAAAGGAGAGAGTGTCTACATCTATGTATGAATTTCTGGTTTGATTAACAATTGTTTCATTACTATCTATTTTGATAACAGCAGATTCAGGTATAGACAAGGGGTGGGATTCATTAGTCTTTATGATAATGTTCTTAATTCTAAATGTTACATAGGTATCTATTAGCTCAATATATTTTATAAAAGGATTAGTATTAATAAGGTTAGTAATAATACAATTAATTAAACTAGTATTAACTATATATATATATATATATATATATATATATATAAAGTTTTTTTGCCTTTTAATTCAAGGCGGACTTTATTCCATTTAAACGTGAAAATAGTCTAGAAACTGTAATATCAAGCAACGATTGCTATCTACTGTTCGCTCCTTTCTGTGAAACTCAGTATTGTATACCAATGTGCAGAAATCCGAAAAGAAATTTATTCTGAAATATTTATTTTAAAAAAAAATCACACTCAATTTGTGAATTTTTCCTTATTCACATTTTTATTTGTGAATATGGCCGTATTCACAGATTTAATTATGAATATTCACAATTTTCTCTGTGAATTTATTTGTATTTAGAGAAGAATTTGCTAATATGATCTATTCGTATTCTTATAACCGGGTGAATGTTTTAAAGTATTACGACCTAAAAAGGCTTATTAAATGTTTCAAATAAAATTTGAATTACATATTGATATTTAAAAGTTAAAATATTTGTTTATTATAATGCCTAATGAATATTGTAAATTAATACGAATTTATTTAATTTGAAGTTTTTGTTTCTCGAAATTTTTATTAGGCAGCTGCTCTCACTGCCCCCCCCCCTATGGACGCCTTTGGTATCATACTCTGTCGAACGCTTGAGCATCATCCAGAAATACTGCAGTCCTATATAATTTCCGCTCTATAGATACGTAGTAGCCACTCTGTGTAGTTGATGAATAGTTAAATAGTGTGTCCTGAATCCAAATTTATGGTCTGGCAATAATAGGGAGTTTGTTAGTACATCACAAGTCTTTTGGACAATAGGCTTTCCAATATTTTGGAGCAGATTGGAAGTAAGCTGATTGGTCGGTATGATGTGGATAAGTATTTGTCTTTGGCTTTTGAGTCATAGTTATGTGTGAATATTTCCATTGTGTCGTGAAGTCAGCTGATTTCAGTGTTGCATTATAAATAGTCATCAGAAACAACAAAGCTTCCCTGGGCATTTGCTGCCGCAATTTGGCGTTAATCAAGTCATGTGCAGGGGCTTTTCTTTTACATAAATTCTCGATTTGTTCAGCGACCTGAGCAGTTTTGAAGGAAGGAGGGGGTGCTAGTTGAAGTGGTATGTCTACATTTTTATGTACATGGCTACCGTATTCATTATTTGTGATTTCTATATAAAACATCTATATATAAAAATCTCGTATTAAAAAAAGATCATAGTCAGCGAAGAATTCTGATTTTTCTCAGTTAGCCCAGGAATCATTCTCTTTCCGGAGGGGTGAACTCTTTCCAGTACCTCGAGATTTTAGTAAGATTTTTGGTTTGCCTTTAGTAGGTTAGTAATACAGTTGTCATAACTGAACGAGGATAGGGGATCACATATTATTGTATGAAGGAGTCAATCCAGTTGAGCTTTCAAAAATTGCAGTGGCTTGCCTATTTCATCAAGACTTGGTTCATTATATAAGGGATTGGATGGCTATCAGCGACTGACTCATGCGAATGGAAGTTGGCAGTAGAGATACCTTATACTCCCTATTTTTGCCTATGGACCAAACGCACGTAACCTGGAAAAGGAAACATTTTTTGATGCAGTACAACAGGATATCGACGATGGCAAAGTTACACTTATAATAATGAGAAACCTAAATTGGAGAGTAGGAAAAGATACGATCAAATGGGATGGTGCTCTGGGGCCTGACGGTGAAGAAAGTTTTAACGACAATTGGGAAAGGATTCTCAACTTATGCGTTACAAATGAACTGCTGGTAGAAACAGCTTCTTCCCCCACAAACGGATCCACAAATACACTAGAGAGGAACCAAGTGTCAATGAAAGGTCTATTATCCTAATGCCTCGAGATCAAAGGAAGTACATAAGAGTCCTAAGAGGTCATGAGATAGGTAGCGACAACCGATTGCCAATAATGGATATAACCCTTAATAACTCTTAGACTACACCTGGTCCATCTATAGGTGTCCGATCCTGGATTTGCAATAAAATTCTTTTAAGTCAGAGAAGTGTCACAAGCGGATCAGACCCTAATAGAAGGAAAGCAGGAAAGGCTGGAAATCATCATACAATTCTTGAGGCGGGCATTCATCCTGGAACAGAGGATTAAGAAAACCGCGTAGTGGACCGATGAAATTAAAGAAGAAGTCACAATAAAGAAAACCCTCTGGAATCGGTATCTTCAAACCGAGTCCATGGGGGAGTAATTCCGCATGCAAGGAAAAAAGGAAGAATGTGAAAGAGGTCGTGATGGCAGGGAAGAGAAACTCCTGGGAAGAGTTCGGGATGCTAAACAAAGCATTTGACAAGGTGCAGGAATATGGAAATTTCTAGATAAAAAGGCAGAAAGAAGACATCGGCAGGACACTTCCGAAGCCATATTAAGTCTCTACGATAGGCAGAGGAATATTGCCAGGATGAACAATTACACATCGAAGAATTCCTAACGGACCAAGGGATAAAGCAAGAAGTCAGTCCCCTCCTGTTCATGCTGGTGCTATATTGGGCCCTTAATTGAGCTAAACTTAACTGCCGTTATACGAGCGGTGTCCTCGGTTTTCCGGCTTAGTGGCTGACGAGCAGAAGAACGAGAACACTGCTGCCCTCCACCGAGAAAACCTGATGACGAAAGTAGTTATTGGTGTACTGGAACTTCTCCAGGAAACAAGGGCAAGGAGAAGCGGCATTGCAACAGAAGGAAGCGGCCACTACCCATATTCCAGCCCGGCAAAGAGGTGCTCTAGGTGTTGAGACAGGAGAGGTTCCAGAGACTGGCAGCTCGCTAGTGTCACCAAAGCTGGACTACAACTTCGATCATACATTATAACCTCTCAGAATGGTCTCGTATACAGGAGGAACTCCTGGTTCCGGAAAAAGAAGTCCTGGCAGGACCAAGAGGAAAGCGAACCAAGAAAACCCAATCCTCGAATCGATGGGATCCCTCCGCGGATAAGGTCCGCCCGTCAGACTATAAGACCAGACCGACTAGGCATTTAACTTTCAAAAAAGGGAAGATGACAACTTATGTTTATGGTATCAATGTTTTCAGATATTCACGAGCAATAATAAAAAACATATATAATTGTTTTTCAAATTAAAACAATTGCTATTTCTTAAGAAATGTTCCAATAAGTTATTTAACTTGGCATGCAATAAAACAAATAATTTTATTTTGATTTGTACGAATACACAGTAACTGTTAATAAAAATTATTAAACTAAAATATTAAATTCCATGTTCAATACAACACAATCTTTACGGAGGCGGCGCAAAATTAAAATTTATTAAAACTAGAAATTATGAAAATCTGAATGGATCTTCCATTCCTATCTATTGATTTCAATGAAATCGTAATCAGTAACATATCATTAGGAAGATTTTCTATTTTGCGCCACCTCCGACAAGGTTTTGTTTTATAAAACATGGTTATTTTAATATTTTTATTAGTCAGTGTGTATTAATACCAATCAAAATAAAATTATTCGTTTTATTGCATTTTTATATACCATTTTCAATTTTTCTGTGTATTCATAAAAAATCAGAGGGTAATTATTTCATAATTTTTAGTGCATTTATTTTACTGGTTCCTAGTTTTCGAAGTCGGTTTAATTTTTTTTATATAAATATAAAAGAGAGAGAGAGAACAGTTTTATTTATTATAAAATTTGACAACATACATATGTACAAGTTTATACATGATTTCGGATATATCATCCTTAAAATCAACAATTTATATTTATTTCAATTTATATATAAAATGTTTTTATATTTATACCAGTTTAAAAAATAAATGAGAATTTACGTTCAATTTTTTTTACTGCCTTTCATTGAATAAAAAGATGGGTATATTATTTTTTAAGTAGGTAAACAGAAAATATATATATGAAAAAATAATTATTCATAAGATGAAAGCTGTTGATGTTAGCAGGTTATATCCCACTTGGATTTTGGAAACTTATTTTAGTACTTGGACTAGGTTGTCTGTGTGTCTATAATTAGTCAGTCTGGGCTTGGCAACAGCCGCATCTTGCCGTTATCCCTTCACTACCGGAAACAACATGCAGGCAAGTTCTTCCGCATGACTAAACTCTTATTTGATAAGTTATTGGTCCAACCTCCGCTGTGAGTACATTCTGCATTATAGTGCCTTATAAATGTCTCGATTTCTTTTAGCCGTTAGATTGAGTAATTTGGAGTATTAAAAATAACATATTTCAATAATGCCGTTGACCTTAGTTTTTAAAATAAGATATCGAAAATATCGAAATATCGAAGTGCTGATAGGTTAGATATTTGAAATATCTCAATTCAAAAGCATTTGTTTTCAAAAAGAAACTACAGTATAAAAGTATAGTACGGTGTCCAACGATGCCCTGATGAAGGCCTGAAATGCGGATCTAAACATGGGCACAACATATGTAATACATATATTTAGTGTTATTTTTTTTGACCACACCCACCAACCATTTCCACTTCATTGTAATTTGAGAGTATGTCACCCATCAAAATACTGATTTTTTAAAGTTTTTTCCTTTTTTTATCTATTTTTACATCAAATATGACCTTAAACTTAAAAATGTTAAAGATTTTTTTTTTAAGTGAAAATTATTCATAAGCAATATAATTAATGTACCAACATATATATTTGAACAAAATAGAAAATTTTGATTGTTTGTCACACAGGGGAATGAAATGCCAATTCTCAATAAAACAATTCAAATATTGATTAGTTTTTTTACATCAAGCTTACATTGTAATGTTGACATGGCAGGATTTTAACAATTGAAGTGTTGTATCATGTTTTGATTAAACATAAAAATCAAAATAACTTTTTGATCAAATATTGGAAGTAGAATAATGTTGTCAATCAAAAAGACCAAGTAGCCAACTCTCTGATAAGGCCTAGCTCTGATTTTTATTTGTACTAACATTAATTTCAGGTTAGAATAACCTCACACGCTCCCTCTATCTATATATTAAAAATGAAATTGGTAATCACATCACGTGAGAACAGTTGGACAGATTTTTCTACTTTTTCTTTTAATATGCTCTTATATTTTCCGAGTATTGTTAATTAAAACGAAAATTAAATTTAATGTGTTTCTAATAATCCGAGTATAGTTCTAACGGAATCAAACACTTTAAAAGTTGCCCGGAGGGATTTAAATTGCATTATTGGGACATAACACAAAAAACCATCAATCATATGCCAATAAGGTCAACGAAAACTTTAATTATTTTGTTATTTCCTAGAAAAAGAGAAAAAAAATCATGAATATCGTACCATTATTAACCGAGTTACATCCTTTTTTTTGTTCACACTTTCCCTTTATCTATATACTAGCTAGGGTGCCCGGCTTCGCTCCGGTAGTTTTAATAACAGAAAAACTTTAAAATTAAAGGAAATATAGAACAAAATTAGCACTTTCTTGAAACTTTTAACAGGGTATCAATATTAAGATTCGATATCTGCAGAGTCCGCCCAAATAAGGAACCCTATATACTTTAAAGGGGGTCGAAAATGGTGAATGAACAATTAATTTTGCTGCAACTTTGTCGAGTCATGCATCGTTTTTGATGGTTTCTGTGATTCTGAATCCTATAAACCCATTCCATGGAGTCGACTGACAATTATTTATTAGATTATAGTTGAAAAATCTAATTTCTCAGTTAAAGTTATATTTCATTATGCAATTTTAATATGGACTGGTGTTCGCACCTGGTATCAAAGAACCACTGAGCGAAATTTGGAGAATTTAGGACAAACGGTATGGATTTCTATAAGGAACAAATAAACAAACAAACAAACAAACAGAATTTCATCTTTATTTATATAGATTTGTTCACACCTTAAATCTTTAAAATAATTTAAGCATCACGTATTTACTCTATAGAGTAAAATACATTTCTTTATTGCTAACAGGATATGGAATTTCGACTATCACATCGCGGGAATATACATACATAAAATACCCAGTTCAAAATGTCCTTAATAGTCCGAATATAGTTAATATGGACATAATTTGAAAACTACCAATTTTATTCGAATTAGGTAAATGCAAAGTTTAATTATTTTGCGATTCCATATAAAAAAAAGGAAAAATAAATCATGAATATCGAGCTATTACTAACCGAGTTACAGCCTTTTTTATTGTTCACCCATCTATCTATGTATTAAAAATCTGATTCGATGCGCACACACAACTTTCATCTTCGAATGAGTAAATAAAATAAAAACGTAAAAATGAGACAGCAATTATTAAATAAAGTGCCTCCTCGATTTGACCAGTTTTAATGATTTTGGGTGTCACATCTTTGGCATATACATACATCAAATACCCAGTTTCATCAAAATCATTTCAGCCCTTTTTGAGAAAAAAACAAAACAAAAAACTTGAAAATGATAGAAAATTTATTAAATAAAGTGCCAAATTCGTTTTACTAATTTTGATGAAATGATGGCTATCACATAGCGGGCATATATACACATCAAATACCCTGTTTGATCAATATAAAAAAAAAACAAACACCTATACTTATTAGATGGAGGGGGGCATTAATTACATTAACACTATATTAAGGCTGAAGTAATTTTTTTGAGAGCCATTGCGTTGAAATATTCGCCCCTCAACACACATTGAAAATGTTGAGCCATAATTATTAATTTATCTTATGACTGGGTATGGGGTAGGGGTCTGGGGTACTCCTCCGCTCCGGGAGTTGTATGATAGTTTTAATAACAGAAAACTTTAAAATATAATATTAAAGGAAATTTAGAAAAAAATTAACACCTCCGATAAACTTCGGTTTTAACTTGGTATCAATATTAAGATTCGAGATCTGCAGAGTCCGCCCCGATAAGGATGCCTATATACTTTATTGGGGTTGAAAAGGGTAAAAGAAAAATTAATTTTGCTGCAAATTTGTCGAGTTATGAATCGTTTTTGATGGTTCCCGTGATTCTGAATCCTATAAGCCCATTCCATGGAGTCGACTGACAATTATTTATTAGATAATAGTTGAAAAATCTAATGTCTCAGTTAAAATTATATTTCTAGTACATCTTAGGCGCCGACTACTGGGGGCTTGACCCTCCCCCCCCCCTCAATGTTGCACTTATAATCTTTGATAACTTTCAATCTACAAACTGCAATGCCATGTGAATTTTTCATCCGATTTAGTGATGTAAAAACTGTATATCTGTACAGATATACACAGTACATAACTGTATTTTACCTTACATTACAGTAGTACCCCAAGGTTCTATACTATCACCTTTGCTATACATTGTATACACATACGACATACCAGACCATTCTGACATCATGACAGCTACTTACACTGACGACACTGCTGTTATAACAAGACACCGAGATCATACACAGGCCTCACTAACGCTACAACATCACTTACTAAAACTACACGAGTGGTGCAAGTTGTGGAAAGTAAGATTCAACTATGACAAATGCCAACACATCACCTTTACATTAAGACGTGAAACTTGTCCCCGTGTTTATCTCGAAAATTTTCTATTCCACAAACAGACAATGTTAACTATCTAGGACTGACACTTGACAGGAGGTTAACTTGGGGCCCCCACATTAAGAAAAAACGAAAGACATTAAATCAAAGAAGTAATCAATCAAAATTAAAATTAGGACATAAACTCGCTACATACACTTACTTACTTAAACCAATTTGGACTTACGCCTCCCAAATTTTCGGATCAGCGAAAAAGACCCACATACAGAGACTACAAACCTTCCAATCAAAAATTCTAAGACTTATTACACACGCACCTATATACTTTTCCAACATTACCCTACATACTGACTTGCGCGTGCCAACTGTCAGCGAATATGTACGGACTCACTATAAACACTTCCATGACAACTTACAGGGACATCACAATCCACTAATAATTAGGATGGCCTCCACCAGCATGTCTGACAACATCCAGAGAAGGTTGAAAAGGTCGTGGATGAGAGACCTTCTCATAGAATTTCATAGTTTAATTTCATTTTTTAATTTAAAATAATGCCACGGAAGGGGTACCGCTCTTCCTCATGCCTGACATGCCATTATTGTACAAGTGTTATAGTCAGACAATCCACTGATTGTCTATGTTATTTTAGACAGGTGTGGATAAATAAAATAAAGTTAAAAAAAAACCTCTCATTACAATATTAAGTAAAATATTTATTCAAAAGATTACTTTAATCCCTGGACTGACAATCTGGGCATTAATTTCAAATTGATCATTTTTCTATGATAGTATTTATTCATTGAATGATATATGTATGAAGTTTTTTTAAGATTAACACCTACCCACGAATTCGTAATATTTGTTAACTTTCGTGTAGGTTTTGTGATTATCTTATTAAATTTTCTTCATATTTCGCTAAAGATTTTTGAAATAATAGTTACGTACATAGACATTAGACCGACATTTAACAGAAAAATCCGCAATCGTCTTATTTCTGATTCATCGACTTACATATTTGTTTATATTTCACCTCGGATGGTTACAACACGAAATATATCAATTTTTGTGTTTGTGTTATTGAGGAATCAGAATGACAAAACCTACAACGCCATAATATAGTCACAACAGTATTAACAATTTCGTTCGCTCAAAGCGCAATTTAGCATATTCTTTTACAGAGGGGATAATCGTGTTAATGCAAGTAAAGGGCATATACAAATGTTAGACTATTTGTGATCAAAGACTATTTTCCCTAGTCGCTGTTTGTAGGTACAAATTAACATGAGAAAGCAGTTGAAACTTCCCATCTGAATATCCAAAAAAAATAATTGTTATTTAAAGCTTAACAATCTTCTTGCCGACGCACACAGGGGTATTTGACCCCAAAAGCAGGCCAAAAGTATTTCCTTCCATTTTATTGATTCAAACGTCCTCTAAATGGCTTCTAAATTTCTAATAGACATTAAAAATGTGTTTTTATCAGTTAAAAAAATATTCATAGATGAAAATTTTCATAAAATAAATTTTTACGTTAATCCACTGACTGCGAAATAGGCATCCATGGTTTTACTATTTATGTTCATATTATTTTCTCTTTATGTATTGCACCTATGAAATATGCTTTTTTAGAAATAAAGATCTATTATAAATTTATTTATTACTATTATTTTTTTAAAAATGGGAATAGAGGAAAATAGGTAAAAATAAAAATTTGTGGAGTTTTCTAAATTTATGAAATGACCACTTGATAGAACCTCCAATATTGAATATATATAAATAAAGCTTCCAGTGCAGATAGGTAGTTTTTTCTGACAAATTGAAATTTTTAAATGCTTTCATATATTTTATAGCACGAGATGGAGTTTTTGTTAGATCTTTCAGAACATGGGTGACATTGATATCACCAGAATCTCTTAGTTTTATATGAGTGGCGTACGTCAGCATATTAGTGCTAGTTGATGATCTGAGTTTTTCTGTTTTACGCCTCTTGGTTCTTTCTTTTAAGCCATCAAATGATTTTTCAGGGTGTACACCAAATCTTGAGCTCTTAATTGATATCGTCCCACTTAGCCATTCCTTGTTGCTGCTCTAAACACTTTTCTTTTCCTTGAAGAAGCATTCCATCTTACTTGGAAATCATGCCTCAAAATTGATAATTTATGTTTTAGCTCTTTCACCTGGTCTAGGCTATTACAATACTTCCCAATGAGAAAATACTTTTAAACCAAATACTTTCGACTTGAAAAATACGTCAAATAATTCCCTTCGGGTTATTATTATTATTTCAGAAGATCCTAAAATATAATTAATATAAATATAACAAAACTAAATTTTTTTATAATTTCATGAAACTGAAATTTTAGAAATAAAAAATTATAAGTTTCCCATCCTCAGAATCCGCAGAACTTTTTTCATTAAACATAAACTACGATAATTACACATTATCATAAAACATATTTCGTTGCGCAGAAATGACCAGAAATATAACTTTTTAACATTTCAATTTAATTTGTAGTTATAAAATCTACCTACCAAAAACCAAAAAAAATATTGATACCAGTATTGAATACAAAAAATTAATAACTGTCTGGATAACAAATACAAACCTGGCCTCGAACTATCCATCATATGATAATGCCCATAATTCAGTAAAAACGAAGAAAATCAATATATTTTTAACCGACTTCGAACAAAAGAGGAGGTTACTCAACTAGATACGTATGTGCCTTTTTTTTTCTTTTTTCTATGTATGTCCACCGATTACTTCGAGAAGGATGGACCAATTGGAACGAAACCTTTTGCAACTTGTGGAGTATTTTCCCAAGGTGGTCCCATTAGAACCTTTTTTTGCGTTCTTAATTTATTTAAGAAGTTTAAGAATTATTAAATTTTCTCCTTATTCTTAATTAAGAAAATTAAGAAGAAGGAAAAAACATTTCATAAAAAAAAAATTAAACCGACTTCGAAACCTAGGAACCAGTAAAAATAAATGCACTGAAAAGTATGAAATAATTACCTTCTGATTTTTATGAGTACACAGTAAAATTGAAAATGGTATAAAAAGCGGAGAAATGCAATAAGACGAATAATTTTATTTTTATTTGGAGAAATACTAATTGTTATTAAAAAGTGTGAAATTAAAATATTAAATACTAAGTTCAATACAACACAATCTTTTCGGAGGCAGCGCAAATATAAATGACATGTTGGATACAATTCCATTAGTAGGCATTAAAATCAATAGATGAAGATCCATTTTACGATTTTCATAATGTCTAGTGTTAAAAATTTTAAATTTTGCGCCGCCTCCGAAAAGATAGTGTTGTATTCAACATAGTATTTAATATTTTGATTTCACACTTTTTAATAAAAATTAGTATTTCTACAAATAAAAATAAAATTATTCGTCTTATTGCATTTCTCCGCTTTTTATACCATTTTCAATTTTACTGTGTACTCATAAAAATCAGAAGGTAATTATTTCATACTTTTCAGTGCATTTATTTTTACTGGTTCCTAGGTTTCGAAGTCGGTTTAATTTTTTTTTTTTCATAAAATGTTTTTTATTTCATGCTTTTTAGTTGGAGAAGATAACAAATGCAGAAAACCATACGTTAATTTAAAAAAAAATTCGAAATCTTTTATAAGATTATAATTGGAATTTTTTTAAAATAAGATCAATGTTGAGTCAATTATGTTCGTAATTCCTTTAGATGAATTTTTGACTAAATTTAATAGCGAAGTACTAAGAATAATATCCTTCGTAATAAAAAAATATCTAGAAAATAAATTTCTTCAATTCTAGTGGGGTAGCATTTATGATATTAAGCATTTTCATGGCTGCCAAGTTTTCGCTGAGGGGACTTTCATACGTAGAGGTTGTTTCTGGGAGATATCAACTTTTATTTTGCAGTTTTTATTGATAGATGAACATCAGCAAACATTGAAATTTTAATTTCTTTGTTAAATAATGTTTTGTCTGTATGGGGAAAGTGTCTTAGGAAAATTTTCATTAATTGGGAAATACAATACACAATATTTGTGTTAGTTACTTCGGTACCTGAGTGATGACTTCCTCGAACGCGAAAAACCCCTAAACACGTGCAAGCTCATTTTCACTGTCTATTTCAAAAAATTCATTCATTTATTATTGGACTTAGGCTCTTAACCACACTCTTGGCTCTCACGAACCGCAAACACTGAACTATTTCAAAAAATTCATTCATTTATTATTGGACTTAGGCTCTTAACCACACTCTTGGCTCTCACGAACCGCAAACACTGAACTTATGACGGTTTGGCTTTTGAAAATTTCGGCAACCTTTAGAAAATCGAATATTTAAATTTCTTTCGATTTAATAATGATTGATCGCAACCTCAAAATCAATGGAAATTTTCCTAAGACAGTCTGGCTCTTCTACTACATTCAGTTAATTCACAGCAAACAATTACAACTCACAATTTAGGCAAGTGGAAAAGTGTAAAAAATCGAAAAATCAACTGGAAAATGAATGATAGAAAAGCCTATCTTAAAGATTTTTATATCTAGACTCTCCTATCTAGACAATAGCAAAGCCTGTGTCCCACCAGCTAGCAACGTAAAACAAAATTAGACAATTAGCCATCATAAATGAAATTGGTGATGGAACAAACTAATATTGAAATTATTTAGCAGAACGTAAATTATTTCATAACTGGACATGCCCCTAATATTTTTTCGAGCCACATTTGAGCTTAGATTGCAGATTTTCGTCTTCTCAAAATAAAAGATTTGGCACTGACAGCCTTTCTAATTTATTCTAGTTGCAGAAACAAAACTAAAAACCTATAGTAGTAATCCGGGAAACATAACAGAAGTACCGCTCCATGAAGAATGGGCACAAGATTTCATGATTACATTGTATATTAATATGACCGAGTGATTCCGGAAGAAGACAGAGGTGCCTGAATCCTTTGTTAAGGCCCCCAAATCAACTGAAAATAAGCTTTTCCAGGAATTAATGTATTCCTTTTTAACGTTCATAGCGGGTGAAAGTAGGAAATCAAAATCTGATTTAAAGCAATAACAGCTACGATTTTAAATTTAAACGAACCTTACGGAACTCGAAGAAGTCTTAAATTCTGCTTTAAAACGGTTATCAATACTGTCTTTCTTGGAATTCCACGAATTTCGTGGTCTTACGTTTATGGTGTCCAACCGTCGACTAGATCTAAATTAAGAAGGTTCACTTTTATCGGTGAATATATATATATATATATATATATATATATATATATATATATATATATATATAAATATAATATGTGTACTAATATCGCTACAAAAAACGACAGCAATATTATATTTTGCGGATATTAAATATCTTTATTGAAATCTACTGTTGAAAAATTAGTTAAGGTTATGTATAGGTTGGTTCCAACAAGCACTTAAAACACGTCGATAACTATTAGACTGCTCATGTTCTCCCCCCACTCTTTTGATTCTAAATTTGATTGGTTAGTTTTCCCACATGATTCATCCAGCATTAAAACAATATTGAGATTTGTTAGTTACCAATGAGTTTACTAGCTTGTTGGAGCATACCTTATGTTATATATGCCATATGTTTTCCAATAAGTAAACATTTTTAGCGATAATTAAATATTTATTTTTATGTTTTTTCCCGATAACTTCTTAAATAAATTAAGAACCCTAAAATGGTTTTAATGGGACCAACTTGGGAAAATACCCTACAAGATGCAAAAGGTTTCGTTCCAATTGGTCCCTCCATCTCGGAGTAATCGGTGGACATACATAGAAAATACCTGG
The DNA here is from genome assembly GCA_911387785.2 of Aelia acuminata. Classification (NCBI taxonomy): domain Eukaryota; kingdom Metazoa; phylum Arthropoda; class Insecta; order Hemiptera; family Pentatomidae; genus Aelia; species Aelia acuminata. The sequence continues at coordinate 71,261,352 of OU426978.1, forward strand.
GCCGGATATTTATTATTACCTTATTTATTATTGGGCCGGGATAGCCGAGCGTGTAGGAGCGCGACCCGTTGTTGCACGCTCGAGCCGAACGGCGGCGGTTCGAATCCGCCCTAGGAGGGTTGACTTTTATTTCGTGGAGGCCCCACGGAATAAATCTCGACCCTCCCACCATGGTTAGAATAGGTTGGTTACACCTGTAGAGTAACCCCCCGTATGCCACACATGGCCAGGTAGGGGTACCGAACAAAAAAAAAAAAAAAAAAAAAAAAAAAAAAATAGAAAAAAAAAAAAAAATGCACATACGTATTGAATTGAGTAACCTCCTCTTTCGTTCGAAGTCGGTTAAAAATAAATATTTAATTATGGCTAAAAATGTTTACTTATTGGAAAACCATATGGCTATATGGCTCTATATATAACATAAGGTATGCTCCAACAAGCTATTAAACTCATTGGTAACTAACAAATCTCAATATTGTTTTAATGCTGGATGAATCAAATGGGAAAACCAACCAATCAAATTTAGAATCAAAAGAGTCGGGGGAGAACATGAGTAGTGTCAGTTATCGACGTATTTTAAGTGCTTGTTGGAACCAACGTATATATAACCTTAACTAATTTTTACTTTCACTTACTTATATGTGAAATATATAGTAAGGAAAGTATTGCGATCGTGAAAAATTTCGACTTCCGATTTTCAACGAAAAAACACGTTTTGGGGTCCCCTGAGTCCAATTAACTAAGTCCCGCGAAATGATCTGTGTGTCTGTGTATGTGTGTGTGTGAACAGACTAGCTCAAAAACTATAAACCGCACAGACCTGAAATTGGGTATTTGGTGTATGTATATGTTCACGATGTGACAGCAAAAATTTCATCAAAATTGGTCAAACGGAGGGGGTACTTTATTTAAAGAATTTTGTCTAATTTTTAGGTTTTTTTCGATTTTCTCAAAAGTAACTTTAAGGATTTTGATCAAACTCGGTATTTGGTGTATTTATATGCCCGCGATGCGACAGTAAAATTTTTATCAAAATTGATTAATTGGAGGGGGCACTTTACTTAATAAATGTTGTCCCATTTTCACGTGTTTTTTTTTTTATTTACTCAAAAACGGCTTTAACGATTTTGATCAAACTTGGTATTTGATGTATGTATATGACCGTGATGTGGCAGTCAAAATTTCATCAAAATTGATCAATGGGAGGGGGCACTTTACTTAATAAATTTTGTCTTATCTTCGCGAGTTTTTTTTTATTTACTCAAAAACGGGTGTAACGATGTTGTTTAATTAATTATATTTTAGTTTAGAAACTTTACTTCCATAATAAATTTTTGAAAACAATATATGGCGATTTTAGAGGAACTGTAATCGTTCTTGATTTCCAGAAAGGCATAAGAGACGTAAATACACTTATCGATTCACCTTCACGATGTATTTGCAAAAAGCAACTCGTAGTAAAAAACAAGCAAGCAGTAAAAAAAACTCGACTGTTGATGAAATCAGTCGCTTCATAAATAAATTAGCAATAATGAATCGAAAAGTGCTGAGAACTACCAAATTTTGCTATACAGATACTCTATAACTTATGGAGATATACAAATATAAGTATATACTTAAATGTGGAAAAAGGTGTGAAGTTGAGGAATGGCGTTTACATATTATCGAAACACGTCGATTTCTAATCTAAGTAAGTTCGTAAGTGAAAGTTGTGCGTTGCGCGCATCGCACCAGATTTTTTAACAATAGATTTCAATAAAGATATTTAATATCCGCAGAATATAATATTGCTGTCGTTTTCTGTAGTAATATTAGTATATATATATATATATATATATATATATATATATATATATATATATATATTTATATATATATAGTTTAATAATCTTCATCTACGAATCACTTTTTAAAAAAAACTTTATTGAAAAAACGCAGATACAGGATATAAACTATCGTTAGGTCATAATAACTATGAAATTATCTACTACTGATTGAACAGGCGGTCAAGGAGACGACCGGATATATAGGAATTGAGACAAGATCTGTGTCAGCGTTATTCGCCGTCAGCGAGCTACCTTAACTCCTCCTGGGGGAAGATCTTGCAATACTCCTGGATATTAATATATTATATATATATATATATATATGTTAATGTGAGAGACAGCATAATATTTAGTTAATCCTATTGCTAGAGATAAACAAGGCAATAATGTATATATAGAGGATTATGTGAATAATAAAGTCAGTCTATTCTTGATATTCGTACGTGTTATTTCTACTCCTCCTTTCCTTTTTTTTTTTAAGTTTCGCTGCCGCGAGTGAATAACTGGTGCCGAAACCCGGGAACCCGAATTTTATTTAAGTAAACGAAAATTTTTTTTTGTTTTCGTTGTTTTCGGGTCTGCGTTTTCGCGGTGCTTTCAGAGCTTAACAGCATAGTACATCGGTGAGAGATGTCAGAAGGAGTTTTGCGGCCAGCAGTACTAAATGTACCTGCAGAACTTAACATCCCGAATGTACCAGCAGAGATCCCACCGCTGCCGGCGGAGTCGTTAGCGTCAGCGCATGCAACCACGCTGGAATGGCTGAAAGTGTGGACGGCGACCTCTCAAGACCTAAGGAAAGCTATATCAGATCTGGAGAGGTTCGATGGAGGCATCGGCGAGCTCAATCACTTTCTTAAGGGAGGAGATAGGATTATGGCGAGAATAGAAGCGAAGGAGGCAGAGTGTCTAATAGATTCAGGGGATGCAAGGGCATTGAAAGCGGCACTGGTGTGTCGGGTCAAGAGAAGTATCCTCAATTTAATACAGGCGGATGAAGAGACACCGTGGCTCATAGTCAAAGACAGAAAGCATTTGGTGGAGGCCGATGGACCCCTGAAGAGGATATCTTCCAGATGTTCAGGGAGAAGAAACAACCACATCAGTCGAGCGGACAATATGCGGGAGTTCTGTTAGCCCACTACAATATAATAACTGAAAAGATGAGGGAGACAATGAGCGCGGGGGAGGTGGAAGCCAGGATGACCTTCCTGTCTTTGATCCTCAAAGTCCAGCTCGCGAAAGACACTGGAAGAAAAGAGGGCCTACCAAGAGACAAGACGTTCATAGAATGCGCTCAGGAGGTGGTGGATGCAAGCGCAAGAGATATGGAAGCCCGGATCTGCGAAGAAGAGGAGACAGATTGGAGTAATGTAATCCGCAGGAGAGTGAGAAATCGCCCATCCACATGGAGAAGAAGGGAGATGGAAAGCGGAGGACGAGAGAAACAGGCTACAGGAGAAAGAAGTCAAAGGAAGGAGAGGGGACAACGGAGAAGGGAAGAAAGAAGATGTCACGGGTGTGGCAGAACAGGGCATTTGGTGGCTCAATGTCCCAAAACGAGATGCTTTGAGTGTGGGACTGAAGGGCATATTGCCCGACAGTGTCCGTACATGAGTAGACGTAGAGAAAACTATCGCCCGGAACCTATGGAGGTGAATGCCCAAAGAGTTTGGAGGAGGAGTGGATCAAGAGTAGAATCTGGAGAAACCTCGTCAGCCTCAGAAACGGAAAGCGATACAAGTGAACCAGGAAACGGAGATCGGGAGAGTACGAGCAGAAGGTGTAGTGCCAGAATTGGAGGACGTCGAGTGACGGCAGGAGAGAGGGCACAGAGCAGAGAATGAAGAAAGTGCGAGTGGAGAGGCGCCCGCGCAGTAGTCAACAACATCAAAAGTGAGCGTGGCGGGTTGCCAATAATTAGAGTCGCGAGTGGTGTGAAGTGCCTAGTGCCTCCAACACGATATTGTCGCACCGCACTAGAAAAGCTGTATGAAGGAGAAAGGATACCCCAGCTGAAGGTATGTAATTGTAAATTAATTACTCTGGGTGGCCCCTGTGAGGTTGAGGGCGAGGCGGAAATAGGTGTAGGTAGGTGGGGAACCGAAGGTGGAAAGGTGAGGGTGCACATCGTGGGAAGCATGCCTAGGGAATATGGGGGAATAATAGGGTGCGATGTGTTGGAAAAAGTGGGAGCATCGATACGGAATAAAAGGGGACAATGGGGCATCCGGATAGGACGCAAGAAGTATCGTAGTAGGGGGTCGCGAGACGGGGATAAACTTAGAGTCGGAGTGATAACTCAATCGGAGGGTTGGAGAGAGACGCTGAAAAGAGAGTACGGGGACGTTTTATTTAACGAAGGGGAAACATTGGGGGTTACCGGGAAAACGGTCCACGAAATTCTTTTGAAACAGGATAGAGTCACGTACATGAAGGAGAGACGATATCCGCAGGCGCTCCGACAGCATATTAGGGAAGAGCTGGAAAATCTGAAAAGGCAGGGAATTATAGTGGACAGCACGTCCCCATACAACAGTCCTCTTTGGGCTGTGAAGAAAAAGTCGCTTGAAGGGGAAGGTCAAGAGAGATATAGGGTGGTAATTGACTTTAGGAAACTGAACGAAAACACGGTGGAAGAGAAATACCCAATACCGCGTTTCGAAGACATATTAGATAGATTAAGCGGAGCCACGGTTTTCACCACATTAGATCTTAAGGCAGGTTACCACCAGATAAGGATGCACCCGAGAGACCAACACAAAACAGCGTTCACGTTTGAGCGAGGACACTACGAGTTCACTAGGATGCCGTTTGGCTTAAAAAACGCCCCCATAACGTTCCAACGACTGATGGATGAGTTTCTACGGGGAATAGGCGAATCTTACTGCCAACTATACATGGATGACTTATTAGTCTTCAGTAAGGACGAGGCCCAACATCTGAAAAGTGTCTTCGAACGATTGAGACAATTCGGATTGAAGCTGTCAAAGGAGAAATCAATATTCGGGCAAACATGAAAGAAATGCCAGAAACCCGTTTGCCAAAAATATGCCTTCAAGGTTTGATGAATCTTCACAAAATTCATTACAACAAAAGACAACATAACTGGTATACACAACTTTTTGAAAAACTCTCAACAATAAATTCTACCGACATATTATCAATAACCAACTCAGAAACATTAGCAAAAGAGATGGAAAACATAATTATAAAAATTAACAACAATAACATTTCTGTAGACATTCAGTCAGTTCTGAATTCCAGTTTCAACCCACAATTTCGAAACATGAGTGATTTAGGGAGAGGGGAGATGCACCTGACATACAATGTTTCAATATGGAAAAAGCGTATAATAAGCCAACTGAGGCTTGGCTGTCCACAGCATTTATCTTTAATATTTAAAGGCCGCAGGTACACCTTCTCTATTAATAATATTTGTTTGCAGTGTAACAGTTTACAGCCGGAAAACTTAAAACATCTACTCTTAGACTGCCCGACTTATAATAATTTGAGAAAAAAATATATATGTAATTACATTGATGAAAGTTTGGATGATTTTGAGAATTTAAATGGTTTGTTAATTATAAAGGACGTAGTCCATTTGAATAAACTCTATTATTATGTTACCTCATGCCTGTTGATTAGAAAATTTATAGATGAGTTAACGCATTAGAATTATGTTAGATTTAGTCTTTTTGTATTTTATGTAGCATTTGTTAGTAATTAGTTATTTATTCACATTATTATGATTTTTAGCGTAATTATTTTTTTTTTTTTAAATTAAGTTGATTGATAATTTATGTAAATTGTTGTTATGAAAAGTAAATTGTTATTATCTTATGTATAAACGATGTTAAATGCCTTATATTTAGTTGTTTATTTGTTTAAGAGTATTAAGGGAATTAATGATGGTAATAACATAGCTGCAAATATATACCTAATGATTTTATCGTCTCGGGGATTTTACTTAAAGTTCTTAAAATAGTTTCATAAAATTTATATTGGCAATATTAAACAATTTGTTTTGGTTAAAATTATAATATTCATAATTTGATCATATTATTGTTTGCATGTGCATATCCATATTATTATGAACATAATATGTTCATGTAGATACTGTTCATGTAGAACTGTACTCATTAAATAAAAAAGTTATTAGCTAAACTGTAATATAACAAACATTATTGTGAGGTCAAAAGACCAACTTCTATTTGTTTAGGGAACTACCCTAAAAACAAATAAAATATATTATTATTATTATTATTATTATTATATTCGGGCAAACCCAAATCAATTTTTAGGCCACACAATATCGAGGAACGGGGTGAAACCGGATGTGCGCAAGGTAGAGGCGATCCGAAAAATGGCTATACCGAGGGACGTTAAAGGCATTAGGAGACTGTTAGGGACATTCAACTATTATAGGCGGTTTGTCCCGGAAATGGCGGAGTATTTGGTTCCCTTGAATAACCTTCTGAAGAAGGGTCAAAAAGTAGTAGTCACCCTTGATATGGAAGACAGGATCAGAAAGTGTATGTTGCGGCTACAAGACGAACCAGTATTGGCATTTCCAGATTTCGCGAAACAATTCACCATCACGACAGACGCAAGCGAGTACGCTCTAGGGGCAGTATTATCGCAGGAGGGAGGAGGTGGAGATAGGCCCGTGGCATATGCTAACAGGCGGCTCACCGACGCAGAAACAAGATATAGTGACCTGGAACGGGAATTACTGGGCATCGTGTGGGCAATAGATCATTTCCGACCGTATGTTTTCGGAAGGAAGTTTAAGGTACATACGGACCATCGGCCATTGCTGTGGGTGGGAAAGCTAAAGGAAACCTCTGCGAGAGTAACCAGGTGGAAGGAATTTTTGAGCCAGTATGACATAGAAGTAACGTATAAGCCCGGGAGGGAGAATATTGTGGCGGATTGGCTATCAAGGGCGATACAGGTCAATGCGATAAACGAGGAGAGGGGGGAGCACTCCGGAGGCGTAAGACAATTCTTGCGGGACTGGACACCAGAGGGCGAAGGCGAGCAAAGAGTGCAGGAATCAGAGGGCGACGGAGAGTCACAGGGAGAGGAAAGCTCAGGGGAAGAGAGGCCCATGCATATGGACGTGACAGATGACATTATAAATAGCAAGGAGCGACAGATCATCTGGAAAACCAGGACATCGGGTCTTCTGAAAGCGGAATATGCTAAATATGAGAGGTGTAACATCACCACCGTTTGGTCACAACCAGGAGCCAACGAGGATCAGATTTGCAGAGCTTTAAACGACGCCTCCAAACCCGGTAAAATTCATTATTTGTATGTAGGAAACGCCTCAATTTGGGACAAGATTGACAGACTCTGGAGGGCCGAAAAGATCGGAATAGATAGGGTCTTCATCCGATGTCAGCGTATGGTAGAGACGGTAAGGGAAGTAGACCAACAGAAGGAGATCACACTCGCTTACCACCAAGGTAAAACGAATCATCGCGGGGTTAGCGAGACCCTACAGGCACTAAAACGGAAGTACTTCTGGTGGGGGATGAGGAAGACAATAGAGGATATAATTAAAGCTTGTTGTGTGTGCCAAACGACAAAGTACGATCGTCACCCCCCTAGAGTAAGCCAAGAAGAGACACCTACACCTCGCGTGCCCCTAGCGGACTTACAGATTGACACGTTCACGTGGAAGGGCTACAAATGGGTCACGGTGATCGATTTATTTAGCAAAGTGACTATGGCCCATCCCATACAGGAAAGGTCGGCAGAAGCGATGATTGGGGCGCTGCGAACCTGGTTTCAATTCTATGGAGTCCCAGACAGAATATCGTCAGATGGGGGGAGGGAATTCGACAACGGTGATATCAGGGCAGCGATGAAAGCAAATGATGTTATTTGGCATTTAAATACTCCAGGACATCCCAAAAGCAGAGGAGGGATAGAACGACTCCACAGTACCCTAGGTGACCATTTGAGAGTATACCACGTAGATAAGGGCCTCGAGCCAGAAGTCGCAATGCCGAAAGCAATAGCTGCGTACAATCACTCCATTCACTCGACAACAGGATACGCGCCGTTTGAAGTATTGTTCGGGTTAAGGGAGCGGAAAAGAGACACGGGGAATACAGAAGTTGATGAGGAAATGTCTAGGAGGCTCATAAACAATAGGATGGAAATAACTAAGATCCAGGAGAAAACGCGACAGAGGATAGAGAGGGAAAAAAGCAGGAGAGTGGCGCGAGAAAACATCAAAGTGCGGGTATGACCGGAGAAGTGAAAATAGGGACCGTGGTTTACCGGAAGATAGTCTCCAACAGGGGAAAGGAAGTACTTCGATATGAAGGGCCATTCAGAGTAATTGTCATTCGCGAGCATAATGTCGTTACTATCCAAAGCATCAAAGATCCTAGAAAGCGGAGGACAGTGCATTTAGAGCAACTAAAGCGTCCAGGTGGGGAGCCCGAACCAATACCTTAGTGCAGGAGTATCCTCGTCTCGTATGTATTAATTTTTGTTGCAAATTTTGTTTGTTATTGTTTTACTGTTTCTGTAACGTAATTAATTTTGATAAGGAGTTTTTTTTTCTGTTGTTTTGTTTGTTTTAGGTAGGGCTATAGAGCCATGTACATGATGTAGATACTTAGTTTCTAGAACTATATGATGTAGATATTTAGTTTTTGTTTCATTTTTCTATCTCCTCTAGCTAAAGTTTACGAAGGATGTTCGTAAACTGGCAGGGGGGTGTTAATGTGAGAGACAGCATAATATTTAGTTAATCCTATTGCTAGAGATAAACAAGGCAATAATGTATATATAGAGGATTATGTGAATAATAAAGTCAGTCTATTCTTGAACCTTATAGTTGGTTACAACTGGAGATAGTTCTGGAACATTAGAGTAAGATACAACCATTTCAGGTGCTGTGGGATTGATTACATTATTCTTCTTATTACAATAAAAATATCCTAATATACAAATATTATAGACATTACAGTAATTAAACTAAAATACCATTCAATAGAAATAAAAGGAACATAGGAAGTTTCAATAAAGGAAGATGAAGAAATATTTACATTTTGCATTAGTTCTAGCTTAAAAGATTTATACAAAGGTTTAAATTTAAAGTATAAATTATGAATATAGGTTTTAGGAAAATTAGAAATACAATCGTCATGACTAATACTAATAATAGCTACTTGTGGTAAAAATATAGTATCATTGCGACAATTATCAAGTTGAGGAATATTATAAGTAACATACATTTTTATGTAATCATTAAATACAATGTTAGTAGTACAATTTACATAAGTACAGTAGGTAAAACTAGAGTTATTAATTATATTTAGGATACACTTATTTGATGTTTCTCTCATATTTTTACAATAGTATTCATTATTAAATATGCAATCTGCATGAAAATAATTATTATTTTTCTTAATAACTAGTTGTTGATCTAATTTTAATTGCTTAAAGGTATTGTTTATGTACATTGGTACTGGAATTATTAGAAATCCATTATAAGATTGCTTGTGAGTAGGCAAACGTATAAATACAAGAAATGTAGAATTACAATAAGAACAGTACATTTTAGTATTTTCCCATATAATTTCATTGTTTTTATAAATTAATGTAATATTAGAAGGTACATTATGTATAAGATCAGTCATTAAACTAGAATGAATTATTTCCTGACTTGCAGAATTCCATTGAAAGCAATAGTGCATTTAATTTCTTTTCTAATAACTGTGTATGCATATAGAAATGATAAGCTTTGTCTTCTCTATTTATTTCATTAATTTTTTTTTTTTTTTTTTTTTTTTTTTTTTTTTTTTTTTTTTTTATTTAAAGAATTAATATATTCTGCCACAATCAAGGGCATTAATATTAGAGCTGTAAGGACACATTCACTCACTAAATATATACAAATGTACATGAAAAGAAAAAAGAAATAATCATAAATAAAATCTAGAACCTAGAAATGGAAATTAAAAAAAAAAATAAATAATAATCAGACAAATTAAAGAACACACATTCATACCTATATTTCATTAATAGAAGCTTGAATCTTTTTATAATTATTATTTATAGTTTTTACATCTTTTTCATATCTATCAATCAATCGATCAATTATTTTTAATGAATTACATCGGATGAAGAGTAGTTGAAGAATGATTAACATCTTCATCTGAAACGCGAAAATAAGATTTCTTCTTTTTATTAGGACGCTTTACATTATTGACATGTTCTTTGTTAATTTTTAATTTATGATATAGATTTTTATTTTTACTTTTAACTTTAGGAGTTTTTATATAAATAGTGGCTTCATCTAATTCTGGCGGTTCTACCCTATTTTCGTTAAGTTTATCTGTTCGCTTCTCCTTTTCATTAGTTATCTTATCATGCACCATTTTTTGTAATTTATTTAAGTGAGTAAAATAATCATGTATGTAAATTTCTTGTATATCTTCAGTTTCATAATTATTTTTAAATTTCATTGGGTGTTAATTTAAGATTTTGATTAAGTGAATTATAGTAAGCAATTACACTTGTTTGTACAATTCTATCAAATTTATATTTTTTATGTGAATTAGCGTTAAGTCTTAAAATTTCTGTAAATGTGGCGTGACATTTATCAAGTGTTCCAAGTGAGTTAGAATGATTAGTACTTGCATAATGAATTTCAATTTTTAAAGATTTACAAAATTGTTTGATCAAAATGTTGTTGAATTCCTTTCCTTGGTCGCAAATTATTCGTTCAGGTGGAGGATATAACATGCAGTATTTTTCTAAGGATTGACAAATCGTCATAGCATTTTTAGAATTAATAATTTGTACATATAATCGTTTTGAAAATGTATCTATGCTTGTGAAGATGATATGCCTACCGTAAAAGAATAAGTCTATCATTATCTCTTGAAAGGGTCTTTCCGGTGTGTTGGTTAATTGGAATTTAGCTTTAATAGGTTTCCTATCATATTTATTTACTTTACAAATGTCGCATTGATTAATGAGTTCGGTAATTTTATCTTTCATATTCGGAAAGTATATTTCTCTTTTAAGGTGTTCATAGGTTTCTAATATACCATGATGGCAAGTTTTGCCTATACGGTAGTTTATTATTTCTTCTTTCTGTTCGTTTAAGTCCGTAATGTCTCTACATAGCAATGAATATCTCTAGATTCTTACGGTCCTAAATTCTTTCTCGAATATTTTTGTGATTTGGTTAAAATAAAATTCTAATGTTTAAGTTGTTGCTACAAATCTAGATGCACAATATATTCCATAGGTTTTTCCTGGTTCTAAAATTTCCAGTAGCAATCGGTTGATTTCACCTATGTTGTTGATGTGCAGCGTGTACCTAAATTTTTCAAATATTTTATCAGTTTCAACTTTATTCGTTGAACCCTTTTTGACTATTATCTGTCTTTTTTCTACGTTTATACATTTGTCACTATCGACTATCCAAAAACGTTCGTTACTACTGAGTTGAGAATGTTGGGTCATTATACTCTGATTATCTTCTGGATTTCCATCAGTTTCCTCTGAGAGTTATTCCTTCTTGTAACAGTTGCTCTATAAACGCTCCATAATCTGAAGATGAAGAATCAGGTATATCTATTGCGGGTGTTACTTCAATTTCCATATTTTCTATGGCGTTAATTTCATTTCTTCTTGAGAGTGCATCCGCTACATGGTTTATTTTACCTTCTATATGCTTGATCTCAAATTCAAATTCCTGCAGTTTCCAAATCCACTTCATAATTCTAGAATTTCGATTTTTCATAGAAAATACCCATGTGAGTGGTTTTTGATCCGTTTGCAATAAGAATTTGGATCCATATAGGTAAGGTTTAAACAACTGAGTGAAATACACGATACTCAATAATTCTTTTTCAATCGTCGAATAGTTTTCTTCCGTTTTGGAGAGGACTCTTGAGCCATAAGCGATTGGATGATCTACTCCATTTATAACCTGACTAAGCACTCCTCCGATTGCTTGATTAGATGCATCTGTCGTTAAAATGAATTATTGGTTCCAGTCAGGATAGGCCAATATAGGCGTATTCGACATCATATTAATCAAATTTTCAAATGCATCTCTGAATTGCGGAGTGTTATATTCTTTGTTATTGATGGCTGCTGACAATGGTCTTGTAATTTTGGCATAATTCTTTATGAATTTGCGATAGTAACCAGTCATACCTAAGAACCTTCGGAGTGATTTTTCATCGTTTGGTAATTTCATTTTTAAAATATCCTCTATTTTCCTTGGATCCGTTTTCAAGCCGTTTTGTGTCACTATATATCCTAAAAATTGCAATTCTGTTTTGAAAATTCAGTTTTGTCCAACTGAATGCTTAGGTTATGCTGTTTTAAACGCTGTAATACTAGTTCAATGTCTTTTAGATGTTCTTCTTCATCTTTTGGGTAGATGATTATATCATCTACATAAGCCATTGTCCTTGGTAGATTTGCTATTGCCATATTTATCATTCGTTGAAATGTCGGTGGGGCATTACAAAGTCCAAAGGGCATCCTTAAAAACGCGTAATGACCGTTTTCCGTACTGAATGCTGTTTTAGCGTATCTTTTAGAATCTTGATCCAATAATATTTGATGAAACCCTGATGTTAAATCTATGGTGCTAAAATATTTTGCTCCTTTGAGTCTATTTAAGACATATTCGATATTTGGCAAGGGAAATTTGTCTTTTACTGTTTCTTGATTTAGTTTGCGATAGTCTATGACCATTCTATCACAAGTCTATGACCATTCTATGTTCCGATCTTTATTAAATTGAAAGAAATTTAAATATTCGATTTTCTAAAGGTTGCCGAAATTTTCAAAAGCCAAACCGTCATAAGTTCAGTGTTTGCGGTTCGTGAGAGTTTTTTATACCATTTTCAATTTTGCTGTGTATTCTTAAAAATCAGAAGGTAATTATTTCATACTTTTCAGTGCATTAATTTTTACTGGTTCCTAGGTTTCGAAGTCGGTTTAATTTTTTTTTTATAAAAAGTTTTTTATTTAATATTATATTTTACATATTTTTCACTTCGACCTAAGTTGATAAAATATTTTAAGAACGCCTATAAACCAGATTTAAATAATTGTAATTATTAATTAATAAAGGTTGTTGTACCGTTGCAGGGGAATGACAGGTGGCCTGGGAATCAATCCACCAAACCCTCTGCCAGGCTGAGGGCTGCCCGGGCCATGCCTCAATGGATTGTAAGTAAATATGGCTAAACTCAACTAGACTAAGTTTGCAAGCATTGAATGAGGAAACAAGTCAAATATATGAGCAGCAACCATCAATAAATTAAGTTTTCATCACCTACTTGAAAAAATCTCTTAGCCACAATTAATATAATGTCCTATAATTATAGGACACAATTAATATAATGTCCTATAATTATAATAAAATTATTGTAATAATAATATAATTAATAGGTTTTTATTTTTTACTTAAACTGGTTGAAAAAATTAATGCCACTCTTTATTTATGAATTCGTGGTGTCAGAAAAATATAAACTGTCTATAAAGATTTTTTTGTTTGAAAATTGAAACAGGCTAAACCATCGTACTTATGTTATTTTGTTCAATTTTTTTAATTCAGATAAAAAAACATCACTTCTTAACATCCAGAAAATTTTACTTTCACTTTTTTTTTTTTTTTTTTTTTTTTTTATGCGGCTATGTGCGGGTCAATTGTGTGCGTCAATTGTGCGCCCGAATCTTAAATTATTAAATTTAGAGCATCAGTAAATTTTAGTAGGCTTGCAGGGTTGACCAGTCCAGATTAGATTAGATTAGATTGTTATGATTGGGCGATCAACAACGCGGTCATTACGCCCTTCCATTACTCTATAATATGATTGCAAATTGCACTCATACTTTTTAATATTACTATTAATTAATATATTAAAATATTATATTAATTTTGAATGAATTATATTTTTTCAAATATGAAGATCTCTTTCAGGAGTTTTATTATATTATCCGCAGCTTTGGTAGAATCCTTTAATGCCTCCGAGGTGTTACGTGGAATATTAAGTTTTGTAAATTGTTCATCGTATCTGCTGCATTCTTCTATGCTGTTTTGTTGAAAGGGGTGTTTGCATGTTTCGCATGTTGGTTGAGATTCTTTTGTTATGAGGTGAACGTGGGTGAGGTTCGTATGACCTATCCGAAGCCTTGTCAATACTACCTCTTCTCTTCGGTTCCCTCGAAGGGAGCTGATCCATTCTCTAGTTGTAGGCTTAATGGGTTTTAGCTTGTTAGAGAGAGGGACTTCGGACCACATGGATTGCCAATAACTCTTTATTCTCTTTTTGAGCCATGTTCTCACATCATGTGCCTCATATATTTGCAGTGCTGGGCCAGTCATGATTGCTGCTTCCTCTGCTGCCCTGTCTGCTACTTCATTGCCAGAAATTCCTGTATGTGATGGCACCCATAGAAAGTTTATCAATTTTTTAAGATCCGATAGAATATCTAGATAATTAAGGATATTTTTCATTATCTGGCCTTATCTTTTGCGTTTTTGAATTGCTTACATGGCTGATAATGAATCCGAACAAATTAAAAAATTTCTTGCATTGCAGTCAATAGCCAGATAAAGAGCAGTTGCGATCCCCTGTAATTCTGCGGTAAATATTGTTATGAAAGGAGGTAGTTCGTATTTTTTTATTGTATTTGTTTGGACTACTGCGTAACCAACATAGTCATTGCTTTTTGAACCATCTGTATAGATAATCTCATAATTGTTGTATTTTTCCTTGATAAAGGAATCAAAGCTAAATGTAGGTGGGTGGATATTTCTTAACGAGAGGTCTATTTTTGGTGGAGGGTTTGTCCAAATTGGCTTATGCAAGTCATAGTCCGCTACGTCTATGGGTATACTATGGATTTCACTGATCATATCTCTGAATCTGATTGCTAATGGAGAAGAATTTCTTGGTTTCGAGTTATATAATTGTATATGCTGTGGATGAAAAATGTGGTTGTATGCAGGATTGTTAGGCTGGAGTTTAATTTTTGCAAGGTATGAGGAGATCAGCTCCTGACGATGAAAAACAAGTGGTGGAATCGAGGCTTCTACGCAAAGGCTAATTATAGGACTTGTCCGAAATGCTCCAGTGGCGAGTCTTATGCCCGTATGATGAACTATATCCAGGAGTAGCAGGTGATTAGTTTTCACTGATGAATAAATAGCACAACCATAATCGATCTTAGATCGGACGAGGCTTGTATATACCATAAGCATGCTTTTGCGGTCGGCACCCCAGGATGTCTTAGCGAGCACCTTCATTAATTTAAGCCGGTTGGAACATTGCTCGAGTATATGTCTGATGTGGCTCAACCAAGAGAGTTTCCTTTCTAAAACCAGACCAAGAAATTTAACTTCTTCTGTGAATCTCAATCGCTCACCGTACATATAAACCTCTGGACATTCGGATGGATTTCTTTTCCTTGAGAACATAAGGCATTTAGTCTTACTAGTTGAGAAGCGAAGGTTATTATTATCTGCCGAGATTTGAAGGTTGCGGATGACATTCTCAAGGATCCCTTCATCCAGTTGCTATACCTGAATCGTAGTAGAATGGTAAGATCATCGACATACAGAAATGCTTTGATTGGCCGTGGAATTACATTGACTATTGAATTAATGGCTATTGCGAATAGCGTGCAGCTTAGTAAACTTCCTTGTGGTATGTCGTTTACTATTGTCTTGGAAGCAGAGATGTATCGTCCTATTCTTACTCTTATGCACCTCAGTTGAAGGAAGCTTTTCAGAAAGTTGAATAGGTTTCCACGAAAACCCCATGAATACGTGTTTTGTAGAATGACATTCCTATTGATGGTGTCATACGCGTTTTCTAAGTCAAAGAAGACTCCGACTGCCTCTTTTTGTTGTATGAACGTGTTTAGCACTTCAGCCTCCATAGTTATTAACTCATCTATTGTAGATCTGCCTTTGCGGAAGCCGCATTGGATATCCGTTAGTATGCTGTATTTTTCCAATATCCAAACGAGTCTTTTATTAATAATTTTTTCTAGCAGTTTTGAGAGACAGCTAGTTATTGATATGGGCCTGTAGCTATTTATTATGTATTTGACATTACCGGGTTTTAAAACTAGTATGATAATTGATTCTCTCCAAGATACGGGATAATAAGGGACTTCCCAAATTCTATTATATGTGGATAATAGTGCGCTTTTTGCTGTGGATGGTAGATTTTTAATAATTAAATTATGGATATCGTCCTTACCTGGGGATGAAGGTTTTAATTCGTCAATATCCGACTGTAGCTCCCAAGAGGTGAATGGAAGATTGTATTGCTGCTGGAGATGTTCTTCGTGGCCAGAGTTTCCATCACTTTCCTGAACATCGCTATCATCCTGGTCAGGTATTGTTCGGTAGTTGGAAATACTTGCATAATGATTCACAAAAGCTTCGGCTATTGTTTGTGTGTCAGTAACTATGTTTCCTTGCAGATTAATTGCTGGTGTTTCCGGATTAAATTTGCCTGCAATACTTTGGATTTTCTGCCAGATCTTCTTGATAGGGGTGTGGACATTTATGGACTCGACATACGAGATCCAGGATCGCTTCTTTTTGGTTTTAATAATGCTTCGAGAGATAGCTTTTTCTTTTTTATACTTTATGAGATTTTCGGTTGTGGGGTTTCGCTGAAACAGTTTTAGGGCTTTATTTTTTATTTTTAGAGCTTTTCGACAGTCCTCATCAAACCAGGGAGCGTGGTTGAGTCTAGGGAGGCCTTTGGATTTTGGGATGCTATTAATGGCAGAGTCTATTATTTTTGAAGTGAGAAACCCAATTGCTTCGTCTATATCGTCTGGCAAATCTTGGGATTTTATCTTTATAGAGCTTTTAAAGACTTCCCAGTTTGCTTTTTCGACAATCCATCGTGGTTGGCATGTCAATTTGGGTAACTCATGATTAAAGTTTAATTTGATGGGGAAGTGGTCGCTTCCATATTGGTTTTGGCATACTTCCCACGACAAATGATTTTCTAATGCAGGTGAGGAGACGGCTAAGTCAATAGCCGAAAATGTTCCAGTTCTGGGACATAGGTGAGCCATATCTCCTGTGTTGAGTACTAAAGCATCAGTAGCATCTATGACTCTTCTGATAACATTTCCTCTTGGATTGTTTAGCCCGTTGAGACTCCAAGAGCTGTGGGATCCATTCATATCCCCAACAATAAGATAAGGGCATGGCAGCCTATTAATAAGTTGTAGTAGCCCAATTTCGTTTATGGGTTCAGTAGGAGGTAATTATATGTTGCATATGGTGATCGAAAAGGATAGTTTGACTTGGATAACTGTAGCTTGTAGTGGGGTGTCTATGTGCAGTTCTCTAGAGAAGAGGTGCCTCCTAACTGCTGTGGCAACTCCTCCATGAGCCCTTTCTCCTTGCTTTAGCTCCTTGTCTTTGCGATACACCGTGAAATGAGGCATCGTCAGATCTAAGTTTTGGGACAGCTTGGTTCCCTGAAGGCATATGACGGCGGGGTCGGCATTCTTCAGTAGAACCTTCATTTCAGCATGCTGAGTACGGATTCCATTACAATTCCATGATATAATGGGCATCTTAATTAGTGACTTTATGACCACCCAATGGAGTCATCTGCCATAATAACTCATCAATACTTACTATTACTAATCCTGAATAATATATCCCATAATTATTACATTTCAATCCGTTAAGAATTGATTTTATTAAAAAACAGAGGGGGATTATGAGGCAATTCTTTTGAAATAGTAAGCGTGGTGTTCTTGGGTTGATTGAGATAATTATATTTCTATTAAGACAAATTGAGATAAATATTTTCAATAAAATTTTTGTTTTATTTATTTCGAATAAACTATTTTTATGTGGGATATTATCGAACTTGGTAACATTAAAAATATATAGGGAACGGCTATATGGAAAGATTAGGTCTATCTGATTTAATGAAAAACTTAAGATGCATAATATGTGTTTGTGGTTGAAATTATTTCTAGTATAAGAGTTTCCTCTACACCAAAACAGATACATCGTCATTAATAGAAAATTAATTAGTATCCATTTCACTTTCATTTTTAGTTTCATCATTATTTTGTTTGTTTTGTTTTTTTGAGTTCCGTTTAAGTGTGTTGCGTTTTGGAAGTGGAGGAGTTTTAAGTTTACCGTCATTTTTTGTTCATCCGGGCTGGGATCCGGAGGATTAGTTTTTAAAACTATTTTGGGTGTTACTGGGGGGCGGGGGCGTTCGGAGGGTGTGAAAGTAAGGGGGTGTCAGGGAAAGGCGTAAAAGACGAAATAGTGGTGGGGAGGGAGGGGCCAGGTGGCGGGAGAGGGGAGGGTGGGAGGGGAAGTGTTGGGGCAGGAGTGGGGATCTGAGGTGTAGGAAAAGATAGGGAAGTTAATCCATTACAGTAAGTACCAGTGGAGTGGGCCGGGATAGCCGAGCGTGTAGGAGCGCGACCCGCTGTTGCACGCTCGAGCCGAACGGCGGCGGTTCGAATCCGCCCTGTGAGGGTTGACTTTTATTTCGTGGAGGCCCCACGGAATAAATTTCTACCCTCCCACCATGGTTAGAATAGGTTGGTTACACCTCTAGAGTAACCCCCCGTATGCCACACATGGCCAGGTAGGGGTACCGAACAAAAAAAAAAAAAAAAAAAAAGTACCAGTGGAGCGAGACGCTACCAACTCAGTATTGGAATTAACCTTAGACTCAATAAAGTCGACTGTCTAGCAACCGACTTCTATTCATTTGCCTCTATTCCTAACAGCCTCAGCATAGCTGATAGATGAGGTACCATGTTTTTCTCTGTACATTCGTCTCGCGGTTCCGTAAGGTACTTTATCTTTAAATTGTATGGCCTTTATTTCTTTTTCTTCAATAAATCGAGGGCATTTGAAATCTAGACTGGGGTGATTTTGTTTACAATTGACACAATTTGGATTAATTGTGTCGCACTGTGCACCTGGGTTGGCGGGCTTGGCACAGAATTCACAAATAGGCTCTCTAGAGCATGTGTCTGAAAAATGTCCAATTTTTAGGCATTTCCGACACCTTATAGGATTAGGTACGTACATTTTAATTTTTATTTTATAAAACCCTACGTCGATATCTTCAGGGAGAGTGGGGAGTGAGAATGTTAGTATATATAAACTAGTTTTCCTTTCAATTCCTGCCTTTCTAGAGATAATTCTTTTAATTTTTTTGACGTTTTGGTCTTTCAATTCTACTAATATTTCGTGTTCATCTAAATTATCTAAATCAGGACAAAAAATAACTCCCTTACTCAAATTTAGTTTTTCATGGGTTTTGACCCGAATTTTAACCCATTTCATCCCAACTTTTCAAAAATTAATATTTCAGGTTTAAACTCAGTACGCAATCAAATTAGCCCATTAGTAGTGTACGTGCTAAGTATCAACCCAAAAACATCGCCTGGGGGGGGGGTTTTGCCCCCCGCCCCAATATTGGGGCAGTGGGAACGGAAGGGTACATGTCCATTATAAATTAAAAATCATTTTTTAAAATTACTTTTATTCACAAACTACAAAAAGAACTATATAATTTACATAATAAAGCGCACTTGGATGACATGAAGTAATATCTAAGAGATAAAACTAGGAATGAAAAATTTCAAAGCAATTTGCATGACAACCAACATTACATTTTTTACAACTGATTTGTTGTACAATGCTTGATTTGGGTTGGACTTGAAATTATTATATGACCATGTCCCTCTAGCCTAACATCATTAGGAACTCTCTTCGAAACGCTGGTATGAAGCCTCGGTCGTTTGGTTGGTGCTGGTTTTCTGCATTGCATTTTTTTGATTGGATGTTGACTCGGAATTTTGTAATATTTTCATCCAGCATCATTACAGGGCCACAAAAAAAAGTTGTTCAATAAGTATCTTCTTTTTTTCGCAGAAATCCACCTATTGGCCAGCTGGACGGGTTCGATGCCATGCGGAGTGGAAGATATAGTCACCACATTGTTGTCGTTTACTGGTTTTTCTGACACTATGTCATGAATTACAGGCCCTCCAATTATGGTTCACACTGAACTTCCTGATATGGTTCGCACTGAACTACTGCTCTACACCTTGTACTCTAATCCAATGGGTTTTTCATGGATCTGTTGCTTTGCCCCAAGCCGACCGAAATAAGGCATCATTGCCCAATTCAGGATCAAATTTATAAAAGTTCAGACAGTTAACAATTACGTGGATATCTGGCCCCTCTGTATACACTGTTGCTCTAAATGCCTCTTCACTAAGTTATTAGCGAAAGAGCTCCTTCAATGGTGAATATTCTCAAAAATAAAGTAAAATAAGAATGTTTAGATAAACGTACCCGGCCGATCCCACTGCCCCAAAAAATGGGCACCCAATAAAACCTGAGATAAATCCCCTAAATTACAAATGTTTGATATACTGGGTATTACTAATCATAATTACATACATTGTAAAGTAATATTATAGTAAGAAAACTAATACACAATAATCACTGCTCTTGAAAAAAAAAAAAATACTTTTTATTGCACTCCATGCTAATAATCCTTTGTTTAGTGGAAAACTATAAATCACACAAGGAATTTTATACTGTGGCATTCACAACAATCGATACTCTGTGGTCCCAATATTGTGTGAAACAAGTTTTGAATGCAAAAAATCGTATACATTAAACTTAAAGCATGTTTATATCACTGCCCCATTTTTGGGGCAGTGGGATAAAAAGGGTTAATTTCTCCGAAATTGGTTAATTTTAATAGTTTCTCAGATTGAAGGTTAGTATTCGTCTCTATTAGAATCGTTCCATTTTTTAATTTTTTTACATTCTTAGGCTCATCACATAAGTTTTTAATGGTTTTATGTATCAAAAAAGGAGAGATTTTCTTCAAATCTCCATCTCCTTCCCTTTCAATAATTAAAAATCTATTTTTATTAGGGGTTAATCCCGATTCATTATTTTTATTACCCTCACTTAAATCACTTCTATGCCTTTTTAATCGTTTACGATTTGTAGGCTGTATGTCAGGGGGTCTATTCATGATTGATAGGTTAAAGTATATTCCCACAAGGAAGGGTAGCTGAGGTACCAGGCCAGGCAGACAAGGCAGCCCGGACGAAGGAAGGTTCCCCAAACCTGGGTCAATACACTGACAAGAGGGAACCACCACTGAAGCGTTAGGTGAAGGATGCAAGGGCCCAACAAGGCTCAGCTAACGACGCCGCGGCGTCCAAGGCGGAACCCTCACTTTACTTCCACAGGCAGGGTGAGGGAGGGCAGCCCCAAATCCCAGACGACTCTTAAGGGACCTAGGTCTTCTCTGGATACATCTGCACCAGTTGCGAAAAAGCCCAGAGAAACCACAGGACAGAAGATTAAGTACGCCCTTGATGCAAGAAAGCAGTTGGTTGCGGTGATACCTATGGACTATCCGCAAACTCAACTGACCTGGGAGCATTGAGTGCAGCTGCAAGAGCTAATCACTAATAAGGTGGACGAGATAGACGAAGAGGGGGACGATCAGCCACTCATCAACAGAGGCGGCTGTATCGTTTCATGGCTGGAAAAAATAATCCCTGAAATCAAGATGAGAGATGAAATCGGTCCTCCGACTCAGTGACACCAGAGAGCTTATGAAGATGGTGAAGATCGGAGCTTTTTTTTTCCAGGAAAAACTCTATCTGTGGAAATACTTCTCAAGGGTCTGAGAGTTCAAAATTAAACAGCCGCGGACATTAAGAACTGGCGACTGCACTATTTAAAAGAGATTAAGAAGGGCTACTTCTAAATCCTCAAAATCCAGAAACCAAGCCTAGAATGTATCAAAGCCACAGTTATGAAGGTTGGCTGCGGGATGAAAGTAATCAACTTCAGGAAAATCAGAAATGCTGCTGCAGAGCAACCCCCACCGACAGCAATCCATCATTATGCTGGAGGGATACCTACCTTATGAGTAAATCTCGGAATTCCGTGCAGTATAAATTTTAAAACGTGCAATAAAAACTTCAAAACATGCAAAACCGTGCCTTAAAAACTTCAAAACGTGCAAAAACATGCAATAAAAATTAATTGTTTGAAATTCAGGCATTAAATTATTTTTGTGAACAAAAAATAGTGCTTTGGAAAAAAATAAGTAGCGGAGAGTAAATTAAAACAGAATCTCTTTTATTTTTACAGATTATTTTTATAATATAGATTTTGGTAAAATCACTGAATTTTGGATCATTGTTTGTATAAATTTGTTGAATGCGTACCTCATTGTGACAGAGGGAATCTCGTTAATCCACTCATGGCGGCCCCGAGGGTGATCGTACCTAGCCAGTGGCCTACACCGACCACCCCCGCACCATGAAAGGCGAGGAGAGAGAGGACGGGGACAGAACCTGCTAACCAGCCTGACCCCAACAAACACTCATGACCTATACAGGTCGGCGCTTGGTGGTCTCAGTAACCACGACCACCACGTCCGTACCAGGCACCCTTAGGGGTCCTGGCACCACCCAACGGTGACGCCCGGGAGAGCGTCATCCCCGTGGTACCATTTGGCATCACCGCCTCAACTCCCGAATGGATAGCGGGCCGGACAACCTGTCCTACGGATTCTCCTACTCAGGGCATGATGGCGGGGGCTTACCACCATGGCCTAAAGAGGACTGGTCCCGTGCCAGCGCCTCTGTCGTTCGCGAGTTGTAACAACAACTCCCCAGGGGGCACCACAAGGAGGTGACAGTAGGCGTTGCAGGGGATCGGGCAAGCGGGGAACAACAGACAGTGAGTGGGCACTATAGCTTGATGTTCCCACATGAGGGTAGGAAGACTCCCGCACCCGTCTTCCGCCTCAGCCCCCTTTACCCCTGCCATTTGCCCCCCCACCCCATTGTGACAGATGAGGTCTGCGAGAGCTTGGAAGTAGGCAGATTTCTCAACGGGAAAGGGAACCCGAAACATAGCAAGCTGTTAAGCTATCCCGGCCGACGCTGCATGAAGTGCTAACCCGTGCCTTTGAGTTTGAGACAGTCAAGCATTCGATTCGAGGCCATGCTTGAGTTAGAGCTGACGATGCGGAACTAGAGACAACAATTAATGTGGAAGGCACTATTAAAAAGGTCCTTGAGGTTCTAATAACGCGCAGGAAGGAGATCCGCTGTTGGCGTTGCGGTCAGCTGGGACATCCTAGAAGCAAATGCAAAGCAGCAAAACCCGAGCGGAATCAAGAATCTCAGGAGAACGTGTGAGTGTTGACGGGGCAACTGCCAACCCATGACAAGAAAGCCCTCCAGGGAGCGACGGGGAGGAGAACAACAGTTGTCACCAACGAGAGATGGTAAAGGAGCAGGACAACGACCCGGACCTAAGCCGCATAAAACAATGTAAAATTTCTGACCGAGAAAGATCGTCCTGGCAGGAAGTTGCTTCTCTATCTAAAACGTTGAAACCCACCGGACCCAATGAAACTCTATTACGATAGATAGCGCACCTTGAAAATGATGTCGGCGATCAGAAGTGCCTGCAGGTTATCACCTCAAGGAGCAGGGTGCCGAACTGCTTCAAGCGTTAAAGCGTTCAAGCGTGCTTCAAGCCGAACTGCTACCCGTCATCTTGGGGCACATCGCAAATTGGAGAAGGTTCGTGAGAGGTTCTATTGGGCGAACCTTAAGGACGACGTTATGGATTCATACATTTCATATACTGCTTCTAATGGACCCACCAAGAGAAGGAAAGCTCTAATGAAGCAATATAATGTGGAAGCCCCTTTTGAACGCGTAGCTGTCGACGTTGCTGGCCCTTTCCCTACGACTGGTGCGGGAAACCGCTACATACTGGTGGACATAGACTAATTTAGGAAGTGGGTAGAGGCCTACGCAATAAGGAATCAGGAAACCTGCACCGTTACGGATGTTCTTGTGAAAGGGCTCGTCAGTCGGTTTGGTGTTCCCTTGGAACTGCACTCCAACCAAGGAAGGATATAATGTCATAGCTTATTAGCCATGACAACTCAAGGTGAATAGAGAGAAGGTCGGCTTTCTTGGGAAACAACCCGCACAACCCCTTCCCGCTTACGTCATAGGACGCATGACTCGAAGCAGATGTATTGAATTCTCTTTAAATACTACAATTTTTCGAAATGCCTTTAAAGCGAATAAGATTAATATTTTCCATTATTTTAAATACTGATTTCACAGCTGAGAATCTCCACAAACCCGACCATTAATCATGAACATCAGACTTTTATTAAATAAAAAAATTGGGTTGGTATAGTTTTTTCTTTTCTTAATACTGAAATAATCTTGCATGTACATACCAATTAATTATATTCTCCTTGTGATTATTTATATCTGGTCTGACTCATCATTGAATTTTCAAGATTTTTATTCATTATTTTTTTCGAATCCATAAATTTTTCCTTTATTTAAAATATGTTTATCTCTGATACCGAATCTAGTTCCTATTTATAGCCACTTAAGATGTTTTAATTTTCCTATCCGGATGTTCGGATCAATTAGACCATAATCCCCATCAATTATCTAATAATAAATGTTTTTACCACTGGATCAATAAAAATGTTGCCTCAGTATTCTGGGAGTCCATGAAGATTTCAGTATCTTCTCAAAAATAATCTTAGGGATACCTGGAGGCGCTACGGCTGCTCCACATTGAGGGTTTTCCCTACTAGACACAATTAAAACAATAACCCGACTTCAGGGGTGATGGAGGACCTCTGTCTACTCCAAAGTAAAAAAGTACAATAATCCAATTAGGATATACAAAAATACAAAATCGATCCACGTTATTTAAATGTTATTATTGGGGGCTGCTCATAGCTATCAAACAATTAAGGCGATTTACAATCACTATTTACTAACAGTTTTCGGGTATCAATCGTGACCAAAGCAAATTTGAACTTGAACATATTAACTTTTTCATTCATGGGTAATCTAACGTATATTTCACTTGGTATTAATCAATAAAATCCCAATTGGTAAATCGTTGTTTAAGATCATGTTACTTTTATTTTGAATTATTCTACTAAATGAATTTTAATATCTTATTTTTTTCCTATTTTCAATCAAAAGAATTTACACTGAGATCCACTTAACCGTTTATTATTAAGTTTATGTAGTTGAAATCCTAATACTATCAATTCCTAAATTTAAAAGAGAAACTAATTTACATACAAATATTTACAATTATATTTACAGAGATTATCTACATGGATCCAGAACGGGTTGAGTTGGCGACGGCTTCGCCAGGACCCAATAGCTCGTCAACGGAAGGGACGCTAGATGGAAACCCCTTTTTATCCCCTGGACTGGGATAAAGACTACCGTGTCTTATTATAACACCGTACGCGCTTCTTATTTACATGGTTCAAGATCAAATAATCCATATAGAAGTCAAATAGCAAAAACAGGAAGGTGATTGGCTCCGTTGGCGAATCCTTAAGATAAATATATGTTCTGACTCGATAATTGTAATTTTCTTTATTTACTGGGAGTGGCTTTATAATCATACTAAGCGAGTATGCAATGATCTGCTCTTGGAGGTGACTTATAAGAATTAATTAATTTTATAAATTCCACGAGGCCTAAATAGTACCCTTCATTAGCAATCGCCACAGGTCGGTCTCTTCATCTTCAACCTTTTCATGGGTCATATCAACTTCCTCACGTACTTGGCAAGATTCAAGAGTTTCTACCTGAGCTTGAGGGATTAGTAAATTCTCTTGAATGGTTTCTTCTTGAAGATTCTTCGTTTCATCTTCAACTTTGAAGGGAAACTTCTCTTGCCCGTCGGAATTAGTCTCAATGTCACCACTTTCTGATTGACCATTAGAAACCGTTCCTTCCCTCGGAGATTCGTCACTAATAATCTCTACATTTTCCAGGGCAGTAATCTCGTTCGGTCCAGTTTCCATACAATTGGTCACATGGGGTTCATTAATATAATTTTCCACTGTTTTATGGACATGGGCATCATCTTCTGCACTCTCATTCATATCCTCACTTTCAGCTAGGGGTGGTTTCTGTATTTCCTCATCAGGTCTAGTAAAACGTTTTGCAGACGCTTCCAACTTCAGATTCGTTGTATGTAAAGCTTTATTTATTTCATGTAGGTGTTTATTCTTCTCTTCTATTATTCTCTTTATCTCATTATACCTATCTTTTTCCATTCTCTGCATCTCTTCTATTAGCTGTCGTATTAACATATCTTCTGGACTGAGGCTATTTTCTTCTGTTTTATTCCTGGTCTGTGGCTGAGTTGCTTTTGGAATTGGTACCACTGTTTCTTCAGCCAATCCCGTATTCGGCTGTGGTAGTTTCTCGTTTTCTACCCTCGAAGCCATATCAAAATGTCGTACGCGTATATTATCCCTTTAATATTTACTGAAACCTCCGCAAGCACTGATTGGTTAAACGCAAGCACTGATTAAATATAACACAAAAAACAAGCCACGTATCATAAACCCGGTTACAAGAATTATTATCACAGCCTTCACCCCACACATCACTAATTTAACCCTGAGAAAAAAAAAATCACAAAAAAAAAAAGAAAACGACTCAAGGTTTAACGCGAAATCGTGAAGCATTTTTAGATAAATAAAATCAAACTTTAACTATATTTACCATAATGCCACTTTGTATAATTTATCAAGAAATGTCAGCTAATGATATAAACGAATTGGTAAGTTCGTCCCCACAAGGGATGCCATTTTACTTCCTACGTTCCTGGTCTCCCGCTTTTCTAAGGCGGGTGGGGGTTACCAGAAACGGCATATATATAATTAATATAATGGATATGTATCAATTGTATATTGGATACTTTTCCAGAGGTGACGTGTTTACCAATTCTATTTTATTTTAATAAACCTGTGGCATAGGGTAAATGATAATAACTTTCACTTACCAACTTACATTAGAAATTGACATGTTTTTTAATTGCCATTTCTATAAATAATATAAAAAAGACTTGATTTTGATTAAAAATGATTAATTTAATCAAAATCATTAAAGCCGTTTTTGAGATATTCCAAAAAAATGTAAAAATTGGAAAAAAAGTTATGAAATAAAGAGCCCCCTGCATTTGACCAATTTTGATGAAATTTTGTCGTCACATTGTGAGCATATACATACACCAAATATCCAGTCTTATCAAAATCATTACAGCCGTTGTTGAGTAAATAAAAAAAAAATCTAAACATTAGATAAAATTCTTTATGTAAAGTACCCCCTCCGTTTCACCAATTTTGATGAAATTTCGGCAGTCGCATCGCAGGCATATACATACATCAAATACCCAGTTTGATAAAAATCGTGAAAGCCGTTTTTGAGTAAATAAAAAAAACACGTGAACATAAAACAAAATTTATTAAGTAAAGTACCCCCTCAAATTAATCAATTTTGATGAAATTTTGTCTGTCACATTGTGAGTATATAAATACACCAAATATCCAGTCTTATCAAAATCATTACAGCCGTTGTTGAGTAAATAAAAAAAAACACGTGAACATAAGACAAAATTTATTAAGTAAAGTACCCCCTCAAATTAATCAATTTTGATGAAATTTTGACTGTCATATCGCAGGAACATACATGCATCAAATATGAAGTTTAATCAAAATCGTTAGAGCGGTTTTTGAGAAAAACGAAAAAAACGTAAAAATTAGATAAAATTCTTTAAGTAAAGTACCCCCTCTGATTCACCAATTTTGATGAAATTTTTGCTGTCACATCGCGGGTATATCCATACACCAAATACCCAATTTCAGGTTCGTGCGGTTTATAGTTTTTGAGCTAGTCTGTTCACATACACACACACACACAGACCATTTCGCTGGACTTGGTAATTGCACTCAGGGGACCCCAAAACGTGTATTTTCGTTGAAAACCGGAAGTCGAAATTTTTCACGATCGCAATACTTTCCTTACTATATATTTCATATATAAGTAAGTGAAAGTAAAAAAACAAATCTAAATTGAACTATATCTTTAATTTTATTGACCAATATTGTAAATCATTTATATCCCCTTTAATATATCTTATAAAGATATTTAACTGACACAAATTAGTTAATGGATGCTGACTGGCAATTTAACATTATTTAATAAATACTGACCACACAATATTACAACTAGTACTGTATATTCATTAACCTTATCTGGTGGGCACTCTCTGGTGTTGTCTCTGGTCTATCTGCTGGATCAGTCCCTGCCATCTCTGACGCTCTCTCAGATTCAGCACAGCATCCCATCTCAGCCAGTCTGGCTTTGCCCTCGCTCTCTCCCTGGACCTCCACACTCCTCGTACTCTACTCTCCCCGAACTCTGTCCACCTCCGAACTCCCCCCTCCACTCGACCTCTCTAAACTTCTCTCCTCTCTCCAACTTCTCCTCCGTATAAGTCTTCTTTCCCCCACTCTCTTCAGACTTCCTCTGATTGGCTGGCTGCAGACTTTTCCTGATTGGTTGGTTCCAGATTTCATCTGATTGCCTAGCTGCCTAAAATTTCCCTTCCTTTCTATATTCAACGTGTTTCCCAGCGGCTTCTTTGCCGGGGCAAAACCAGGGTTTATGGCCACTAATTTCTCAAACAATCTTCTTAGATATTTCCCTGGATGTTTGTCGGCAGCATTAGTCTTTGCGGCTCGGTCTTAGGCTTTGCTTATTTTGAATTTCTAACCGAAGGTTTATGGCCCCAATAACTTACAAGGCGGTATTTCCAAGACCTAGCCGCCCTCAGGTAAAACTGACCACTGGGTTGACTATATACAGTACTTTACATATTTTGATATTAAATTATTAATTAAATTTACTTTTCCTATCACGACAGCATCCATAATACATAGCATAATAATACTCTTAGAGAATACTCGTATTACATATGAATACAGATATTACGAATGCCATGTTAAACCATAACTTGATAGATTTAATTCGAGCATGAATATTTATAAACTGATGAAAAATAACTTGAATGATTTTTTTCAGACGGCTAGAGGAAGCGCTGTGCCACCACCACCCCCACCACCACAAGATCTGCCTACCATGGAGCCTGAATACGAGGTCATCGAATTTTCGGGGCAGCAAACCTACAGCAACCAACCTATCATCAGGGGCAAAGGTAACAGTTATTAGCTGGGTCCTATAGAAGGGGCTACGACCCTTCTCTTTTCTTAGAACCAATATTATTAGAAGTTCATATAACAACTTTAATGCATACTTTCTCTATTTGCCTTCATATTTGAAAATGTTGTCACTTATGCTGTAAGTTTGGTGTTTGATTACTGATTAATATATGAATAGTATAGGGGAACACGGAATAATAAAAGGGTAGGAGAATAACATTCGGAGATATTAAACGACACGATTGCTGATAAACAAAGAAACAAAACATTTAATTATTTCCATTAAGGAATAGAACATCATTGAATAATTCTAAAGGCTAAATTACTAGAAAGAGAATAAAAAAGAGGACATATAGCTAAATTATATGTAACAGAACACATCTTACTTATAATATGCTTACTGAAAAAAAAGGCTTTAGGTTAAGAAGATATCAAAACAAACAAAGTAAAAAGAATTGGTGACCACCACAATATGAATTAGGCTTCCTAATTTTGTGAAGGATTGAATTAATGGTAAAATACAATCAGGTGAAATATATTTTCATTTAATTGTCTTTATCTACTAAATTTCTCTTAGTTGGCGAACTACATAAAAACATTCTCTAAATGATTACACCACTGGCGAACTGTACACTCATCATAGACAATGGCGAACTGGAAGTCTATATCTAGTCATCGACTAAC
This sequence comes from Aelia acuminata, assembly GCA_911387785.2. Lineage (NCBI taxonomy): Eukaryota > Metazoa > Arthropoda > Insecta > Hemiptera > Pentatomidae > Aelia > Aelia acuminata. Next base: position 71,291,032 of record OU426978.1, read on the forward strand.
TGGAACACTGAACAACGCTCACAATTTTCCTGAGCTGGTAGGAAGAAATTAAAAGAGTACTCACAGTCTAGCTGAGCGTCAAGCCGACTCTGAGGATCCATAACCCTTTTACGTAAGTCCGCGGTAAGAGAGCTAGACCTGCGTCCTCTGCCAGCTTGTAGAACAGAAGATAAGCGAGACGGGGAGCGGGATAGCAGCCGACGATGCTAGCGGGGCCAGAGCTCAAGATAGAATGCCAGATGTGGGGATGAAAAGGCGGCAGGAGTCTTTCTCAGCTGTTTCCTTTAGTATGGCTGTATGACTTCATCTTAACCTGTCATATACACAATTGAAAAGGACGGGAGCCGTGGATAAGCGGGAATTCCAGTAATTTAAAATTTGAAAACTTATGAGTGTTGAGACCAAACATTTGGTTTAGTCGTTACTGGTTTCTGAATGAGCGGTATCCTATTCAAAGAGTGGAAGTTACAGGTTTCCAAAATAAATATCTCTTTTTCAATCGTTGTTTTTAATTTTTTGAGTAAAGGAGAAAAAGAGTTCATTGTAAATGAAGTTTGCATTCAGAGACGATATCGTAAAGATTTCAAATAATGATGTTGCACTGCAATATAATGTGGTTATCGACAGCTGTTTGGGACTCACATGAAGCACACACTTCAGGTCAGTCTTAAAGTTTAGTTATTTTAAAGTGTTGTTAATTTAAAAACGCTTTATTTTGTGCCATTTGTACAATTTTAGTGAGCTTGTTACATAAACTAATAAATTTCAGCTCATTTATAAAAGGTGCATGGTGTGGTGTATTTAAATCATGTTTATTGGTCATTCTCGCCAAAACGTACAATTCGATGGCCCGGCAATTTTCGAGTAATTAACGACAAAGTTTCAAACTCTGGAAAACAATTTCCGAAACAAAATTTTGTGCTCTTTCTGGTCAGCCTCATTTGAAAATGACTAAATTACTGCTTAATTACGAAAATTCTAATTGTGTAATCAAAAACGTGTTTTTTTCAGTGTCCCCAGGACAAGGTAGTCACCTTTGGCCACTTGGCACGGGCGCACACTTTAACCTTTCCAACTTTTTTTTTCTCATTTTGTCCCATTTGATCTAAACTTTCCTAATTTGAAGCCCAAATATTATTTATTTTACTATAAATGAGCTATTTTTCATGAAAACTGCAAATCAATTATCTTTCACTTACTTTGAGCAAAAACTCAAAATTGAATAGTAAATCTCAAATAGTATTGAACTACATCCATATGGTAATAATCAATATATATTATAAGCAAAGTGTACAATGTGCGTGGCGATAAGGCTCAAAAACAACTCAACGTAAGTTTAATAAAGTTATGTCAGCGTGTAGCTATACAACCCCTAACGGAGAAGAAGGTTTCCGTTTTTCTCTTAAGGGTATAAAATTGAAGAGAAAAGGACTGAAATTTTAAGCCTCTCGCACCATGTAATTAGCCTACCTGAGAATGACGTACGAGTTTATGAATGAAAAATTTAGTTCGAGCAGCAGACTACCAGAAAGCGCTAGGGTGCGTTTCACTCAATGTTTATTGTTCATTCATTCCGTTCAGATTGTAAAGGTTATATATTTTACAGCTGTTCTTTTTAAAAAAATAATTAATTTCACTTTTGCGTTAAAAATAAAATAATGATTTTAAATCTCTGCAATGAATTAGAAAACCGCCTGGATACCTTAAAAAATTAATTTTCTCATAAGAAGTTTAATTGATTAACACATTACATTTAATCAATATATAACATATACTTAAGTAAATTTAATGCAATATGGGTGAACATGTTTTAGTTGTACAGTGAGCGAATAAAAGCAGACATAAAAAAAAGAGATAAATTGACTAAATATAAATCGAAAATAAAAAGTTTTAAGTGTTCTTATTGTATGTAATTATGAAAAAGAAGTTGGTTATATTACTATGTATGATGAGGATTCCAGTTGACAAAATGACTAACTCCAATTAGACCATTTTTACTTTCACTTACCTATATATGAAATATATAGTAAGTGGAAGTATTGCGATCGTGAAAAATTTCGACTTCCGGTTTTCAACGGAAATACACGTTTGAGGGTCCCCTGAGTCCAAATAAAAAGTCCCGCGAAATGGTCTGTGTGTGTGTGTGAACAGACTAGCTCAATAACTATTAACCGTGCGAACCTGAAATTGGGTATTTAGTGTATGTATATGCCCGCGATGTGACAGCAAAAATTTCATCAAAATTGGTCAAAGGGTGGGGTTACTTTATTTAATACATTTTTACGTTTTTTTCGATTCTCTCAAAAACGGCTCTAACGATTTTGATTAAACTGAATATTTGATGTATTGGTATGCCCGAGATATAACCGTAAAAATTTCATCTAAATTGATCAACCGGAGGGGGGACTTTACTTAATAAATTTTGTATCATTTTCACGTGTTTTTTTATTTACTAAAAAACGACTTTCACGATTTTGATCAAACTGGGTATTATATGTGTGCATATGCCAAAGATGTGATAGCCAACATTTCATCAAAATCGATCAACCGGAGGGGGGACTTTACTTGATAAATTTTGTACTATTTTCACGTGTTTTTTTATTTACTCAAAAAAGGGCTTTCACGATTTTGATCAAACTGGGTATTATATGTGTGCATATGCCAAAGATGTGATAGCCAACATTTCATCAAAATCGATCAACCGGAGGGGGGACTTTACTTGATAAATTTTGTACTATTTTCACGTGTTTTTTTATTTACTCAAAAAAGGGCTTTCACGATTTTGATCAAACTGGGTATTTGATGTATGTATCTGCCAAAGATGTGATAGCCAACATTTCATCAAAATTGATCAACCGGAGGGGGGACTTTACTTGATAAATTTTGTACTATTTTCACGTGTTTTTTTATTTACTCAAAAAAGGGCTTTCACGATTTTGATCAAACTGGGTATTTGATGTATGTATCTGCCAAAGATGTGATAGCCAACATTTCATCAAAATTGATCAACCGGAGGGGGGACTTTACTTAATAAATTTTGTATCATTTTCACGTGTTTTTTTATTTACTAAAAATCTGGTGCGTGCGCGCAACACACAACTTTCACTTACCAACTTACTTAGATTAGAAATTGACGTGTTTTGCTAATTATCATTTCCCAAAGTCACACATTTTTCTACATTCATATCTTATTTTTGTTAATCGTTAAAGCCGTTTTTGAGTAAATAAAAAACCCCGTGAAAATGATACAAAATTTATTAAGTAAAGTCCCCCCTCCCTTAGATCAATTTTGATGAAATTTTTACAGTCATATCTCGGGCATATAAATACATCAAATACCAAGTTTGATCAAAATCGCTAAAACCGTTTTTGAGTAAATAAAAAAAACATGTGAAAATGGTACAAAATTTATTAAGTAAAGTCCCCCCTCCCGTAGATCAATTTTGATGAAATTTTTACAGTCACATCTCGGGCATATAAATACATCAAATACCAAGTTTTATTAAAATCGTTAAAACCGTTTTTGAGTAAATAAAAAAAACACGTGAAAATGATATAAAATTTATTAAGTAAAGTCCCCCCTCCGGTTAATCAATTTTGATGAAATTTTAACAGTCACATCTCGGGCATATAAATACATCAAATACCAAGTTTGATCAAAATCGTTAAAACCGTTTTTGAGTAAATAAAAAAAACATGTGAAAATGGTACAAAATTTATTAAGTAAAGTCCCCCCTCCGGTTAATCAATTTTGATGAAATTTTAACAGTCACATCTCGGGCATATAAATACATCAAATACCAAGTTTGATCAAAATCGTTAAAACCGTTTTTGAGTAAATAAAAAAAACAAGTGAAGATGATACAAATTTTATTAAGTAAAGTCCCCCCTCTGGTTCATCAATTTTGATGTAATGTTGGCTATCGCATCTTTGGCATATACATACATCAAATACCCAGTTTGATCAAAATCGTTAAAACCGTTTTTGAGTAAATTAAAAAAACACGTGATCACACAAAAAAAATGATACAAAATTTATTAAGTAAAGTCCCCCCTCCGGTTGATCAATTTTGATGAAATTTTTACAGTCATATCTCGGGCATATGAATAGATCAAATACTCAGTTTAATCAAAATCGTTATAGCCGTTTTTGAGAAAATCGATAAAAACTAAAAAAGTTATTAAATAAAGTACCCCCTCCCTTTAAGCAATTTTGATGAAATTTTTGCTGTCACATCGCGGGCATATACATACACTAAATACCCAATTTCAGATTCGCACGGCTTATAGTTTTTGAGCTAGTCTGTTCACACACACACACACACACACACAGACACACACACACACACACAGACCATTTCGCGGGACTTGGTTATTTGGACTCAGGGGACCCCAAAACGTGTATTTCCGTTGAAAACCGGAAGTCGAAATTTTTCACGATCGCAATACTTCCACTTACTATATATTTCATATATAGGTAAGTGAAAGTAAAAAACGGCTTAAACGATTTTGATCAAACTGGATATTATATGTGTGTATATGCCAAAGATGTGACATCCAAAATTTCATTAAAATTGGTCAAACGGGGGGGGGGGGCACTTTATTGAATAACTTTTTTCCAATTTTTACCTTTTTTTCGATATTCTCAAAAACGGCTTTAACAATTTTCATCAAATTCGTCATGTTTAATGAAAATTAGGTGTTATTTAATATCAGGTAAGCATTATCATTATTATAATGTTCTGAGGGGGCTGTTTTTTTGTTTCCTATAGAGTACCTTCATTTTTGTTCATATGGAGAAATTAACTGTCCCTCGTTACGCCTAAAAATAAGAAATGGCTAAATATGAGGTATGATATAAACCAAGTAAACATATAGAGGAGAAAAAAAGAAAAATATACAGTCAACTCATAAAACACGTTGAGCCCACGCATGCGTAGTACGCCTTTAATGACAGATCATTGTTCATAAATAAAGCCGTTCTGTTCATTTAATGGAAATTATTTGTTTCATGGTAACTAAATAAAATTTTCAACAAGTAAGTACATAGAGAATTATAAAATCAGCCGACTTGGAGTATTATGCTTGCAATGCCGAATTATGACAAGTAAAATGTTTTATTTAATAATAAAATAAATTAGTGTTTTTTATAGAGCAAATGAAAACAAAAATAAGAAATGAATGTGGAAAAATGTGTAACTTTAAAATTGACATTACAAAACGCATTAATTTCTAATTTAAGTAAGTTGGTAAGTGAAAGTTGTGTGTTGCGCGCACGCACCAGATTTTTACTTTCACTTACCTATAAATGAAATATATACTAAGTGGAAGTATTGCGATCGTGAAAAATTTCGACTTCCGGTTTTCAACGGAAATACACGTTTTGGGGTCCCCTGAGTCGAAATAACCAAGTCCCGCGAAATGGTCTGTGTGTGTGTCTGTATGTGTGTGTGTTAACAGACTAGCTCAAAAACTATAAACCGTGGGAACCTGAAATTGGGTATTTGGTGTATGTGTATACCCGCGATGTGACAGCAAAAATTTCATCATAATTGCACAAAGGGAGGGGTTTCTTTATTTAATAACTTTTTAAGTTTTTTCGATTTTCTCAAAAACGGCTCTAACGATATTGATTAAACTGAGTGTTTGATCTATTTATATGCCCGAAATATGTTTTGGCCTCATCCAATTTCCATCGCCGATATTTAGCCTCTACCCTTGGAACCGAGGACTACACTCGATTTTTATTTATTTATTTTTTTTTTTATTATTAAGATTCAAGTAGTCCTTTTTCCTCTTTCGATTTAATTTGCAATTTTTAGACTGCCTAACACTCCGCTCTCGTTCAATTAAGAAACCGGGTTCTTTCTCCCCGCGGACGGGGGAGGTGGGAGGGTCCTGCACCTACCCCCCTATTTTTGGCCTCATCCAATTTCCATCACCGATAGTTAGCTTCTACCCTTGGAGCCTTGGCTGCGCTCGATTTTTTTTTTTTTTTTTTATTATTAAGATTCAAGTAGTCCTTTCTACTCTTTCGATTTAATTTGCAATTTTTAGACTGCCTAACACTCCGCTCTCGTTCAATTTGTACGCTTTCGAGGTATGATATCTGTAGCCCGAAAATAGGGTTAAGGGGGTGGGTCAGAGCGGTTACACCGATTTTTAATAATATTCCAGCACCTACCCCCCTATTTTTGGCCTCATTCAATTTCCATCACCGATAGTTAGCTTCTACCCTTAGAGCCGTGGCTACGCTCGATTTTTTTATTTTTTTTATTTTTTAAGATTTAAGTAGTCCTTTTTACTCTTTCGACCTAATTGGCAATTTTTATACTGCCTAACACTCCGTTCTCGTTCAATTTGTACGCTTTCGAGGTGTGATATCTGTAGCCCGAAAATAGGGTTAAGGGAGTGGGTCAGAGCGTTTACACCGATTTTTAATAATATTCCAGCACCTACCCCCCTATTTTTGGCCTCATCCAATTTCCATCACCGATATTTAGCGTATACGGTGACAAATTAAAACGTGTGACATTAATCAGGTGACGTTAATCTAAGTAAGTTGGTAGGTGAAAGTTGTTTGTTGCGCGCACGCACCAGATTTTTTTAGGTTTACGAAAGGTATATTGCTAACCAACTGAACAGGCTAATCACTATCGAATAATAGCAGTGTTTTGAGAAGTAGTACGATTCTTAAACGGTGGAGCGCTGCCTTACTTACTACTATCCAAGACTTCGAACATATCTCATATTTTGGAAACATTCTTTGATCAAAGACCGTTTACACGGTAACATTTTATGTCAAATGTTAGATTGTTCCAACGTTGTATCCAACAATATTACCGTGTTACACAGGCCTATACAGAAGGGATATCGTTTACATCTCGGGAACTCCAGGATTTTTTACACAGTCGTGAGATAGCTACATCAATGTCTTCACCATACATTCCTACAGGCAATGGACAGATTAAACGGGGGAATGGAACAATTTAGAGGAATGTTTCCCTAGCAGTCAAGCAGCGAAACCGGGATGTATCTGATTGGGAATCAGTACTCCCCGATTCTCTCCATTCTTTCTTTACATCCTCTGCTATGCACAACAACTAATGAAAAACCCCATGAGAGGATGACACCACCGGAGATCTACCAACGGCAAATCTCTACATTCTTGGCTGGTTCCATCATCCAAAGTACTGATGAAAAAGCATATCCGCTCTAGCAAGTATGATCCGATAGTGGAAGAGGTACAACCCGTAGATACTAATCCACAATATGCCAGGGTTCAACTGCAAGATGACGGTGTCTCTTTAACCTGATTTTTTTTATTGTAAAGGATATTAATGGTACATAATAATGCCATATGATCAATTGTTATAAAAACATATGTTTTGAGTTTTTGTTTAATTCAAGTGAGTAAGCTATGTAACCGTTATAGGTATGTAAAATGTTGTTGTATAAAGATTGTTCTTATTGTTATAAACTCTTTACATGGTGACAGCGGAATTCTGAACGATGGAAGAGTTGCGCTAACTCTTCCTGATCAGGCGGCCTAATCGTCATTTTTCGAACGAGAAGTTTCCTGAAATAGTAACTGTTCACAATTTTAAACGAAAAGCAGTTTCCCCAAAGAAAAAACCTTGTACTTCAGGTGAGAAGAGATGCTATAGATGCGGGAGGTACCATCACGAGGATGATTGTCCATTCAGGAATGCAGTTTGTTTTTTCTGCAAGTGTAAGGGCCATATTCGGAGAAAATGTCCCCGAAGGAAGAAAAATAAGGAACTTGACGAAGTAGATCTCGAAAAGGTGGATCGATCATCGGAGTCAGATGAGGACATGGCTTCCAGTCGGGTCCGTCTTGATGCAATCTACTACACAAGTGGAAATGATGGAGGTAACCCATTTTATGTTTCTATTTTGGTCAATAGACAGGCTTTAAAAATCTCCTATTCCTTCTGAATTGTTTACCATCGATATCCACTATATAATCTCTGTTAGTAACACCGAAATCCACCACTGTACCATATCTTCCACAATCTGGGATCCATACTCTCATCCCTTTCCTCAAAGGCTCCAAAGTCTTTGCGCCATGACGTCGATCAAAATAGAATTTGCAATTTGCTTTGCTTTCCTCTAGAGTCTTCTTGTACGCGTTTAATGAATTACCTAATATTCACTAAGCCTAAGAAAGATCTAAGTTCTTTTCTAGTCGTAGGCGTACTCATACCCAAGATAGCCTCGACTTTATCCGGATCAGGTTTAACTGTTCCATGATCAATCAAGTGTCCTAAAAATTTTATTTTAGTTGACCTAAATTCACACTTTTCCGGGTTAAGAGTGATACCCCTATCTTGCAAGCGCTTTAGTAAAAGATTTAGACGGTAATCGTGTTCTTCATGGTTTTTGCCGAAAACAAGGAAATCATCAGCCACGTTCATGACTCCGTCAAGGCCTTCTACAGCCTCAAACATTTTTTTTTGGAAGTATTCTGGGGCCGAACATATCCCAAAGGGTAAGCGTTTAAAAACATATCTCCCAAAAGGAGTAATGAAGGTGGTCAATTTCCAAGAATCATGGTCTAAAGGAACTTGCCAAAATCCACAATTAGCATCGAGACGGGAGAACACTCTTCCAGAACCCAAAGACGGTAGCAAATCTTCAATCGAAGGCAGAATAATTCTTTCCCTCATCACAAACTTATTTAACTCTGTGTAATCTACACACAGCCTTATATTTCCTGACTTTTTTGGGACCACAACGATTGGTGAACACCAATCTGTGGGCTCAATCTGTGCTGAATTACCCCCTTTCTAACCATGTCATCCAACTCCGCTTTGACTTTATCCCGGAGTGGAAAAGGCACTCGTCTAGGACAGGGAACAGAAAACGGCTTAGCTCCAGGTTTAAGCACTATCTTGTAGGGGTTACCTACGATCTCTCCTAGTCCACTAAAAACTTGGGGAAATTTTTTAATAACCTCATTTTGGGAAGTTGTTTCGTCTATATTACCTCTCAAAAGTTGGAACGCCGAAATAGCTCCCCTTCCCAACAGAGGTTCTTTTTGGCCCGAAATAATATAAATTTCTTCCTCCCTGGTTAGCTCCCCGTAACTTAGTGTAACTTGAGACACGCCAATAACATTTAAAGAAATTCCACCTGCCCCCCTTAAAACCTTCTTAGTATTTCGGGGAGTTAGATTTAAACGTCTCGAATCTTCAAGACCCATTACACATACATCCGCCCCTGTGTCTATTTTAAATTTGATTTTTTTCCCATTGACCAAAATAGAAACATAAAATGGGTTACCTCCATCATTTCCACTTGTGTAGTAGATTGCATCAAGACGGACCCGACTGGAAGCCATGTCCTCATCTGACTCCGATGATCGATCCACCTTTTCGAGATCTACTTCGTCAAGTTCCTTATTTTTCTTCCTTCGGGGACATTTTCTCCGAATATGGCCCTTACACTTGCAGAAAAAACAAACTGCATTCCTGAATGGACAATCATCCTCGTGATGGTACCTCCCGCATCTATAGCATCTCTTCTCACCTGAAGTACAAGGTTTTTTCTTTGGGGAAACTGCTTTTCGTTTAAAATTGTGAACAGTTACTATTTCAGGAAACATCTCGTTCGAAAAATGACGATTAGGCCGCCTGATCAGGAAGAGTTAGCGCAACTCTTCCATCGTTCAGAATTCCGCTGTCACCATGTAAAGAGTTTATAACAATAAGAACAATCTTTATACAACAACATTTTACATACCTATAACGGTTACATAGCTTACTCACTTGAATTAAACAAAAACTCAAAACATATGTTTTTATAACAATTGATCATATGGCATTATTATGTACCATTAATATCCTTTACAATAAAAAAAATCAGGTTAAAGAGACACCGTCATCTTGCAGTTGAACCCTGGCATATTGTGGATTAGTATCTACGGGTTGTACCTCTTCCACTATCGGATCATACTTGCTAGAGCGGATATGCTTTTTCATCAGTACTTTGGATGATGGAACCAGCCAAGAATGTAGAGATTTGCCGTTGGTAGATCTCCGGTGGTGTCATCCTCTCATGGGGTTTTTCATTAGTTGTTGTGCATAGCAGAGGATGTAAAGAAAGAATGGAGAGAATCGGGGAGTACTGATTCCCAATCAGATACATCCCGGTTTCGCTGCTTGACTGCTAGGGAAACATTCCTCTAAATTGTTCCATTCCCCCGTTTAATCTGTCCATTGCCTGTAGGACTGTATGGTGAAGACATTGATGTAGCTATCTCACGACTGTGTAAAAAATCCTGGAGTTCCCGAGATGTAAACGATATCCCTTCTGTATAGGCCTGTGTAACACGGTAATATTGTTGGATACAACGTTGGAACAATCTAACATTTGACATAAAATGTTACCGTGTAAACGGTCTTTGATCAAAGAATGTTTCCAAAATATGAGATATGTTCGAAGTCTTGGATAGTAGTAAGTAAGGCAGCGCTCCACCGTTTAAGAATCGTACTACTTCTCAAAACACTGCTATTATTCGATAGTGATTAGCCTGTTCAGTTGGTTAGCAATATACCTTTCGTAAACCTAAAAAAATCTGGTGCGTGCGCGCAACAAACAACTTTCACCTACCAACTTACTTAGATTAACGTCACCTGATTAATGTCAAACGTTTTAATTTGTCACCGTATACGCTAAATATCGGTGATGGAAATTGGATGAGGCCAAAAATAGGGGGGTAGGTGCTGGAATATTATTAAAAATCGGTGTAAACGCTCTGACCCACCCCCTTAACCCTATTTTCGGGCTACAGATATCACACCTCGAAAGCGTACAAATTGAACGAGAACGGAGTGTTAGGCAGTATAAAAATTGCCAATTAGATCGAAAGAGTAAAAAGGACTACTTAAATCTTAATAAATAAAAAAAAAAAAATAAAAAAATCGAGCGTAGCCACGGCTCTAAGGGTAGAAGCTAACTATCGGTGATGGAAATTGAATGAGGCCAAAAATAGGGGGTAGGTGCGGGAATAATATTAAAAATCGGTGTAACCGCTCTGACCCACCCCCTTAACCCTATTTTCGGGCTTGAGTTATCATACCTAGAAAGCGTACAAATTGATCGAGAGCGGAGTGTTAGGCAGTCTAAAAATTGCAAATTAAATCGAAAGAGTAGAAAGGACTACTTGAATCTTAATAATAAAAAAAAAAAAAAAAAAAAAAAAATCGAGCGCAGCCAATGCTCCAAGGGTAGAAGCTAACTATCGGTGATGGAAATTGGATGAGGCCAAAAATAGGGGGGTAGGTGCAGGACCCTCCCACCTCCCCCGTCCGCGGGGAGAAAGAACCCGGTTTCTTAATTGAACGAGAGCGGAGTTCGCGAGCCCCACCCCCCCCTCCCCCACCGCTACACCACATAATAAGGACTTTTTTAGTATTTAATTTTGCGAGAGGTAATTAGCTAGGAAAGAAAAAACCCATAGTAATTAGTTATTGTAAATTTACGTGTGCGAGAGCCAACTTGAGCGCCAGGGTGACGAGTCGGCGACGGTGGTGGTTCCTGGTGGGGTCGGGGAAAACCCGACTCCCCGCCCTAATCTATTGTCTTAAAGATTTTTGGACTAATTGCCTATGCGAGAGGTAATTAGTCACGAAAAAAAATCGTATTAATTACGGTTTTTAAAATTTAAAAATTTTAAATTAAATTTAAATAGTGAGCCAAATTTGCTCACATCTGGTTTTTGTCCATACCATAGTGTAGCTGGAACGCAGTCTGGAAGAGCTGCAGTGGGACTTCTGTTGATTAAGTATACAGCTGTTTTCACTGCTTCAACCCATAATTTCTTTGGAAGACCTGAGCTCAAAAGCATGCACCTAGCTTTGTCAAGGATGGTTATATTCATCCTTTCAGCTACCCCGTTTTGTTCAGGAGTGTAACTGATAGTGTACTCACATTGTATTCCTTGTTCCTCGAAGTATTTTTGCATTTCATGTGAAATATATTCACCTCCTCTATCACACCTGAACCGACTTATTTTGGTTTTCAAGTGTGCTGAAGCCATCGCTTCGAATATCTTAAAATACTTGAAAGTATCACTCTTCTTCTCAAGGGGATAAAAGGCTGTGAAATGAGTATAGTAATCAATAAATGTTATACCATACCTTTTTCCATCATGAGATTCTGGAGATATTGGTCCCATTAAGTCGCTGTGAATTAGATCCAGTTGTCTAGCTGCTCGCATCCTGGTCTGATTGTGTGGGAGTTTAGTTAGTTTTCCTTCTACACAGGGTTTACACAGTTCCTTGGCGTTGATTTTCTTTATTCCATCCACCATGGATTGAAGGTTTTGTAGCCCTCCTTTGTTTATGTGACCATACCTTTCATGCCACAATCTCTTACTTTCAGCTGTCAAGTATGCCTTTTCCTTACTAATCTGAAATGATAACTTATATAATTTATTTACTCGATAAGCAACTGCAACTTTGACTTTACCTTTAAATATTGTTGCTTGCCCCTTTTCAATGATGATTTTGAATCCATTCATTTCCAGTCTCCTGACTGAAAGTAAATTTAATTCCAAATCAGGTACAAAGAGAATGTCAGGAATTGTGATCGAATTCCATTTCCCATCGACGGGTGCAAAGAGTTTCATTTTTCCTCTTTGTGTAGATGTAAGTGACTGTCCTGATTTAGCCACCTGTATTTTTACTCGAATTATTTTCACACTTTCCTGAAATAAATCATATTGATAAGACATATGATCTGACGCTCCAGAATCATGCCACCAAATGACTTCACTTACTGCTGCTTCTTGATTAGCAAACGATGAATTAGCTACCGCTGAAAAACAAAAATTAGTTTCCTCTTCTGTAGCAGTGTGTACCTCACTTTTCTGTGCTCCAGAGTTCTGTAGAGATTTCCGAGGAATCGGACAATCCTTCCTAAATTGACCTAATCCTCCTCAGTTATGACACCTGAAACTAGAATTTCCAGTATTATCATTACTAATGGGTACCTTATTTATTGGAGCCGAAGACCCAGGCCTGCTCTGATGCCGCTGGTTTAGATAATTTGTTTTCCCTTTATTATTTTTCCAGTTATTACCTTGCTGGTTAGCTTGAAATGCTGTGGTTGAATCATTCTTCGTTGGTTTGGTCTTCCCTTGAAGTTTCCTCTTCGATTCTTCTAGCAGTCTATTTTTAACAAATGGTAGGGTTAGCTTTTCACCATTAGCAGACATGGTTTCTATTGATGTGACCACCATACTGTCTGCTGAAGGTAATGTCAGCAGCAGATGACAAATTATGCCGACTTCATCTGTATCACCTCCTGCTGATTTTAAGTTACGAATTTCCTTATCAAATTTTAGAAAATGTTCTTCTAATGTTTCCGTGTTAGGGTTATGGCGCAGACAGTAATGCCTTCCTCGAACTGAGTTGGTTGGCAATCCCTTTCTTTTGGAACGTATTTTCCAAAGTTTTCCAAACTTCATATGCTGTATTTTTTCCTCGGCAATATTCCAAGTAACTGTCTGCAATTGCACTTACAATAAGACGAATACAGAACTTATCTCTTTGTCTAAGGCGATCATTGGCAGCTTCACGAGTTGATTTAGCTTGGGCTGTCTCACCATCAACGGTTTGATGATATTGCACTTCTTCAGTAACGTGATTTAGAAGGTTCTTCTCATCCAGCAGGGCCTCAAGCCGAAATTTCCAGTTATCATAGTTCTTACGATCAAAAAGTGGAATGTGGTATCTTTCATCATTTTGCCTTTGTCTCTCTTCGTCTGCCATAATTTTTTTGTCTTGGTACCAATAACATTTATATAACCTTTTAAAACTTCCAGTATTACAAATAAATTTAGTTTGAATAAATTTAAATCAAATAGACTTTACCTGGGCCCATAACCTGTTAAAAGTCCGTTCACCGTTTTACTTTAACTTCCAGATTATGTTCATATACATTTAAATAAGCAGAGCTCAATTAATTAAACAAGACATAGAACTTTTTACTTTCACTTACCTATATATGAAATATATAGTAAGTGGAAGTATTGCGATCGTGAAAAATTTCGACTTCCGGTTTTCAACGAAAATACACGTTTTGGGGTCCCCTGAGTGCAATTACCAAGTCCAGCGAAATGGTCTGTGTGTGTGTATGTGTGTGTGTGTGTGTGTGTGTTTGTGTGTGTGTGTGTGTGTGTTCGCGCGCGCGCGCGTGTGTGTGTGTGTGTGTGTGTGTGTGTGTGTGTGTGGTGTGGTGTGGTGTGTGTGAACAGACTATCTCAAAAACTACAAACCGTGCGAACCTGAAATTGGGTATTTAGTGTATGTATATGCCCGCGATGTGACAGCATAAATTTCATCAAAATTGCTCAAAGGGAGGGGGTACTTTATTTAATAACTTTTAAGTTTTTTCGATTTTATTGATTAAACTGAGTATTTGATGTATTTATATGCCTAAGATATGACTGTAAAAATTTTATCAAAATTGATTAACCGGAGGGGGACTTTACTTAATAAATTTTGTATCATTTTCACGTGTTTTTTTTTATTTACTCAAAAAGGGTTTTAACGATTTTGATGAAACTGAGTATTTGATCTATTTATGTGCCCGAGATATGACTGTAAAAATTTCATCAAAATTGATCAACCGGAGGGGGGACTGAACTTAATAAATTTTGTACCATTTTCACGTGTTTTTTTTAAATTCTATAAAAAGGCTTTAACAATTTTGATCAAATTCGTCATGTTTAATGAAAATTAGGTGTTCAATAATATCAGGTAAGTTTTATCAGTATTAAAACTTTCGGAGGGGGCTTAAATGGGGAAGGGTCCTTTTTTGTTTTCCTATAAAGTACTTTTGTTTTAGTTTATATTGAGAAATTAACTGTCTCTCATCACGCCTAAAAATAAGAAATGGCTAAATATGATATATGAAAAAAATCAAGTAAACATACCTATAGAGGAGAGAAAAAAAGAAAAATATTCCGTCGACTCATAAAACATGTTCTGCCCACGCATGCGGAGTACGCCTGTAATGACAGACCATTGTTCATAATTAAAGCCGTTCCGTTCATTTGAGAAGTGGCAATTAACAAAACGTATTAATTTCTAATCTAAGTAAGTTGGTAAGTGAAAGTTGTGTGTTGCGCGCATGCACCAGATTTTTTTATTTGTTACAAGTACATACACACTGTATTAAAACATATGGCCAATGCCAACTTAATTGAAAATAATAATAACAAGTTAAATTGCTATCTCAACATGATTTCTGCAGTAAGATGTGGATCAGCAAAGAATTGGTGGCTATTGATTTAATATTTCTTTACTACATAATTTGGACAGCCTATTATGTTAAAAAAGTTATCGGAACTCATCGGGAAGTATAACTAATCTTTGTCGAATGTTGAAATTCACAGTAACAAGCGCAAAAAATATAGAGCATCTTTTTTTTTTAATGCCTAATTCTATATTTTAATTAATAACAGTATGCTATAACATAGATACATACCTGGTCTCTGACAATCCATAATGAGAGGGTATAAAAAAAAAATCTGATCGGTTACAGGTAGCACTGAACCATGCACTCACAAAGTTACTTTTGATGCGAAACAAAATAAAAGTAGTTCAACAGACCTCTTTAAACTGGTTTTTCCTCTAATCCGATCAACTAGAGAAACGAATATGAATTGGATACAATCAGAAAACACTATAGATTACAGCTTGTCAAAGTTTCAAAGCGCACAACAACCCCTCATGTATTCCAGCAAATTTCAAAAAAAGAGAAGTAGAAATATAACTACTACTGTAGAAATATAACCACTGTTTGTGGTAGCATCTACATCAAATTCAAAAGTTGGATTTGTGTTTGTTATGGATTCTTAAAGATAATTTGGTAACGAAAATTCAAATGTTTGTGTGGAAATGCTTACTTTCAGAAAAATTCATAAAATTCCTGTGGATTACATCTCATTTAAGCCTTGGAAGAAATGAGAAGCTAAACAGCTGCGATTGACGCACAGTGGGACGAATCGCCAATCTAGGTGGAAATAATTCTGGAAGTGACTTATTTCATGAAAATGTTTGTAGAAAATCGTATTTAAGCATGAGAGAAATGCTTTATTTTTTAAAACAAAACAAAACAATGCTGCCCAATTACATTGGGTTGCTACAACACACAGCATACTTATCAATACAATTTCGTACATTAATTAAACTAAAATTACATTATAATTTTTCATGCATATAAACGTACGGTTACAAAATCTTACATTTTTTTTTTCTTTTCCAATATCTTATTTACTTTTTATTTATTATTATTTTTTTTTCTCTTTCTTTTCCCTTAAACCATTATTTTTCTTTCTTTTTTCTTCCCCCGTTATAGTTTACATCACTCTTGAGCAAATCTGTAACCTTCTCTCTAATTTTTCTCCCCGTCCTATCATGGCACGCATATAGAGCAAAAAACAAAATAGCTAATAGATAAATAACTAGACGAATATATAAATATATGAATAAATAAGTGAATAGATATAAATAAATACACAATTAATAAATAAATAAAAAAATGTACACAAATATATATATATAAAAATCTGGTGCGTGCGCGCAACACACAACTTTCACTTACCAACTTACTTAGATTAGAAATTGACGTGTTTTGCTAATTATCATTTCCTAAAGTCACACATTTTTCTACATTCATATCTTATTTTTGTTAATCGTTAAAGCCGTTTTTGAGTAAATAAAAAAAAACCGTGAAAATGAAACAAAATTTATTAAGTAAAGTCCCCCCTCCCGTAGATCAATTTTGATGAAATTTTTACAGTCATATCTCGGGCATATAAATACATCAAATACTAAGTTTGATCAAAATCGTTAAAACCGTTTTTGAGTAAATTAAAAAAAACGTGAAAATGATACAAAATTTATTAAGTAAAGTCCCCCCTCCCGTAAATCAATTTTGGTGAAATTTTTACAGTCATATCTCGGGCATATAAATACATCAAATACCAAGTTTGATCAAAATCGTTAAAACCGTTTTTGAGTAAATAAAAAAAAACACGTGAAAATGATACAAAATTTATTAAGTAAAGTCCCCCCTCCGGTTAATCAATTTTGATGAAATTTTTACAGTCATATCTCGGGCATATAAATACATCAAATACCAAGTTTGATCAAAATCGTTAAAACCGTTTTTGAGTAAATAAAAAAAACACGTGAAAATAATACAAAATTTATTAAGTAAAGTCCCCCCTCCGGTTAATCAATTTTGATGAAATTTTTACAGTCATATTTGGGGCATATAAATAGATCAAATACTCAGTTTAATAAAAATCGTTAGACGTTTTTGAGAAAGTCGAAAAAAAACGTAAAAAGTTATTAAATAAAGTACCCCCCCCCTCCCGTTGAGCAATTTTGATGAAATTTTTGCTGTCACATCGCGAGCATATACCTACACTAAATACCCAATTTCAGGTTCCCACGGTTTATAGTTTTTGAGCTAGTCTGTTCACATACACACACACACACAGACCATTTCGCGGGACTTGGTTATTTCGACTCAGGGGGTCCCAAAACGTGTATTTCCGTTGAAAACCGGAAGTCGAAAATTTTCACGATCGCAATACTTCCACTTACTATATATTTCATATATAGGTAAGTGAAAGTAAAAAAAAAACAAAAAAAAAAATCTTTGACAGACAGAACAGCCACACATAATTAGTGGCCATATAGGTGATAGTGGATAATGCCCAGGGAGTCCAAGATTATATTTTCAGCCAACACCGAAATTTCTCTCATCTCGACACCTAGGTCTTCTAAAAAACTCCTTGTTCTTTTTGGGATCGTTCCGCGAGATCCGAACCAGAGGCCTCTCACGGAGAACTCTCTCTCTCCAAAGGTCTCGCGGAACTTTTCTTTAAGGAAAGGGATGCACTTTTCGTAGATATCTCTCTTTTCCCTTTCCACCTCACCCGCCTGGTCAAGGTCATTGTTTTCAAATCTAATTGTCGGATCCACCACCAGTGCTTTATTCCCCGTCTTAGGGAATGCGACGATGTCTGCATACCTCGTGGATCCATCTGTGTCAATGCAATAGACCTCGGCAAAGCAGGCGAAGTTCCTCTCTTTAAGGAGTCTTATAAGTTCATGCTTAACCCTATGGTGCCGGCGAGTTATGAGGAGGGAGTTGTTGGGGCATTTTCCCAGCACGTGGGCTGGTGTTTCAGACTCTCTGCCGCATTTACGACAGAGGGACCCAACTTCTCTCGGTTGTCCGCTGGCTCCTGGGACTCCTCGCAGAGGGGCATAATTAATGTTGAGTTTTAAGGAGTTCGACCATTCTGACCCCGAAAGAACCTGCTTGTCGTAGATGTATCTGTTAGCTTTCTGGGTCTCTTTAAAATGTCGAACTCCAATTCCCTGCCATTTATAATTGGCCCATTCTTCAAAAGCATTTTCACGCAGCGACTGACGTAGAGCTCTCGCACTTCGGTAGCCCTGATCAACACCCAGTCTCTCGGCGCATTCCGCCAGCTCTTCTTGGTAATTAAATATAGACTGGAACAGGGCATCCGGCACATTTGACAGCCGCTGAACAATGGACCAATGCTGCAAAGGAGCCTCCCATTGGCAACGGATCAATCCCAGTCCTCTATACCTCCTTGGTGCGTAGAACATCGCTGTCGAGGTGTTGGCTAGGAGCCCAATTATGGCTTTGATACTCCTGCGAATATTGGTGTCAATACCATCCAATACTGCAGGACGTATTTTAGTTAGGGGTGCTGTCTGGAGAGGATAAGTAAGCCCCGGGAACACGTATTGATTCACAACGTTGACCTTCTGCTCTGGTTTTAACAAACACGAGCTTACCAATTTGTCGAGATTAGCGTTCACTATTGTCACCGCCTCATCATTAAAGACAATCTCTCCCGAGAACGAGCATCCCAAATATTTTATTCTCTCATTCTTATTTACAGTCTGATAAATAAAAGTCAAAATTATGTTTTTTGACAAAGGTTTCAGAAAAAAATCTGGTGCCATGCGTTTGAACCGTTTTTGAGATAAAAAAAAATCATTAAAATTAGACAAAATGTATTAAATAAAGTGCCCCCTCTGTTTGACCAATTTTAATGGAATTTTGGCTGTCACATCGCGGGCATATACATCGATAAAAAAATACCCAGTTTGATCCAAATAGTTATAGCCGTTTCTGAGTAAATAAAAAAAAATGTGAAAATGAGACAAAATTTATTAAATATTGTGCCCCATCCAATGATCAATTTTAATGAAATTTTGGCGGTCACATCGCAGGCATATACATACTTCAAATACTCAGTTTTATCAAAATCGTCAAAGCCGTTTTTGAGAATATCGAAAAAAATGTAAAAATGAGACAAAATTTACTAATTAAAGTACCCTCTCTGTTTGACCGATTTTGATACAATTTTCGCAGTCACATCGCGGACATATACAAACATTAAATACCCAATTTCAGATTCGTACGTTTTATAGTTTTGTACAAACACACAAACACACACACACACGCATACCGCCGTTCGGCTCGAGCGTGTTAAAGCGGCCCGCGCTCCAAAACACTCGGCTATCCCCGGCCCTAGGGATTGATGGTATGTAAATACCTTAGGTATACTGTTCTTTTCATGCTTCATTTCTTTCTTATTCCTAGAAAAACAACGTCTCATAAAGCATATTTATTATAACGTATTTTAATAATACTTTAATTGTGAACAAAATTTTGAAATAACAAATTTTTTTTTAGAACTGAGAGAAAAGACAAGATGTGACCTCTGCGGCTCTTCAGCACCAGCTGTCAGGTGCCTGCAATGTGTCCAACAGAATTTCTGTTATTCCTGTGACGAAATGTATCATAGGCATCCTAAGAGGCAATTTCACATAAGAAAGGCAAGTATTGATCCAAGATCATTTTTGGCACTGCAACATTACTCTTTGATTAAAAAAAAATAGTGTTACTAGTAAACATATTTAAAGATCTTTTCAAGAAATGTTATTCTCCAAACTAAAACAGAAGAATTGAATTACATATACATTTCTCATGTAATAATGTATCGTAAAATAGTAATTAAGGGGAGAAAAAGGGTTCATAAAACTGCCGATAATAAAATGGAACTAAATTTTAAATTTTTAATGCGTTTTTAAAAAAACGACGGGGGTATTTTAGTCTACTCAAACAGGGACAATATAAGTGTTTTATTTTAATCAATAGTTTAGATATATTCCAACAACGGCTTGAAACAGGTTGACAACTCTTTTTGCAAAGAAAGAGTAGCCATCGTCATACACTATTTTCCGATTGATAACATTTTGAACATCCAAAACTTCGCCTTTTCTCACAATAGTTCTCTCTAAACAGTTCTCTTTGCTTTTCATTTTAAAACGAAATTAAAAAAGTTATTTGTATTTCTTTAGGTTCTGAGTTCGTTATAAGACGATTAGCTTCATGGAAACCAATAGTTCCTGTTAAATAATCTGAAAGTAGAAATATTCAATAATTCGAGGATTCTCTAGCAGTAAAATACCGAAAGTCATTTAAAATATTTTATCCATCGAGACAAATGATAAAAGATCTCTGATGGATTTATTATTTAAGTATATTAAAAAACGAGATGACTCGTGAAGTGTGAAATCTATAAATTCACTTCTCTGAATAGTTAGGCGATTATAGTGGACGATCATATGTTTTCCTTTGGGATACTTGAAGATCCTGTAAATCACATCGTTGATCTGCTTCTTTATCACACATGGTCCTCACAATGCTTCTGAAACATTGGAAAGAATCCTAGCTTTCTTCGTGAGATGTAGAGCCGAACGAGGTCTCCATCTTTATAACCGCCCTGATTGGCTCTAATATCGTAGTGTCTCTTTATACGGTCACAGGCGAGGCGAAGCTTCTTTGGAACTAGCTCATGTGTGTATTCTATTCTTTTCTGAAGTCCCGACATATAGTCAGGTCCGGATACATCCATATCGGGTTTGCTGCCAAAACTGAGGTCACAAGGTAACATCATCTTTCGACCGAAGAGAAAATCCGTATGTGTCAAGAGGATTCGTTAACTGCAGATCGGTATGCCAAGAGGAAGTAAAGAAACTCTCAAGTGAACTTGGTGGGTACATTAATGGATCTCATTGTTTAATTAATATCTAGTTTATCTAAAAATAAATTACATACATGCGTTTTAATTTAACTAGTTTTAATGAATGAACTTCCTTCTAAATATGATCAAATTAGTGCGGCCATTGGCTAAAAAAGATATAAAAAAAAAGAATCCTCGGTTATAACGAACTATGAATATCAAACCCCCTACCAGTTCGCTATATCGAGGGTTTACTGTATATTCATTCTTAAATCTGACTGTCCCAATATCGCTGATGATCGGAGATTTCCTACCTTGGAAATGTATTTGATGAGGGTTCAGTTCATCCGTTCAACCATTCTATAAGACTGTGAACCGAGTGCCTGGAGGGCCGTGGTCCTAGCTTTTCGGATTCCAAGAATTTTACAGACTTCCTGAAATAAAATGCTTTCGATGTTCCTACCCTGATCTCGATGTAGTTCTAGAGGTACTCCGAAACGTGTGATAAATTCCTTTACTAGAACATCAGCCAAGGTAGGAGCCTCTAGGTTGGGAACGGCATATCTTCCACTTATCCGGAAAAATAGTACAAAACAAGGGGTACTTATTTCCAACGAAGAAGTACTTATTCCCTGCGTCAGGGTAAAATAAGTAAACAGGGGGTCGTATAATGCGACATTAACTGGTTTTGGGATGTATTTTCTTATATCATTGATAGCAATATTAAAAAGTGTTGGGCTTAGGACAGATCCTTGCGGAACACCATTTAATAACTCAAAATTATCTGATAATATTGATCCAGCACGAACTTTAAAATTCCGATTTCTAAGAAAGTTTTGTAAAAAAAATAGAATGTTCCACGAAAACCCCCATGATTGTAAAGCTGCTAGAATTTTATTTCTCCAACACGAGTCAAATGCGCTTTCCAGATCAAGAAAAACTGCAAAAACGTATTGGTTTCTAGCAAAAGATAATTTTAAAAACGAATTAAATTTAAAAAGAAGGTGCATTGTAGATTTTGATTTTCTGAAACCACATTGTTCGTTATCTAGCAAATTCCTGGTTTCTAGTTCCCACAAAAGGCGACAGTTAATAATTTTTTCAGT
The DNA here is from genome assembly GCA_911387785.2 of Aelia acuminata. Lineage (NCBI taxonomy): Eukaryota > Metazoa > Arthropoda > Insecta > Hemiptera > Pentatomidae > Aelia > Aelia acuminata. The sequence continues at coordinate 71,313,259 of OU426978.1, forward strand.
CAATTTACAGAGAACCGAGGTAAGAGAAATAGGCCTATAACTTGTTATTAGTTTGGGATCTTTATTTGGTTTCAGCATGGGTATTACCGTTGCCGATGACCAACTTTTAGGGATGTCTCTATGAATCCATAAATTGTTGAGGAGCATTAATAGCAAGATCATGCCGTTCGGAGGAAGGTGTTTGATAAATTCGATGTGAATCTGATCCGGGCCTGGGGATTTAGAACGCGTTGTTTTTATACTGCGTCGTAGTTCTTCCATTGTGAAAGGAACGTTATATGGTTTGGTGTCAATAGCAGGGTCAACGGTGAGCTGGAATTGATGTGACGGATTGTTTTTTGAAATATTTGAAATGTAATGCCCAAAGGCATCGGCTATTTCCTTGGGATCAGTAAGTGTTTTTTCATTGTACCCTATTGCACTCGGAATTTTGTTTATGGGTCTACCTTTGATGGCTGATATTTTATTCCAGACTATTTTGGTTGAAATACCTGATGAAATGGAGGATACGAATTTAGCCCATGAATTTCTTTTCGCCTGATTAACCACCCATCGTGCTTCTGCTTTGGCTTTATTGTAATTGATATGATTGCTTAAGGTGGGTCGCGATTTTAGAAGTTTTAAGGCTTTGTGTCGCTTCGTCAGTGCTTTCCTGCACTCGGGAGACCACCAGGGAACCTTCCTTGAACCTTCAAATGATTTCGATCTTGGAACGGAAAGATTAGCAGACTGGATAATAATTGAAGCGAAATTTTCAATATTTTCTCCGTGAGATGTGGTGGTTTCAAAGTTTTGGAAATAGGCGTTACAGACTTGGTAATATTTTTCCCAGTCGGCTTTATCAATTCTCCATTTCCCGGTGAATTGCGGGAGAAAAGGGTCAATTTGAAGATATAATAAAAGCGGTAAGTGATCACTGCCTGCAAGATCGCAGCGGAAATAGGACTGGGGGACAATAAGAAAAGAATGGGATGCTAAACAAAGGTTGATCGTGGTCCAGGTTTGATGTGCTCGGCTGTAGAAAAAAATAAACCTTAAAAATGAGATTTTGAGTAATACCAACCCTGCATTGGATGCGGGACTTGTACCTTTATCAATCTAAAAATAGTTTAATGTAATAACCTGCAACTCGTATAACCTGAAATAAAATATACACAATAAAATAACTATAGAAAATTTTTATCCGTCGAATTTCTGACATTTAGAGTTTCGAAATCCAGATTTGTTATTTATCCCATGATCTTGATTATTTTTAAGCATCAGTAAAATCTATTCAGTATACCGCGCGCTGGGAAGGATACTGGTGTCACTGAACTATACTCGTCTATGAAAGGTCCAGGGTTATTCTCTCGAAGATATTCCCCGCAATATACTGCTGCATCCGCGCGCGGCGTTAGCGAGCTGATCCATTGCTTGCAGAGCAGCTACATTTACCGCACCAACCCATAACGTCGTCTGAACAGTTCACCAAGTAGAAACTCTCGCGTACTTTTTGGAGTGTTATCGTCACCCCAAAGTGATCTGACACTTCATAAAGAAGCTGAAGAAGTACCTCCGACACGCAAGCCCTCGCTATCACAAGCTACTTCTTAGATACCTATCCGCAGCCTTGCCGTCAACGTCTCAATAACTCTCTTGAGCACGCCGTCTTCTATTACTAAGGAGTTCCATTGTGTCCAGAATGCCTTCTAAATGGGTGATAATGGGGCTATCTTCTGCTAGATTGGGCGACGATTGTTTCTAGGCTCTATTCTTCGCTAACTACTCTTACTTTGCAAACGTTGGCCTCCTTTCCGACAGCTACCGTGGGAGCAGTAAGGGAGACATGGTCTTCTAGATAGGGCATCTGCGTTGCGATGCCTTTTCCTGGTTCGGTGTTCAATATCGAAGTAATACTCCTGGATTTTGTACATACATATGTGAATATGGGATATATAAAGTTGTGGTAGATTTTTACTTTTACTTATCTATATATTAAATATATAGTAAGAGAAAGTATTGCGGTCGTGAAAAATTTCTACTTCCGGTTTTCAACGGAAATACACGGGGTCCCCTGGGTCCAAATAACCAAGTCCCGCGAAATGGTGTGTGAGTGTGAGTGTGCACAGACTAGCTCAAAAACTATAAACCGTTCGAACCTGAAATTGGGTATTTAGTGTATTTATATGCCCGCGATGTGACAATTTCAACAAAACAAATTTTTGAAACAGCAAAAATTTCATCAAAATTGGTCAAAGGGTGGGGGTACTTTATTTAATAAATGTTTAAGTTTTTTTTTCGATTTTCTCAAAAACGGCTCTAACGATTTTGATTAAACTAAGTATTTGATGTATTAATATGCCCGAGATATGACTGTAAAAATTTCATCAAAATTGATCAACCCGAGGGGGGACTTTACTTAATAAATTTTGTATCATTTTCATGTGTTTTTTTTATTTACTCAAAAACGGCTTTAAAGATTTTGATCAAACTGGGTATTTGACGTATGTATATGCCAAAGATGTGACGGCCAACATTTCATCAAAACTGGTCAAACGGAGGGGGCACTTTATTTCATAACGTTTTTTTCCAATTTTTACCTTTTTTTCGATTATCTCAAAAACGGCTTTAATGATTTTGATCAAATTCGTCATGTTTAATGAAAATTAGGTGTTCAATAATATCAGGTAAGTTTTATCAGTATTAAAATTTTCGGAGGGGGCTTAAATGGGGAAGGGTCCTTTTTTGTTTTCCTATAAAGTACCTTTGTTTTAGTTTATATTGAGAAATTAACTGTCTCTCATCACGCCTAAAAATAAAAAATGGCTAAATATGAATATGAAAAAAATCAAGTAAACATACCTATAGAGGAGAGAAAAAAAGAAAAATATTCCGTCGACTCATAAAACATGTTCTGCCCACGCATGCGGAGTACGCCTTTAATGACAGACCACTATTCATAATTAAAGCCGTTTTGTTCATTTAATGGAAATGATTTGTTTCATGGTAACTAATTGAGGTTTTCAACAACCACGTAGAAAGTTATAAAATCAGACGACTTAGAGTATTATGCTTGCATTGCCGAATTATCACAAGTATAAACTTTTATTTAATAATAAAAGAAATTAGTGTTTTTTTTTTGTTTTTTTTGAGCAAATAAAAACAAAAATAAGAAATGAATTTGGAAAAATATATAACTTTGAGAAGTGGCAATCAACAAAACACATTAATTTCTAATCTAAGTAAGTTGGTAAGTGAAAGTTGTGTGTTGCGCGCAGGCACCAGATTTTTTTTATGGTGATTCTATATCGAAAAATCTGGTGCGTGCACGCAACACACAACTTTCACTTACCAACTTACTTAGATTAGAAATTAATGCGTTTTGTTAATTGCCACTTCTCAAATGAACAGAACAGCTTTAATTATGAACAATGAACTGTCATTAAAGGGGTACTCCGCATGCGTGGGCTCCAAGAGATTTTATGAGTTGACTGAATATTTTTCTTTTTTTCTCCTCTTCATGTTTTCTTTATTTTTATCATATCTCATATTGAGCCATTTCTTATTATTAGGCGTAATAGGAGACAGTCAATTTTTCCATATAAACAAAAACAAATGTACTTTACAAGAAAACAAAAAAGACCCATTCCCCATTTAAGCCCCCTCAGAACATTTTAATAACAATAAAGCTTACCTGATATTAAAGAACACCTTATTTTCATTAAACATGGCGAATTTGATCAAAATCATTAAAGCCGTTTTTGAGATAGTCGAAAAAAAGGTATAAATTGGAAAACAAGTTATGAAATAAAGTGCCCCCTCCGGTTGATCAATTTTGATGAAATGTTGGCTATCACATCTTTGGCATATACATACATCAAATACCCAGTTTGATCAAAATCGTTAAAACCCACATTCATTTACTTACAAGGGGAGGGCACAGCTATGGGGTCGTCGATCGGGCCCATTTTTTTTTCAGGTAATTCTATATCGAAAAATAGTCGACACGTGCCCGAGCGTTCCGTCCAATGGGCCTTTGGTGCTGAGAAATAAAATAAAATACCTTGAAAATCCTTTATTTTTTATCTTGAGTTTGGAAAATGATATCGACATGATTCTTTCACTAATTCATTTATTTTAGAGAGTAGATTAAAGGAAAAATACAATCGTTAAAGAATTATTCATATTTCTTCAATTTTATTTAAAAAAAGCTTCAAGTTTTCAAGTTTTCAACTAGCTTTATAATTTTTTTTACATAAAAAAAAAATAGAAGAATTGAGTTCAGCACCTCAAGAAACCCTGATGTCTTAAATATCATCCAAAACAAAAAATAAAAAAAAATTTCTTGTCAGGAACAGCTTAAAAATGTTTCAGCAAAATTGTATGTGTAGTTTCAAATTCTGCATCTCGTGTTGAGCTGATCCGATTTTTACGTTCTTGAGCTCGTTGCATAGAAGAAAGCTTCCTTTTTCTAACCATATAAATAACTATTGTATTATCTCGGGAAGCTCTTGTAAAAAATGGTCCTCAAAATAAAAATTAAATTCAAACTTTTCTTTATATTATGTTGATTCCTGAACACGTAAAAATATCTCCATTATGTAAAAATGTGTAACTCTCGAGCCTTTACTTATAATGCAATTTTTAATTTTTTTTTTAAATCTTCCTAAAATTTACTTATAGGTTTTTTTGATTGTCCTCAAAACGAATCTGAAAACTGTTATGAAACAAAAACAGTTTTGCACAAAATGTCAGTATTTTGCCAGAATATTCCATTAACAGAACTCTAAAAAGTAATTATTTCCATCCTTTTCACGATGTTTTTATCACTAGTAAATTAATTTTACGGAACCTATTTTGTTTTTCTTGGTCGACTAGGAGAAAATGGGTTCATCCCGATTGTTTCACGTTCACTTTACAAAAAATGATTTTGAACTTCAAACGAACTAAAATTTAAAACTACTTTTTTTCAATGATCTACATGCAATGTGTTTTTTCTAGGCCCTCGCCATCAACAAGTAGTACTTTTTTCTTATGGATATACTTCCAATGTGAAGGTGGTATAATGAAACAAGTGCGAACTAAAATAGAAAACCGTACTTTGTACTCGTCCGCATATACTCTTTGTTTACTTACTGGTGAGGGATTTTAAAACTGATACGATGTGAATCATTCCTAATCGTTATTTGTTATTGAAAACTCTTACAAAGCACTCTCTCAAAGTGATCGACTAACTTTTTATTTTCATTCATTCTTGGATTTTTTTAAAAATTATTAGTATTATTTTTGGTTGTTACTCGGCTCATCGATTTTTGGCTTTCTTTGGACTTTCCTGGACTTATTTCTTTCTCCGGCAACGACTTGGATTTTCACGGAAATGGATTTTGAAATTATGGACACTGGCTCAACGACCCTCGTTTCTTCGGTAAGTAAACAAGACCTTTCTAATGCACTCAAGGTGTGCTATGATCTGCTCTTGCAGCAAGGCTTGATAGAGGCTTCTCCTATCGAGACAATATCGTTGCGATCTCGACTGATTGGCCAGAACATCGCATCGTATGTTTTGAGCCTTCAGTCAACATTCGTATTTGAAGAATCAGACGAATTGTGTACGGTAACTGAGCAACTGGAGGAGGATTTGCTGGATCAGCCTGAAGTGTCTTCCCTCGATGATTTTTCATTTCAAACTCAAGCAGCGAGCATTTCTTCGCAAGGTTCTTCAAACACTACACAATTGTCAAGTGGAGACGAGTATTTATGTGCCTTCTGAGGAAGAAACATCGAAGGTAGCTTATTTTATTCCTCTGAAATCAAAATTAAAGTGGTAAATTTAGCAAAAGCCCATCCATCGTGGAGTCTGGAGACCTTGCAAAAATGGGGCAGGTGCATTAAGGCGGAAGGACCAGTTGAAGCAGTGGGAAAGTGATATACTTGCTGGAGGTTGCATCAAGGAGCGATTTGACACCATAAATGAGTGGGTGTATAATAAGTTTCTGGAAGCAAGGGCGAAAAGGCAGCCAGTATCCACCCGTATTCTGGCATGCTATCCACAATTCTGCTGAAACATTTTTAAGCTGTTCCTGACAGGAAATTTTTTTTTATTTTTTGTTTTGGATGATATTTAAGACATCAGGGTTTCTTGAGGGGCTGAACTCAATTCTGCTATTTATTTTTTATGTAAAAAAATTTATAAAGCTAGTTTACTTGAAAACTTGAAGCTTTTTTTTAAATTAAATTGAAGAAATATGAATAATTCCTTAACGATTGTATTTTTCCTTTAATGTACTCTCTAAAATAAATGAATTAGTGAAAAAATCATGTCGATATCATTTTCCAAACTCAAGATAAAAAATAAAGGATTTTCAAGGTATTTTATTTTATTTCTCAGCGCCTAAGGCCCATTGGACGGAACGCTCGGACACGTGTCGACTATTTTTCGATTTAGAATCACCAGAAAAAAAATGGGCCCGATCGACGACCCCATAGCTGTGCCCTCCCCTCGTAAGTAAATGAATGTGGGAAAAAGGGTGACTTTGAGGAATGCCATTTTACAAATCTCTTCAATTCTTAATCTAACCAAATTGGTAAGTGGAAGTTGCGTGTTGCGAAAATCGCATCAGATTTTTTATTATGTTTTATGTGCAGATAAAGGTTATTATTTTTATTATCAATATTTAGTTCATAGAAACATTTTAACTCCAGAAACTATGAAAAAATATGCATCTGAATTTATAAAAAAACAAATTATATTTATATTAATAACAGAATAAAAACGCTGTATTTGTTTTTTATTAAATTCCATGATATTTTGTGATGAAAATATGTAGTAAAAGGAATAAAAGATCATAATAATAACGTATAATATGACATAAAAGACTAGCTATGACAAAGAAACCCACGATTATAAATAAATCGATGAAAGACGTAAATGTTTTTGATCAAATCGTTACCTGTATTTTAACATGAAAGATGAACAGATGAATTTCAGTGAGAAACGGTCATAATGTCAGTTAAAATGAGTTAAATTTAAATTATTTTTCAATTAAATCCTTATATATATAAAAAACTCGTGCCCCGATGTTTGTATTTCAATCACTCAGAAAATACTCAACCGATTTTAATGTAATTTGGCTCAATGTTTATAGTTTTGGCCAACTTAGGAGATAGGATAGTTTTTAACTTGATTAGTGACCAAAATAATTCTTACATAGCGAATTATTGCAAATACAGTAGGTCGTGTTTTGATTTATTAACATGGCGTCATATGTCGATTTCATAACGTTTCTGTTTATAAGCATGCTATTGTAATACAGGTTATCATTATTATAATTTTGTATTGTGTTATGTGAGTGCAGTTATTTGTTCCTATATTATTATTTTCCACAGACAAATAGTAATACAAATTTTGTATTTATTGTTAATTTTTATTAAAGAATAAATAAATCAAGAAAAGGTTACAATAAATTCTCAAAAGTGTAGGTAATTTTTCTTCCTTTTCCTTTTTTATTTGTATTTCAATCAAATTACTAGCTAAGCGCTGAAACGCTTTGCTGTGGCTCACCCTGATATCAACTTTTAGTAAAGTAAATACATTTTAATAATTTAAATTAGGCTATTATTTGAAGTAATATTCTATAAATGTTGTAACAGCACCTACTGTCAGAGGTGTAACCTAATAGAAACCTGACTTGAGGAGTCAGTGTTGCCAAAAAGTAGTGAAAATTAGTGAGCTGGCTACACTGCCGGTAACCAGACATGAAAACTCCCTGAGTGTGTTTTGATTAGGTGTTGTGAGATACTTTGTGATTTTCTAAAGAACTGCATAATTAAGACTTAATTATTATATTTTCAGTTGATTTATTTATTTATTTAACAGAAGTTTCTTTATTTTCATTATCCGTTTTGTTATTATTATTTGAATACAGTGTTTCTTTATTTTACCAAACCTTTTTATTACTATTACTTTTATCCCTTGCTCTAAAATGTAAAATTTAAAAAATGTCAGTGAAGATTTGTAATTCCTCCTTTATCAACAATAATTTAAAGTTGAGAAAATTTAATCCCAATCGAATAGAGGCTGTTCCTTCTGTTCAGCAGCGTTGTAATTATATTTATATGTAAAATTTAAGATATGCCAGCGAAGATTTTAATCCTTTCTTTAATTTAAAGTAGGCTATTATTGGGAATGATATTTGGGTGTTAATTTCACCAGAATACATTTTTTTACTTATCTTTAAATTATTGTTGATTAAGAAAGGATTACAAATCTTCGCGGAATTTTTTAAATTTTACATTATCATGATTATTACACCTCTACTGAACAGGAATAATTCTTATTTGGATAAAACGCAAGTTTCAGATTTATCCACCATAAATATGAGAGTACTACTGAAAAATGATCCATCGGCAGATATATTTTCTAAACAATTGCCCTATATTGGAAACGGTAAAATAGAACTGCATCGAAATTCAACATATATCAAATTACTAGAAAATTTCACCACTGTTGTAGAGATGAAAAATGAACGAAAATGAATATAAAGTGTCTTTCCTGATATTTTGAACAATTATTTGGACTATAATTGGCTGGGTAGTCGTGCTATTTTGGCAGAAAAAAATGTTGATTTCGATGAAATAAACTTCCAAAATCAATTGACAATGTTCTACATGTAACCGAAGCCGTAAATTTCCCATCTGAATTTTTGAATTCTCTGGATATACACCCAAACAATCTCCAGTTGAAGATTGGCTCACCGATCATTCTTCTTCGTAACTTAAATCCACCTCAATTGTGCAACGGTACACGTTTGGTCATTAAAAGGATCACAGGAAATGTTATTGAAGCAAAAATGTTGCCTGGAAGGTTTACAGGAGATATCGTCCTGTTGCCACCTATTCCCCTGGAACCGACAGAATTTTCAATAAAATTTAAAAGGATTCAATATCCTATTCGTTTGGCTTTTGCCATGACCATAAACAAATCCCAAGGGCAAACATTATCCACTTGGACTTTGAAAATCCGTGTTTTTCCCTTGGGCAATGGCATAACTCACTTGGGAAATGGGTATCGCCTGCTCACGTGTGTGGAAACCATCAAATCTTTGGTTTGTGTTAACAAAAACAAAACAGGTTAACCCAAAACATTTGAAAAAATTAGTACTTGAATAAATTAAAATTCTTAATTGTATTACGTAAAAACCTCTTTAAGAAGAGATTTCTTATCACTCAAATATATTGCTAAATTAAAAGCTTCAACACACCACCCTCCTACCGAACACTTATTTGCCGAAGGGTCGGGAAATCGAGGTCTCAAAGAAATTGAGAAAAACGCCTATCAAAAGGACATATATGACACGTTAACCAAGATTGGCCTGACCCTGAGCAATATTAAACCAGTTTCTAAACTAACAGTACCAAGTTGAAGTAGTGTTAGGTCAATAATCAATAGATCAATGGCTGAGGTTACCAAAACTTACCCGGTAGAAGTTCAGTAATCCTTTTTAAAATTAGTGGAAAAATATAGCAATTTCAAGTTAGTTTATACCGATGCATCAAAAAAGGGCGATAGTGTTGGCAGCGCTGTGAGTCGTAATCACAATCAGCTCCTTTTTAATCAAACTGCATTGAAATATGAAATGTAAAACATAAAAGTTTAACTTTCCTATATTCCTTACCAAATACTTTTAAATGGTGTATGCTCTATTCTCAATCACGTTGGATTTTGATTAGCTGAAAGGTTTTCATCTTTATCAATGAATATTGGTATGACTGTATTTGTTTAAAAATATTAGGATATAACTAGTGAGCCACAGCAACGCGTGGCCGGGTCTGCTAGTATTATATAATAATAGCTCATTAATAGCACTACTTATTTACCTGACAGGAGCTGGAAGGAGGAGGACTACCACCCCTGCCACCGAAAGGAGAGCCCCAACCGCCGCCCGTGCCGCCACCGCGTAGGAACAAGAGAGCAACGCCCCGCCCCCAACACTCACCCCAACCACCTCCCATGCCTCATAGTCCCCAAATCTCACAGGTATATTATTTGTAATTATAAGATATACTTTTTTTATTTAAATTTATCCTGAAACAAAGTCAATGCCATTGCAACTCATAAATGATACTGGATTCAACACTTGATAACAAATTACTGTTACAAGGCCAAGGGTTATAGAAGCTGAGCTACCCGATTTCTTTGTAATAATAAAGCCAAGGTGGAGATCAGAGGTGATCTTATGATGTTTAGACCAAATTTCCTTTAAGGTTGAAGACTAGGATCTATTCCATGTTTTCCCTTCTTCTCTGGTTCGACAAACATTCATCACCATTTCTTTCTAAATGCACCCCCAATTATTCACAACCCTGTTAAATACCCCCCTTCAAATCTTTAGATTGCAACACTTGCTCCCTATCCCTCCCATCTGAGCACTTCTGGCAGAGATTAGCATCAGCCACTACATTTTCTTCTCCTTAATTAAATATTTGATAAAGAGTAACCACTTTATAGACGCTTGGTGTAACATACGAAGTTATGTCACTGTTATAGAATAATAAGAAAGCAGAGCGAAGTTATAGTCCAGTCAAATTAAATCATGGGGTTCAATTTTTTTTTCAGGAATCTGTAGGAGTAGGTTTCCCGAAAAGCGCCAAATAAAGTTCCCTCGATTTCAGGCGACGCGTAGGGTTGGGGTGGGGTGACAGTCCTAAAGCTCGCTTTTTGATGGGTATAGGCCATTATATTTTATATGCAAGGGAACCCTGTTTGGAAGAACCAACCTGAAATCAAAACCCGTTGAAGGTTTGTCCATTATACTAAAATTTACCTATGAGAGAGCTAACTAGGCCCGGGAAAGATTCGAGGCAGTGCTCAGGAAGACACCAACATAATTAAGGTATTTTGATAATTTACGTATGCGAGAGCTAATAAATAGCTCGCGGGATGGGCCTCGGAAATAGTCGTGGCAGTGCTAGTCGGAGGGAGAGGAAGCTTGGAAATACTATTGGGGTGATTTTTTTAAAGATTTGCTAGTTAAGCTTCAAGCTTAAGTTTAATTCCATCAAAAATTTATTTCCCGACTTCGCATAATATCACCATGGAAATATTGATGGTAAATATATGAAAATATCACCATTAAATATTAATTATGTTCCCCTACGTAGAGTCCCAGTGTGTCCACCAGGTAGACACCAGTCTTGTTTTGTGTGCCACTGGTGGCAAGACTGGTCGCGGGGAAATGCCCCAACCACTCCCTCATAACTCGCCGGCAACAGAGGGCCAGAGGCTACTAAGCTAAAGGTGATTCACCTGCTTCGACAAGGTATATTGCATTGACTCCGACGGATCAGTAAGATACGCTGATATAGTAGTCTTCTTCCCAAGGACAGGAAGAACGACAGTTCGGTCCTCGGTCCGACTGTAAGATAAGCAATGACCTCCATCAGGCTGGTGCAGTGAAGAGAAAATGATGAAATATACTTTAAATGTATCCCTTTCTTTAAAGAAAAATTCCATCAGTTATGTGAAGTGAGTTGTTGGAGTATTTCCCCGGGACCACTCTTGCGTGTCCGCTGGCTCCTGGGACTCTACGTAGGGGGGCATAATTAATATTCAATGTGATATTTCCATATATTTACCATCAATATTTCCATGATGATATTTTATATTTGGAATACATTTTATACATAAGTCAAGAAATACATTTTTATTGGAATTAAACTTAAAGCTTGAAGCTTAATCAGCAAATCTAAGAAGATGACGCAATGGTATAATGGACAAATCTTCTATGTGTTTTGATTAGAGGTTGGTTCTTCCAAACCAAGGGTTCCCTCCTATTTCCTAGTTAGTAAACTTGCAGCCACCTGCACATTAAATATGTATCGAAAAATGAGGATTTCTACTCTAAGTAGATTGGTAAGTGCAAGTTGTGTGTTGCGCTCACCTCCCATCTGGAGGGGGTCTATAACCTATAGAGTTGTCAAAGTGTTGTCGGAATATATATACACCTTATATTAAAGAAAGTTTCGTGAAATATTGGTGAACTAAATATTACACTGTAACACTTATGTGGGTAACAAATATTTATTTAACAGAAATATACAAGTATAACAATGCCAACGAATTATTACAACTTAAACACTTGAGCAGGTTACAAAAATGATAACTTCGTGGTTCCTTGCATATGGCGCCAAGCGATTACAATGGACGATCATAGGCCTTCCTTTGGGATACTTGGAGACCCTGTAGATCACATCGTTGATGCGCTTCTTTATCACGTAGGGTCCCTCCCAGTTCTTCTGCAACTTTGGGCAGAATCCTCGCTTTCTCCTCGGGTAATAGAGCCAAATGAGGTCTCCTTCTTGGTACCCGCCCTGATCGGCTTTACTATCGTAGTGTCTCTTCATCCGGTCGCTGGCGAAACGAATTCTTGCGAACTAGCTCGTGCGTGTATTCTATTCTCTTCTGGAGTCCGGATTCATAGTCTTGCCCAGATACATCCACCCCAGGTTGGCTGCCAAAAATGAGGTCACAAGGTAACCTCATCTCTCGACCGCAGAGAACTCTCGTAGGTGTCTGTTGATGGTCGGAGGTTACCTTGGAAAGGTACTTTATAAGGGTTCGGTTCATCCGTTCTACCATTCCGTCAGACTGTGGATGGAGGGCCGTAGTCCTGGTCTTTCTAATCCCAAGCCTCTTGCAGACTTCCTGGAATAATGTGCTCTCGAAGTTCCTCCCCTGATCTGAATGTAGTTCAATTGGTACTCCGAAACGGATGATGAACGCCTTCACCAAAACGTCGGCCAGGGTAGCAGCCTCTTGGTTGGGGACAGCATATGCTTCCACCCACTTGGAAACAGTCCACGATTACAAAAACGTACTTTTTTCCAGCTTCACTTTCTGGGAATGGTCCTAATATGTCCATGGCTACCCTCTCGAAGGGGCTCCCCGCATACTGCTGCATCCGAGCGCGGCGTTTGCGAGCTGGTCCGTTGCTTGCAGAGCAGGTGTTACATTTACGGCACCAGTCTCTGACATCCTCAGAGCAGTTCACCCAGTAGAACCTTTCGCGTACTTTCTGGAGTGTTTTCGTCACACCAAGGTGTCCTCCTGACACTTCATCATGTAGCAGACGAAGTACCTCCGGCACGCAGGTCCTCGGTATCAGAAGCTGCTTCCTGGATATACTGCCGTCTACATTCTCCACAACCCTCTTGAGCAAGCCGTCTTCTATTACAAGGGAGTACCACTGTGCCCTACGCCTTCAACTGATAAACGACTGTAGAAAATGTATTTTTAAGTGAATTTTTAATATCCTCTTAGTTCCTATAGATTATATGCGTAAATTGTCTAGTGAGTACCGGATGTAAGTTAAGTACTGCAGTGGTAGCAATCGTCTTATCACATATTGTTAAATTATTACTTTCATCTTCCGTGTAAAGTTTAATTACTAAATCTCTACGTTTTTCAATAAGCCTGTTAATATAATCTACTGGATGTTCGTTGTGATAACTTTTTGAATCTAAAATTTCTTTAAGAATAAGTTCCGTACCGGGAATCATAAAATTGTTTCTTTAGATAATCTAAAAGCTGTTTTACATTTTCAAATTGTTTGTCATAACAAAAATCTTCCGGTTCACCAATAAGTTTAGATTGAGCTTGTATTAAAATAGATTTTTCATTAATTAGCCTATAAGCATTGTTACTCTGACAATATTCTTCCACTAAATATTCTATATTAGAAATATATTTAATAAGTTTTTAAGTTTTTAATAAGTTAAGTGGATTTCCATCATAGATGGGGACTATTTTAAATTCGCTAGGTGTGATTCGAACGTTTGGGTTGATTGTGAGTTCAGGAATATTTCTATTTCTATTTAGTATATCACTAAGAGGCATAAAATTATAAAAGTAAAATCTTAAATTATAAGTAGTAAGTAAATTTTAAATAATAAATCTATTAATATGAAACATAGAATTATAAAAGTAAAATCTTAAATTAATCTTAAATAAACTATCTTAAATTCTAACCTGTATTTTTCTTCTAAGAGGTCCTTGATAAGTTTTATTCAGGATGAGATGGATTCAAGAATCTTGACTTGAGTTAGATCTAAAAAGACCAGCTAGATTCCTTTATTCCCACGATGTGTTTGATGAACAAGTTCCTCAGTGACTACCTCGTTTCTTGAAATAAAGTTGAAGAATTTCTAAAACAGTTACTGAATAGTAAGTGTTATAATACCTTAGTCTTCTTGATTAAGAGAATCTTCTATGATTTCTTGATTGAAGTTCTAAGTCTGATTCTTCACGAATTAAGCCCTCAAGTCCCTATTTGGGCGCCAGTTTAATAATCTTCATCAATGAATCACTTTTTAAAAAGAACTTTATTGGAAATATACAACTTATAGACTATGGACTACTACTAGGACATAATAACTAGCTAATAATTACAATGAATGAATGTGTCGGTCTAAGAGGACACCGGATATATAAAGGAAAAGGAGACAGGACATGCGTCAGCATTAAAGGTGCATCAATGAACTCCTGTAATTCCTTTAACTATATATATATATTCTTCAAGGGCACAAGGAGTTCTTCAATATTAAGGGGGATATTATATATATATATATATATATATAGGGGTACATATTAAACATTTTATAAATATATATATATGGGTATATATTATTATATAGGGTATATTAAGGGGTTCTTCAAATTTGTTTCTTGACTTTACAAAAAACTTAATGTGCAGGGGGCTGCAAGTTTACTAACTAGGAAATAGGAGGGAACCCTTGGTTTGGAAGAACCAACCTCTAATCAAAACACATAGAAGATTTGTCCATTATACCATTGCGTCATCTTCTTAGATTTGCTGATTAAGCTTCAAGCTTTAAGTTTAATTCCAATAAAAATGTGTTTCTTGACTTATGTATGAAATGTATTCCAAATATAAAATATCATCATGGAAATATTGATGGTAAATATATGGAAATATCACATTGAATATTAATTATGCCCCCCTACGTAGAGTCCCAGGAGCCAGTGGACACGCAAGAGTGGTCCCGGGGAAATACTCCAACAACTCACTCCACATAACTGATGGAATTTTTCTTTAAGGAAAGGGATACATTTAAAGTATATTTCATTATTTTCTCTTCACTGCACCCGCCTGATGGAGGTCATTGCTTATCTTACAGTCGGACCGAGGACCGAACTGTCGTTCTTCCTGTCCTTTGGGAAGAAGGCTTCTATACCAGCGTACCTTACTGATCCGTCGGAGTCAATGCAATATACCTCGTCGAAGCAGGTGAATCACCTTTCCCTTAGTAGCCTCTGGCCCTCTGGTGCCGGCGAGTTATGAGGAGGGAGTTGTTGGGGCATTTCAATAAGTTATCAAACTACCTTAATTATGTTGGTGTCTTCCCGAGCACTGCCCCGACTTTTTCCCAGAAATCTTCAACGAGTTTTGATATCAGGTCGGTTCTTCCAAACAGGGTTCCCTTCTATATAAAATATAATGGCCTATACCTTAGCAGAGGGTACTGTGCATATTTTGAATTTCCAGCTTAGGAATTATTGACATAGAATAATTGGAATTAATATGTATTATATCATATTTTTAAATAATTCTTTCTAAAGAAAAAATACTGGCAATGGCCGTGATTCGAAGCCTGGTCTCTACATTACTACTACTAAGAGTCCGTATCCCAACCACGTCTATCTATAATCTAATTTGATTCCAACAACCGGCTGATTGCCGCATTATATATGTATATAGATCTATCATAATAGATCTACAATTGACCTGTGGGAACTAATTGAAAGACTGTCATATTTAATAAATATTTATTTAGTAAACTTTTAATTATCATTATTTAAATAATTTTATTTGAAGAGAAAAGATGGGCCATGTCCGATACATTTTATAACTGCTAAAATGCCCCCCCCCCCTCAAAAATTGTATTGACTTGCGCCAAGTACCCAACTACTGGGAATTCCTCGCGTTACATGGGTGTGAAATAAATATTAATTAAAATGACTAAAAAGTAAGCGATCTCAAAGGAGCCCACCCTGCAACATATGAAAACACACTGTTCACCGAACACATACTCATGTTTGCATGCTTATGCAGTAAGTAATATTTCAGGATGTATTTATGTGTTTCGCCATTGTAATGATTATTTATTCATATTGATAATTTACAATTATTAGGTATAAGAAACTGAAACCACACCTCTTGAAAAAAAAAAAAAGATACTGCATATAATAAATTTTATTTTAGATAAACATTGGATACTGTAAACGTATAACTGTATATCATACGGAAACTGATGAATGAGTTGTTATTTCAGAGAGAACAATTGCATCCAAAGCAGGGATTCATGGGTAGCCTGAAGAGAATTATTAGCGGAAGACAGCTACCCATAGTCCCACGTAAGTTTAGTTTGAGTCTTACCCTATACGATGAATGCTTTTCTTTACAAACGTATTCTTTCTTTTCCAGATGGCATCGACCAACAGAACCAAGTGCCTTTAAACCATTCCATGATGAAGTTCCATGATTCTGTATGTATTAAATGAACACTTTAGATCATCATGTGTCTTAATGATTAATATAACTTGCAATATTTTTAGGTGCCGAACTTCAATGGTTGCCAAGATTGGTTGGAATTTCAAAGAGGTCCAAGGTCGGGGAGTTTCAGTAATCTTAATCCTCCAAACTTCGGACAAATGATGCAGGTTATTTTTTAAATTTTATTGAGGTTAAAGAAATGTAAATAAAAGTGTTAGTTATTTTATTATTTTCTTTCTTTTTCTAGTCTCAATCAATGGCCCATCTTAACTGTCCTAGCTGTCAGAAACAACCAATGTGGAATCCGTGGAACGGAATGCCAGCTGCTGGAACCTGGCAGAGCTCTGCCTTCCTAAACCAATGTAATCCTAGAGAAGAATATAGTGATAGCGACAGTGAATTTGGTCGGCACAAGGAACGTCAGAGAAGATTCAGCACTCTTTCAGCGAAAACTCCAAAGAGTTTTGGGTTCGATGATACTCATTCTGTAAGAGGAGGAAGGCGAACTGATGCAGAAACTTCATCTAGTAAAGGAACTCGAAGAAAAGAATTTGAAGCAATCTCCAATTGCGCTGGAGGTAGAAGATATCGGTCTGGATCAATGTCATTACGGGGAAGTAGAAAAAGTGACATAGAAAATTCTTTACCTCATTCGCAAAAAAGATTTAATTACCTTCAACGTGACAAATGTTATAGTGATGAGAGTGATGGAAGAGTTAATTACTCTGAAACATCTGATATTGAGAGTGATGATAATTTTGTGACAAACAAACCTAATAAAAGAATCATATCTGATGTCGAAGATATCCACGGAACAAGAAAGAAATTCGAACCACACATGTCAAAGTCAAATATGGGCGAAGGTCGAAAGTCAATTAAAGGTCAGAGTACAAGAAGTAAAGATTTTAAAGAAATTGGGATAAAAACTACTCCTTCTCATAAAATCCCGAGTTGCCCGAGAGACGAAAGTCCGGGTGAAGTGAAAAATACCAGAAAAGCCGAATCAGAGCACGAGGATGATCCCATAAATGGAATCGAGACACAGAAAGAAGAAGAGGAAGAGCTAGGACCAATTCCTGATACTGAATGGGAATGCAAACACTGTACTTTCATTAACCAAGGAGGGACTAGAGTCTGCACTGTTTGCTGTAAGACAACTGCGAAACCAAAATTATGCAATGCAACTTCCCCACCATCGGAAGACTTAATGAAGAAATTAATCATAGAAGAGAAATCAACAAGAGAAACATTGCCTAAGAATACTACTAAGGACTTAAAGGAGAAGAGAGGTAGGCGAAAAACTATTTCATTTTGTATAGAATCTAAACTGTACGCTTAAAACATAACTGTTTTTATATTTAAGAAAACATTATTTTTAAATAATAAAGACCTTCTAATTCATAACAAACCAGTGTATTAAACATCCTATTTCCTTCTTTGAAGTCGATAAGAAAATATGTTATAGGTACCTCAGAAACGAACCGAATATTAGCTTCAAAAGGAACTTCTCCTCCTCCACAAAGTATCTCTACACAGGTAAAGGAGTAACCATGAAAGTCCTGCCTGTTTTTGAAACTAATAAATTTATATAACCAATTATTCCATAATTAATAACTTTATTTTTTCAATATGGTCAGACATATGAAGAAACTGGTCGTAAATTGAAACGAGCAACGTCGTTAGCTGATTACGGTAACTGGAGAACTCCACAAAGATCGACAAGCCGACAATCCCTTCTAAGTGACACACAGGTACAATAATACATTTTATGATTTTTACTAGCTAATTCTTAAAAAAAAATCACAAATTTCATTTACCAACCAACATAGATTAGAAATCGTCATGGTAAAATGTGTAAACGCCATTTCGCATATTCACAGAAAATAGCTTTTTCAACTTCTGTATAATTATTGAAAAACTTTAAATTCCTCAAAACTTGTCAATTTTTTATAAGGTACATTTTAAGGGCCTTCAAAAAACAAAATTGTTATATAAAAGATTTATTTGTCACAATGCTGGAATATAAGCATAACACTCCATCACCGTTGATTTTTAACCGACTTCGAAAGAGGAATTACTCAATTCGATACGTACCTATGTGATATTTTTTTTCTATTTATGTTCACTGATACTCCGAAATGGATGGGCCAATCGGAACAAAACCTTTGGCATCTTGGAGAGTATTTTCCAGAGATGGTCCCATTAAAGGCGGGTTCACACGGGGTCGTGAATTGGACGACAGCACTACCTGCCGGCTAGTCAGTCATGATCACTACCACGTGTGAACTAGTGGTAGCGGGAATGTTGGTAGTGCACGACCCTGAAGTGATGGGTCGTGAAATCTCCATTTAGTTGGAGTGAGCACGCCTTCTTCAGTCGTATATCGTCGAAGGAGTGCTTGAGAAATAGGGTAGCTCTGACTCTAAACTGCCTCAACCGAATAGGGGGAGCTTTCTGGGGCCTCAGTTACCCGGCTACAATTCAACTTTTGCGGCTTCATATTCTGCCATAACGAGAACAAGCGCGAGAGAAGCACGACCAACAAAGGCACTTTACCATGTTAACTAGATAAGGTCGTGAGCTCCTACTGGGTGAAAGCAAGTCGTGTGACATGCGCATTACTGGTCGTGTTCTCGCCCTGTTCACTACCTCGTGTGAACCGGCCTTAAAACCTTTTTTTGGGTTCTGAATTTATTTACGAAGTTATCGGGAAAAAAAAAAGGAAATAATTATCGCTCAAAATGTTTACTTATTGGAAATTCATATGAGTCGGTGGAATCGAGATACACCTAAAAAAATTCCCGGGTCGAACAATGAGAGGAGCCCCAAGAAGTGTTGTTATCGCTCAACAAATGTATGGAGATGGTAAATTATTCAAAAGATTAAGTAAGCTATTTTCCGAAATATTATGAGGAGGTAAATATATGTTATACATATGTTATACATACATCAAGAAGTGTCAATTAAGATGGGCAGGACACGTCGAAAGGATGCCTGAAGGTAGACTGCCTAAAACACTATTGAATGGTAAGCCAGGAGGACGAAGGCAAAGAGGGCGACCACGAAGCCGTTGGATAGAAGGCGTCGAAAAAACTTTGGAAAAGCTGGGCGTTAGAAGATGGAGGAGACAAGCCCTAGACAAAGCGGAGTGGCAAAACGTCCTAAAACTATTGTAAAGGAGGCCCAGGTTCTCAAAAAGGACCGTAGAGCCATGGAGTGAGTGAGTGAAATATATGTTACCCAGATAAAGGGTCTGGCTACACATGTCCGCACCGCAGCACTAATATACCAGGTCATTCAAAAAGTCCTGTCGTTTTTATACGTTATGAGGAATCCATTTATCCAGTTTTTTCACTTTTCCCAGTTCTTT
>OU426978.1:71338178-71473178 GCA_911387785.2 Aelia acuminata
GAAAGACCAATCATTGATAACCCTTACAAAGCAGATTTTTAAGACTTCCCCAAGTTCCGGAAGGATCGTTTAAATTTAAAAAGGTGGCAATTATTTATTCAAATTACATTTTGATTTCCGACTTCCAATCGCTAGGCCCATTAAAAAGGAATTCAATTCTTCACGGAAAAGCTTATTTTCAGTTGATTTAGGGGCCTTATTAAAGGATTCAGGCACCTCTGTCTTCTTCCGGATACACTCGGTTACTGTCCATCATTAATGTACAACGTAATTATAAAATCTTGTGCGTTGATTCTTCATTATGGGTTGAAACTTTCGTAATTTTATCCGGATTACTGTTATCGGTTTTTAATTTTGTTTCTGCAACTATTGAGGCGTATAAATGAAAAAGACTGTAAGTGCCAAATTATTGATTTTGAGAAAAAAAAAAATTATTAACTAAGCTTAAATGTGTTTCGAAAATTAAAAAAAAAAATATGGATAAGCACAGCCATAAAGTAAATACATCCTGCTAATAATTTCAATATAATTTTCTTTCACCTTCATTCTATTTCGGATGGTTAATTGTCTCATTTATTTTCTTTTCCCATGTTTTTCTTTAAGTTAAGATAACGTCCCTAGCTGGTGACACTTATAGGATTTGCTATTGTCTAGATAGGAGAGTAAAGATACGAAACTCTTAAAGGTAGTCACTTATTAGGAAATATCAATCATTAATTTTCCAATTACTTTTTCAATTTTTCGATGTTTGCACTTTTCCATTTACTTGCCTTTACTACTGTCCAGTGATGAAAGAGTGAGTTATATCGAAACAGACAATGGACAATGGAAATGGTCTTAGGAGAGTCTGGCTTGGATGTTTTTCGAGGTTTTTTCGCATTCGAGGCATTCATATACTCACTACCGAAATAACAAAAGTACAAGTTGTGTACTACATTTCCCAATTAATGAAATTTTCCTAGGACACTTTCTCCCAATATTCGTGTAATTATAATTAAATCGTCTTTATAGACATTGCATTATTTGAAAAATAATTTGCCGATGTTCATTCATCAATAATAACTACCAAAAAAGTTTGATATCTCCCTTATCATTTGTATAAAAGTCAATTAAATATCCATAAAAATGAGGGGCGTCAAAAAGGCTACCCCGCTATAAAGGCCAAAGTGTTTTGCTACTCAGTTTCTGATTTTGTTTTCCCTCCCCAATAGTAAAAACAATTAGGTCTTTTAAAAAAAAAAAAAACTCCATTTCTATTCAAAGTAGGGAGGGTGTTAAAAGTTGTGTAATGTCAGTCTTTTCTGTGTTTATTCATAAAATTGAAAAGGTGACTGTTAATATAGTTCGACTTCGAAAACCAGAAACCAGTAATAAATGGACTTAAAATCTGTAAAAAAAAAAAAAAAAAAAAAAAAAAAAAAAAAAAAAAAAAAAAAAAAAAAAAAAAAAAAAAAAAATTCGAATTTTTTTAGAAACCTACGATGGTCACCTACGAATTGTCTCCCGCCTCTAAAAAGTGTGAGATAAAAAACTTTTTACAAAAAAAAATTAAACCGACTTCGAAAACTGGGATCCTGTAAAAATAAATGCTCTTAGAAGTATGAAATAATTACCTTCTGATTTTTATGAATTTTTTTTTTCGGTTGGCGCATTAGGCCTAGTGAGACCTTTGGCCGCGCAGTGTGGTCTTCTTACAGACATTTGTGTACATTTGTTGCTTGCGGCAGAACAGACAGCCTGGAGGGGGTAGCCCAAACCTCACGTTGCTGCAAGCCATGGTCACCTTGGTGCAGCGGCAGACTGCCCGTAGCTCCATAACCAATCTCATTGGGGCCAATTTGGCAATGTCCTTCCCACCGATGGCGTCAGCTCTCTTGGGTTCAAGGACAGTGACAAACTGGTCTAGGTCCAAGGATTATGGTAGCCCAGAGTCAGCAGGCCCCGAGGACCTATATTTCTTTCCCTGGAGCATACCGTCCTTGAACCAAACCTCCGGGCGGTTACTAACATCCCGGAAGAAACACACCACGATTCTCGATGAGATAAACGGGGAAGGTTCAATACTCCTACGCCCGGTCGGTGTGAGTCGCCTCCAGTAGACTGACGGGCCCCACATACCCGGGGTGGGGGTAGACTTGGACTGCGTGGTGTTCATTGGTGGGAGGTCACCCGAATTGAGCGGTCACCCATCCAAATACTAACCACGATGTACGTTGCTAAACTTTGATACCTATTGCAAGCGCCCTTGTCCACTCGGCCATCCCGGCCCCCTGATTTTTTTGAATACACAGCAAAATTCAAAATGGTATAAAAAGCGGGAAAATGCAATAAAACGAATAATTTTATTTTATTTTGTAAGAACACACACCAATTTTTAATAAAAAATATTAAATTAAAATATTAAATACCATGTTCATTACAACACAATCTTTTCGGAGGCGGTGCAAATTTTAAATTTTTTCAAACTAGAAATTATGAAAATCTTAAAATCTTCTAAATGGATCCTCTCTTCCCATCTATCGATTTCAATGTCTATCGTTCTCTAATAAAACCATAATCAGTAATCAGTAACATGTCATTTGGAAATTTTTTATTTTGTGCCGCCTCCGAAAAGAATAGAGTTGTATTACCCATGGTATTTAATATTTTAATTTAACTATTTTTATTAACAGTTGGTGTGTATTCGTTCAAATCAAAATAAAATTATTCGCTTTATTGCATTTACCCGATTTTTATACCATTTTGAATTTTGCTGTGTATTCATAAAAATCAATAGGTAATTATTTCATACTTTTTAGAGCATTTATTTTTACTGGTTCCCAGTTTTCGAAGTCGGTTTAATTTTTTTTTATAAAAAGTTTTTTATTTCATACTTTTAGAGGCGGGATCTAAAACGTATGAAATAAAGCCAAAAGATCAAGTCCAAATTTGAGGTAAAAATATCTAAAATTCGTATTTGGTATAGTATTTTATATTAAGATTTTCCTATAGCAGGAAGGAGACTAATCACTAATATAGAAAAGAACGGCCTCAAATAGTCTCAAAATTACATATATATATTTTCATATATATACAAGCAAAATTTTCGCCCCTTCGGGCATCATCAGAGCTGTAAAATTATGTATAAAGGTACAATTATAATTATTCTAAATTTGTTTTACTAACTATTAATGAGATAAAATAAATGTTGGGGGACTCACCATCAGATTGAATATATATATGTATATATATATATAAAATATTTCACATATAAATGAAAAGTTAAAATTCTTATAAAAACAACTATCCTGAAACAATCTGTGTAAGAACACTTCATCAACTGGGGTTACCTTAGTCTAACATTTAGTATCAGTACTCCCAACATTACAAAAATTAAGTACAAGGGTTACATGAATTTTACCAACCATAACAAAGAAATTAAAATTTTTTTTAAGACAATATCAAAACAACAAAACTATAAAAATTAGATATATAAATAAGTAACTATTGAAAATACAAATATAAGTAAAAAGTCATATCACATAAAAACCATTAAATTTTAAATTTTTTTTAACAAAATATTAAAAACAGTATTGTCCAAAAACAAAAACATAAAAACATAAATATATAACCAGAATATCCATCTTAAAAAAAAAAATATATATATATATATAGAGAATCACGATGTTTCAGAGTCAGGTTCCTCACATTATTTATTCAAAATTGCAATAGTTTCCGAGAAAAAAATGTTTAAATCACCCGCATCAGTTTTAAAGTTAACTATCCTATCTAAATTCCACGCTCTGAAACATCGCGATGTAGAATTATAGTATTGTCAAAATCAAAACCATGCTCATTTTATTGATATATTCAATCTGATGGTGAGTCCCCCAACATTTATTTTATTTTATTAATACTTAGTAAAACAAATTTAGAATAATTATAATTGTACCTTTATACATAATTTTACAGCCCTGATGATGCCCGAAGGGGCGAAAATTTTGCTTGTATATATATGAAAATATATATATGTATGTAATTTTGAGACTATTTGAGGCCGTTTTTTTTCTACTATAGTCTTTTATGTTTTTCGAGGTGCTCAATCTAATGAACTCTACACTCCACTCGCACTCAGGAATCAACAACTTTATCTTAATGTCGGGGGTGAAAAACCGTTTGTATAAAACTTGACGATCTGTTTTCTATGGAATGTAAAAGGGTCATTTAACAATCAGATTAGTTCCAACAACCAAAATTCATGACTTTTTCGCATGCGCAGTTTACCTTGACTAACCGCCCAGTGTTCCAACAAGAGCCAAACCAGTTTATGAACGGCAAAACCAACCAAGCAAACTTACAACTGAAAGAGTTGGGGAAGGGACATAAGCAGTTTATTCTCCATTTTATATCAAAAGTTTTCTGATTTTAGAGTTAGATAGTAATAGGTAAATTTAAAGAAAGGAAAACAAAATAATGAAGTTACATGGTTGACAGTAGGGATGCGACATCGATGTCGATGTTTTTAACATCGATGTTACGCAGCCGATGTTTTCCGACCATCGATGTTTTTGGTCCGATGTTAACATCGATGTTTTTAATCCTTTTTTTTTTTTTTTTTTAAGGTATCTATTTTTATTTTTATCTATGCTTTGACAATAACATCGATGTTTTTAAAATAACAACGATGTTTTTGACAGAAACAAATCTGTAAATAACTTCAATGTTTTTAACAAAAACAAAGCTGTTAAGAACGAATGTTTTAGATAAATATGTATTAACATCAATGTTATGGACAAAAACAAATTATACTTTAACATCGATGTTTTTTAACAAAAACAAGGATACTTTAACATCTTTGTTTTGATAATAACATCGATGTTATTGTATAATAAAGTATACTTGTTTTTCTTAAAAACATCGATGTTATTAACAGCTTTGTTTTTGTTAAAAACATCGATGTTAAATGATACTTGTTTTTCTTAAAAACATCGATGTTATTAACAGCTTTGTTTTTGTTAAAAACATCGATGTTATTGTCAAAACATCAATGTTGAATGATACTTGTTTTTGTTAAAAACATCGATGTTAAATGATACTTGTTCTTGTTAAAAACATCGATGTTAAAAAAAATTTGTTTTTGTCCATAACATCGATGTTAATAAATATTTATCCAAAACATCGATGTTATTGTCAAAACAGATGTTAAAGTATACTTGTTTTTAATTAAAACATCGATGTTAAAAAAAATTTGTTTTAGTCCATAACAACGATGTTATTAACAGCTTTGTTTTGTTAAAAACATCGATGTTATTAACAGCTTTGTTTTTGTTAAATCATCGATGTTATTGTCAAAACATCGATGTTAAATGATACTTGTTTTTGTTAAAAACATCGATGTTAAAAAAAATTTGTTTTTGTCCATAACATCGATGTTAATAAATATTTATCCAAAACATCGATGTTAAAGTATACTTCTTTTGATAAAAACATCGATGTTAAAAAAAATTTGTTTTAGTCCATAACATCGATGTTATTAACAGCTTTGTTTTTGTCCATAACATCGATGTTAATACACATTTATCCAAAACATCGATGTTATTGTCAAAACATAGATGTTAAAGTATACTTGTTTTTGATAAAAACATCGATGTTAAAAAAAATTAGTTTAAGTCCATAACATCGATGTTATTAACAGCTTTGTTTTTCTCCAAAACATCGATGTTTTAAAATATTTATTTTTGTCCATAACATCGATGTTAATAAATATTTATCCAAAACATCGATGTTAAAGTATACTTCTTTTGATAAAAACATCGATGTTAAAAAAAATTTGTTTTAGTCCATAACATCGATGTTATTAACAGCTTTGTTTTTGTCCATAACATCGATGTTAATACACATTTATCCAAAACATCGATGTTATTGTCAAAACATAGATGTTAAAGTATACTTGTTTTTGATAAAAACATCGATGTTAAAAAAAATTAGTTTAAGTCCATAACATCGATGTTATTAACAGCTTTGTTTTTCTCCAAAACATCGATGTTTTAAAATATTTATTTTTGTTCAAAACCAATTTGTTATGGTAAAAGCATCGATGTTTAAAACAACATATATGATGTAATTGTCAAAACATGTCGAAAAAATCGAATTTTTATACATTAAATATGAATTATAAAATGCTTTACACTTTAACATCGATTTAATTACGTTTGGGCATTAATATTTTAATGTTTAAAGACTGTATAAATTAAAAAACATCGATGTCAAAAAACATCGATGTTTTTGAATATCGATGTTTTGTGGTCGATGTTTAATCGACATCGATGTTTTGATTGCAAAAACATCGATGTTCAAAACATCGATGTTTTGCCTTCGATGTCGCATCTCTAGTTGACAGTAGAAGTTCATGCTGCTGCTGGTAGTCGTTCTATACCAGTGCTACTTCATGAGCCCTGATGAACACCTGAATCTTGGGTCGAAACTTCGGCACAATATAAGCTATTACACGTAGTCACATCACATCAAGTTGAAATTTGAAGTGGAAAATAAAAAAATGTATAGATAATTATCTATCCCCCCAGCGCCCGGACTATCATTTTCGCGGAATGCGAGTGCACTGATTCTATTGACTTAAATAGCATGTTTTTGCTTGTAACTCGCAAACGACGGCGAAAATTGGAGAGGTGTATATAACCAAAAATGTTCGTCACGACAAACTGAAAAAAAAAATGACACCTTTGAAAAAGCTCTGCGACCAGATTCGTTGAGAATTGCAGTTATTCACTTCCAACTCGCAAGCAAAGGGTTTAATCGAAAAAATGCATACGATCGACAATGTTCTTGAAAACCTGTAAAGATTGACACCATTTACAAACCTCTACTACAAAACCTGTATTACAGAAACCGCGGTTTAGCGCCTATAACTTGCAATCGAAGGCGAAATGAGTGATTTGTATATTTTTCCGGTGTAGCGGTTAAGGACAGCTTTAAAATGATGCCTCATTCATGAAATTTGATGAATTATTCAGGAATTTATGGCGTACCGAAAAAAAGGCTTTCAGAAATAATATATTATATGATATGATTGATAGCATTTTTTCCTTGTGACTCGAAAACGACGGCGACAATCGGAATATAAATAAAATAATATATTCTTTCGGGGTTCTCTGGGTATGTTGACATAGGTTTAACATCATAGTTCAATACTACTACCAGCATAGTATTGAACCATGTCGTTAAACTTATGTCAAAATACCCAGAGAGCCTTCAACCTTCAAACATCATTTTTTGTTTTTTGGGCTCAAGTTGATTCATGGTTCATGGCTCAATTAACCCGTGTTTACGGTATTGATAGTGTGAAACCGGAGTCGTTCACCCTTTATGTGAAATGTCAACTGATCACTTATTATACGCCAAGTGTGGGCACATGTATCTGCAGGACATGTTGAAACTTGAAGAAACAATGCTACCTAATGAGTTCCTTGCTTTCACTGCACAAGGTTCCTTTACTGTTCGGTGGAGTGAGAAATGTTGGTGTGGAACGTGGAGTGACTGGAATTCATAAAGGACCGATTAAGCACTAACTAGCCCCAGACGCTTTCTTATTGTATTTCCTCCATGAATAGGTGTTTTATTCATGTTCTATGGTGGTTACAAGATTACGGAGCCTTTGAAAAACATTGCTCACGGAGTGGCAGGAATTCATAAAGGACCGATCAAGCCGTTTTATTATTTATTTCAAAAATTAAAGAAAATACTCCAGAGTGAAGAATCCGCACAAGACTTTTTGATTAGATTGTATATTAATATCCGACAGTGATCGAGTAAATCCGGAAGCTGACAGAGGTGCCTGAATCCTTTGTTAAGGCCTGTAAATCAACTGAAAAAGAGCTTTTCCAGGAAGTATTGAATTCCTTTTTAATGTGCATAGCGAGTGGAAATCAAAATCTAATTTAAAACAATAATGGCTACGATTTTACGAATCTCTTTTAAAAAGGGTTATTAATGCTCGGCCTTTCTTTAAATTCTATGAATTTTGTGGTTTTATGATTATGCTGTCCATCCGTCGTTTAGACATTCATTTAGGATTTTTTACCGTTATCGGAGTTTAATGTGATTTAATCTTCTTAAATTTATAAAAAAAATCTTTTAAGCAACACAAACAAATGTTCTTGACTTTTATTTCTTGGCAAAATTTTCCAGGAACAGGGTCGAAACAACAATAACTCTGCCGGAACCATAAAGAATTGTTTCATTTTTTCAGAAAACGACAGCGATATTCCACTGATATAGATCTTTATTAAAATGTATTGTTGAAAATTTATTTAAGGTTATGTATAAGGTTTGTTCCAACAAGGACTTAAACCACGTCAATAACTAACACACTTCACATGTTCCAGGTTTTCCCTATCGATCCATCGACTATTAAAACATTATTCGGTGATTCTCATATGAATTGACCATTTAGTGTCCCTGAACTTAACATTCGTTTTTCAGATATTTTTTTATATCCAAAAAATTTTTTTGATTATTTGTTTTATATTCTTCTGTCATAGCAAAACGATGGTAACATTTAAAAAAACCTAGGCATCATAAAATACAAAATATCTCAATGTGAAGTTTGCAAATGTCACGAGTGTTACAGTCCCCAAGCTGATTATGCTTACTTCACCACACCCTGAAATGAACCCCTGATAATTGATTAAATTTGAACAATGAGGTATTTCATTGTAATACGGTGGTGTTTCAAGGTATGGATGATATTTTCAGTTAAATTTAATCCTTCGAATGTAAATCAGGAAAATGAATCTGTCCCTAAGGTTAGTAGAAAAATTCATGGGGAGTGTTGTCGGCTGTTCTGGGCAACACTGTTCTTTGAAAATGTTGGGAATGGCAATGATAACCTTTGTTGATAATACCGGCTATCAGTCGATGTGCAAACTTGGTGAAAAAAGTATCTAATAGGCAGTTATTTGATATCCCATGCAAAATAATGTATGTCACAAAAATTAGTCGTCACGAGTGTTACGTTAATTGTATCAGCGTTCATTGAAAAATCCGAATGATAAGGACAAAAGATGTTGGTTAGGGACATTTATTCGAGTTCATCCTCTCATATATGTCCGACATTTGGTTAAGCTAAGGATGGAGATTTTTTGTGAAAATGTCACGAGTGTTACGTAACACTCGTGACGGAAAAACAATTGTGGGAAAATGTTGTTATTGTTATGTTTAAATGCATACATGATTCATTTCTTTTGTATAGCCATTTTAACAAGCTGTAGAAAGGAGCAATAGAGAAAAGAAAAAAAAGACTTGGGACATAATACAAAATATATTCTAAATAAAAAAAGATGTTGGCCAAGAGAAAGAAAATAAACAAATTGGCAGCTTGTAAAAATTTTCAGTCTACAGTTTGGGAAAATACTTAAAGTCTTTGAATTTGACCTACATGTAAAGCAGTGAACGAATTAATTATGGGTGAATCGTTGACACTGAACTGGGTAAAAACTGTGCATCAAAATCATATATATTTGTAGAGTGGCAAAGCTAAGTGATCTAAGTGCCAAAAATTCATTTCCCCGTTTTTTATACCAAAATGATCTAAAAGCCAAGGCCAATGCGGTGCGAAGTGAATTATCTCCCGATTGGTAGTATAAGTAGTTCCAATTTAATTTAATGATTATATTTGGATAAATATAAATTAAAAATGATACATTCTGTGCAGTTCTTATTCATTTCCCGAAAATTTTGGTTTTGGTACTTAGATCACTTACAAGGGGAGGGCACAGCTATGGGGTCGTCGATCGGGCCCATTTTTTTTCTGGTGATTCTAAATCGAAAAATAGTCGACACGTGTCCGAGCGTTCCGTCCAATGGGCCTTAGATTTTGAGAAATAAAATAAAATACCTTGAAAATCCTTTATTTTTTATCTTGAGTTTGGAAAATGATATCGCTATGATTCTTTCACTGATTCATTTATTTTAGAGAGTAGATTAAAGGAAAAATACAATCGTTAAAGAATTATTCATATTTCTTCAATTTAATTTAAAAAAAGCTTCAAGTTTTCAACTAAACTAGCTTTATAAATTTTTTCACATAAAAAATAATAGCAGAATTGAGTTCAGCACCTCAAGAAACTCTGATGTCTTAAATATCATCCAAAACAAAAAATAAATTGTTTTTCCTGTCAGGAGCAGCTTCAAAATGTTTCAGCAAAATTGTATGTGTAGTTTCAAAAGTCTGCATCTCGTGTTGAGCTGGTCCGATTTTTACGTTCTTGAGCTCGTTGCACAGAAGAAAACTTCCTTTTTCTAACCATATAAATAACTATCGTATTATCTCGGGAAGCTCTTGTAAGAAATGGTCCTCAAAATAAAAATTAAATTCAAACTTTTCTTTATATTATGTTGATTCCTGAACACGTAAAAATATCTCGATTAGGTAAAAATGTGTAACTCTAGAGCCTTTATTTACCCTATAAATTTGATGAGAATCGGTAGAATTTTCTCCGAAATATGGTCGGATTTTTGGATGTTTAACGAAATTGTAAGGGTCTAGCCTTAGCGAAACTTTTAATGCAATTTTTAATTTTTTTTTTTTTTTTTTTTTTTAATCTTCCCATAATTCACTTATAGGTTTTTTTGTTTGTCCTCAAAACGAATCTGAAAACTGTTATGAAACAAAAACAGTTTTGCACAAAATGATTTTTTAATGTCAGTATTTTGCCAGAATATTCCATCAACATTACTCTAAAAAGTAATTATTTCCATCCTTTTCACGATGTTTTTATCACTAGTAAATTCATTTTACGGAGCCTATTTTGTTTTTCTTGGTCGGCTAGGAGAAAATGGGTTCATCCCGATTGTTTCACGTTCGCCTTACAAAAAATGATTTTGAACTTCAAACGAACTAAAATTTAAAACTACTTTTTCTCAATGATCTATATGCAATGTGGTTTTTCTATGCCCTCGCCATCAACAAGTAGTACTTTTTTCTTATTTCTTATTTCTTTACTTCGAGATATTTTTACGTGTTCAGGAATCAACATAATATAAAGAAAAGTTTGAATTTAATTTTTATTTTGAGGACCATTTTTTACAAGAGCTACCCGAGATAATACCATAGTTATTGGTATGGTTAGAAAAAGGAAGCTTTCTTCTATGCAACGAGCTCAAGAACGTAAAAATCGGATCAGCTCAACACGAGATGCAGACTTTTGAAACTGCACATACAATTTTGCTGAAACATTTTTAAGCTGCTCCTGACAGGAAAAACAATTTATTTTTTGTTTTGGATGATATTTAAGATATCAGGGTTTCTTGAGGTGCTGAACTCAATTCTGCTATTCATGTATGTGAAAAAATTTATAAAGCTAGTTTACTTGAAAACTTGAAGCTTTTTTAAAATTAAATTGAAGAAATGTGAATAATTCTTTAACGATTGTATTTTTCCTTTAATCTACTCTCTAAAATATACGAATTAGTGAAAGAATCATGGCGATATCATTTTCCAAACTCAAGATAAAAAATAAAGGATTTTCAAGGTATTTTATTTTATTTCTCAAAACCTAAGGCCCATTGGACGGAACGCTCGGACACGTGTCGACTATTTTTCGATGTAGAATCACCAGAAAAAAAATGGGCCCGATCGACGACCCCATAGCTGTGCCCTCCCCTTGTTAGCTTTGCCACTCTACATTTCACAAAGAGATGATCAATGAGCTGTAAATATCCGACGAACAATCTAAGCCTTGACAGAATGACTTATTCATAGGTCAACTAGCGAGAAAGTTATAGGCTACTAAGCTTGGCAAGTAAAGGAGTAGGAATAGACGCCAGCCTATTAATTATTGTACAAGAAGAGGAAAATAAGATTCGATGCCTTACAAATGAGTTTTTACGCTGTGTTATGGAATGGCGAGAGTGAGGGAAAATAGAAAAAAAACATTACAAAAAATAAATAAATAAAAATACAGAAACGCTCCTTACAAAACTCATTCATGAGTGGAAAAAATAATAAAAAATACTAATACTGAAAGAACTGAAAAACTTTTTTCACTTTTGTTTTCTTGAACAACTTATTGATGATATTCAGATCAAATTGTATTCATAAGTTGAATTTTTTAAACCCAAAATTCAATTTCTAAAAAAGTTAAATGGTCAAATTAAATGAGAATCGCCCTATTGAGCATTGCTTGAAATCAAACAATCAAATTTAGAATAAAAAAAAACGGGGATAGTACATGATCAGTTTGTTATTTATCAACGTGTTTTAATAGTTTGTTAGAGCATACCTTATGATATATATGCCATATGTTTTTAGAAATAAGTAAATATTTTGAGCGATAATTAAATAATTATTTTCATGTTTTTTCCCGATAACTTCTTTAATAAATTAAGAATCCAAAAAAGGTTTTAATGGGACCAAATTGGGAAAATACTCTACAAGATGCAAAAGGTTTCGTTCCAATTGGTCCCCCCATCTCGGAGTGATCGGTGGACATACATAGAAAAAAACAAAGAGGCACATACGTATCAAATTGAATAACCTCCTCTTTCGAAGTCGGTTAAAAAGGAATGTAATAGCAATTAACTATTAATACATTATAATTAATTTCCCTTCTTTAATTCAGCTTCCACCTTTTTGGCCTCAATGGAGCAGCCTCCGGTTGCCTAGCAGAAGGCCCCGGTTGAACGCTATCGGTCGGAATTCCACTGGAAAAGGAATTTTACATATTATTGTACACAATAATGTCAGGTGTCTAATTGGAAAACTGTTCAAAACCTTCTGGGTACCCGTCGAAAACAACTACACAGCCTCCACCGTACTTGATCTGAACAAAGCGGATGTAGGCATTGAAGATGTCTGTGAATGACTGCCCCTTTTTCACACAACCCGATGCAGCAGAAACCCACATTTATAAGTATCTCGAATTGTTGTCCAATTTGGTGTTGGCCATTGGCTGAAATGCCTTGTATAAGGTCGATTTGTGGTACTTGTCTAATATACGACCGCCACTCCAAAAAATCGATTTTTTAACCTTGATAATTTACTTTCATACAATCGAATATAGTATGTGTAACCTTCTTTAGGTTATTTGTTTTCGTATGGATAATGCAATTGATTAATTAAAAATAAAATAAGATTTAACCAAACAAACTTACTTAATTATTATTATTATTATTATTAAATACATGAAAATCAGATATATCTTGTAAAATTGTTTGAAATAAACATTTTTCCTCTCCAACTTTTTTTCTCCACATAAACTCGGCTAAATAGGATTTTAAGAACTTTCTGTTTGTACCTCGTCTTTTCTTATTTCCCCATTTAACACTGCCCCATAACCTTTCGATATTTTGGGTATGTTGAAGTG
Source organism: Aelia acuminata (assembly GCA_911387785.2). Lineage (NCBI taxonomy): Eukaryota > Metazoa > Arthropoda > Insecta > Hemiptera > Pentatomidae > Aelia > Aelia acuminata. The sequence continues at coordinate 71,351,540 of OU426978.1, forward strand.
ATACAGAATCCACAAAATTATATTTATGGTTAACTGTAACATGTTCGTATCCATCAATATATATACTATTATATGCTTTCCAGGAATCACTGATTATTATGGATCCAGGGCGTAATTTTTGTATAATTATCGGTAACCTTAAGTACCTGTAACCTTAGATAACAAAATACAGTTTATTCTATGAACATATGTTACAATAGAAATTGTTGGATAATCGAAGAATCGATTTTTTGGAGTGGCGGTCGTATATTAGACAAGTACCCGATTTGTTTCCTTTTCTTAGCATCCCGTAGATATTAAAGAGAGCCAGAGGATATGGCGGGGGTTCATACGGGGAGAGAAGCGCAATATATGACCACAAGCGGTCACCTAGCCTCTCCTCCTCAACTCCTATCTCACCTTCACGTGGTGAACCCTGTCAAGCCGAGTAACCCAGACCGAGGTGGTGGTAACCAATCCCTGCGGAGGGCTGGGTAGGTGAACAGACGAGAGATGGAGGTCTTGGCAGGGCTGTCCGGGGGTAACCCGGGGTCAGGTCTGCCAGGATAGTGAATGTCGGCAGCAGGGCATTCACATACGGAATGGTGGCGGATGAACCTAATCTACCAGGTCAACGGCAGCTTCCTCAAGCCGAGTTAGTAGGACTACTGCGGAGGGGTAGGGAACACTCCGTAGCCGAGATGAAGGCAATTCCCTAGGGGTTGTGGACCCTGAAATCAAGCCTCCTGGCACTCCAGGTTGGGGGTTAAGTGGAGGTGTCACGAGCCATCACTTATAGAAACAAATTCGTGGAGTTGCCCAATCAGCAACACCAGTCAGTATGATGAAAGGTAATGACCAAATATTAAATTACCCCATAGGGGCCCATTCGGATTTGGGGGGGTCCCAGTCAATACCTGCTCATATTCCTTATAGAAACACCAAGAGGAGAAGAAGAATCAGTAGACGACTCACCGACTTCAAAATTGGACAGTGGAACGTACTGAGCTTGTATAGGCCCGGAGCACTCAAACTGCTCCTCGATCAAATAGACTCATATGCAATAGATCTGGCCGCAATTCAGGAGATTCGATGGATAGGGAGTGGCATAATGGAAAAAAAGAGTCACACAATATATTACAGCTGTCATGATCAGCATCATCAATATGGGACTGGATTTATAGTGAGGGGCAGGTACAGGCAGCTCATAATCGACTTTAAAGCAATTAGCCCAAGAATATGTTTCATACGCCTAAGAGGAAAGTTTAGGAATTATTCCATCTTCAGCGTTCACGCTCCAACAGAAACCTCCGCAGAAGAAGATAAGGATCACTTCTATGACCAGCTTGAAAGATCAATGGACCAATGTCCTAGACATGACATAAAAATTGTTGCCGGAGATCTAAATGCCAAAGTAGGAAAAGAAAGAGTCCACCATCCAATAACTGGTCATCATAGTCTCCATGAAGTCAGTAACGACAATGGTCAAAGACTGATAAGCTTTGCAGCAGGCAGAGACCTGATCATCGGAAGTACTATGTTTCCTCATAAGCCAAAACACAAAGGAACGTGGATCTCTCCCGACGGAACGACGGTCAATCAAATTGACCATTTTATGATAAGTGCTAAGTGCAAGACAAATTTAATGGATGTTCGGACTTTTAGGGGAGCAAATATTGACTCTGACCACTACTTGGTAGTGGCTCTGCTCCGAGACCGAATATCTCTAGCTAAAAGCCGGGTGACTGAGAGAGTTCGAAAATTTGACACCTTTAAACTTAAAGAAGAAGGCATAAGTTCCATCTATCAGGCTGCACTTGACTCAAGAATACGCAACCTTGAACCTCCTACAGAAAATGATCTGGACTCCAGATGGAACCAAGTGGCTGACGCAATTGCCAAAAGTGCAGAAGAAGTTCTTGGTTGGAAAGAAAAGGTTAGGTCCACACCTTGGTTTGACGGTGAGTGTCAGGCTGTCACAGATGCCAAGAATGCGGCTTACAACCAAATGAATCACAGGCGAACAAGGAAAACAGTAGAGGAATACCGGAAGAAGAGAAGTCTCTCCACCGAAGAAAGAAGAGAGCATCAAAGAAAAAAGAAATGGAAGAAATTGAAGAGCTGAAGAACTCAAATGATCCTAGAAACTTCTTCAGAAAGGTGAATTTGTGTAGGAAACCTTTTAAGCCAGGGCCCTCAGCTTGTAAAGCCCGAGATGGGAAGATGCTGAATGGAAAACCAGAAATGCTCGAAAGATGGAAAGATCACTTCCAGGAGCTACTTAATCCCAATGTTCCTAATAATGCCTCAGCAGAAAATCTAGAAGATTTTACAGGGAATGATACTGAACCACCAGAGGAGGATGAAGTGCAAGCAGCCATAGAGAAACTGAGGGCTTATAGTGCGGCTGGCTATGATGGTCTCAACCCAGAATTGTTTAAAAAAGGAGGATCTGAGTTGACTAAAGCGATGCAGGAGATTCTAATCTGTGTTTGGGAAGAGGAAAGATTGCCAAAAGCATGGCATCAATCGGTGATCTGTCCAATTCATAAGAAAGGAGATGCTCTTGAGTGCACCAATTACCGGGGTATTTCGTTGCTGCCCATAGCTTATAAAATTCTATCCAACATCCTATTTGTGAGATTACTTCCTTACGCAGAACAAGCTTTAGGTATGTACCAGTGTGGATTCCGGAAAGGAAAGTCAACGATCGACCAGATATTCACCCTGCGGAAAATACTTGAAAGGGGAAGGGAGTATAAAATACAGACTCATCACTTGTTTATTGATTTTAAAAATGCGTATGACAAAATCAATAGAGAACAACTGTACAAGGCGATGAAGGAATGCAACGTGCCCAATAAACTAATAAGATTATGCAGGGCTACAATGGATGGAGGTAGAAGTCGAGTGAGGATTAGGGCAGAGTACTCAGAGGAATTTCCGGTCACAGTTGGTGTCAGGCAAGGAGATGCTTTAGCCTGCCTTCTATTTAATCTAGCCCTAGAGAAGGCTGTCAGAAGCTCAAATATACAAACAACTGCTACAATTATGAGCCGAACAGTACAAATTTTGGCGTTCGCAGACGATCTTGACATAATTGGCAGGTCAAAAATAGCTGTAGAGGAAGCGTTCCTGGAGCTAGAATCTAGTGCAAGATCCCTAGGGCTGATTGTGAATGAGGGAAAAACCAAGTATATGGTGTCTGGAAACGAGCAGATCCTGGGGAAACAGTGCAGTTCGGCAGTTTCAGATTTGAGAAGGTGAACGAGTTCAGATACCTGGGAACACAGGTTAACTCAGATAACGATAATACTGCCGAAATAAGGAGCCGGGTCACTGCTGCTAATAAATGTTTTTTTGGCTTAAGACCTCAGCTGAGAAGCAACCTTCTTTCCAGGACAACAAAGCTGGTTCTCTACAAGGTGCTAATACGCCCCGTCCTTACTTATGGCTCGGAAGCTTGGACATTGACGAATGCCGATATGCAAACATTGCTGATATTTGAAAGGCGGATCCTGCGCTGCATTTTTGGAGGGATCCAAGTCGAGAATGAATGGCGAAGGCGCACAAACCGGGAATTGTATGACCTGATGAATGGGCCTGATGTGGTTAGAGTCATCAAACTTGGAAGACTGCGGTGGGCCGGCCATGTGGCCCGTATGGATGACTCTGAAATCCCGAAGAAGACTCTCACCGAGACACTCCATGGGACAAGACGACGCGGACGGCCAAGGCTGAGATGGCAGGACAGTGTGGCCCAGGATGCTAGGTCTCTCCTCGGAATTCAAAACTGGAAGGCGGCTGCACTAGACAGGGACAACTGGCGAAAGCTGATAAAGGAGGCCATGACTCGTTAGCGGGTTGTAGTGCCGAATAATAAAGAGGATATGGCGATAGCTCGTACATCAAAAATTCTTTCAGTTCGTCTTCTGACTGTAAAAAGCAACGCACATCCTCAGGAACAGTGGGTCCGGGTTAATAATAAATACTGGCTCATCATTAACAACTATGGCTAAAGTCATAGTTGCAAGAGGCAAGACTATGTCTTGCCGTTTAAATTTGACTGTTTGCGATGCCCTCACTTCCGACTTTCCAGGCAAGGTGGCAGTTCACCTTTTCATTTCATACTATTCATTTACTGGTAGAAATGAGCTCTTGAATTCAGGGGAAAGGTGGATGTTGGTTGAATCAGTTTAATATTTTATTTGAATCCTCCTGATCTCGACGCACTCTTACATCTCTGAAGTCGACGTGCTGTTCTGATGTTGAGAAGTTCGTACCACAGAAATCGTCCATAGCATAAGTAATATGTTGAAGTAATACCATCCCCAGTGTCCATCTAGCTAAAATATCTTCTCTGAACCCACGAGCTCGACCCAATCCTCCTTCAACCTTTTCAACTCTTAGGGACTGATCTATCGCCATGTCACTCCACGTTCCACACCAAAATTTCTCACTCCGTCGAACAGTAAAGGAACCTTGTGCAGTGAAAGCAAGGAACTCATTAGGTAGCATTGCTTCTTCAAGTTTCAACATGTTCTGCATATACATGTGCCCACACTTGGCGTATAAGAAGTGACCAGTAGACATCTCACATAATGGGTAAACAACTCCGGTTTCACACTATCAATACCGTAAACACGGGTTAATTGAGCCATGAAGGGGTAACTTGAGCCCAAAGGACAAAAAATGATGTTTGAAGGTTCTCTGGGTTTTTTGACATAAGTTTAACGACATGGTTCAATACTATGCTGGTAGTAGTATTGAGCTATGGTGTTAAACTTATGTCAACATACCCAGAGAACCCCCCATGGCTCAAGTAACCCGTGTTTACCGGTATATTAAATATATTTCTTTAGAAGCTCAAATAAAGAATTGAAATTAATTTTAATGTCTTAACAGTTCATTATATTAATTTCATTTAATTTTTGAAATAAATAATAAAAAGTTATAATAAAATTTTATTAATAGTTAATTGCTATTACATTATTTTCTTTATATTCATTGCATTTAATTTATGAAATAAATAATAAAACGGCTTGACCGGTCCTTTACGAATTCCTGCCACTCCGTGGGCAATGTGTTTCAAAGGCTCCGTAATCTTGTAACCACCCTTGAACATGAATAAAACACCTATTCATGGAGGAAATACAATAAGAAAGCGTCTGGGGTTAGTTAGGGCTGAGTTTCTCTCGTTTTTGCCTAAGTGAAAAAAGTTGCTCTTTTTCAGCGCGCTCTAGCGGCGGTACCCTGCACTCAAAAATTAAAAGTGACCAGTGCATTTTGAAGGAATATTTGTCTAATTTAATTTTGTAATTAATGGGAAATTCACTAGGATGCATATTTTAAAACTTATAAGCGATTTTGTGAAAAAAGTCCGAAATTTTTAGGTACTTTTGCGATTTTCGCTCTGAAGCCATCATTTATTTTGTTGGCGAACTTCAGATTCGGATTTAGCACACTGAAAAATATAATAATCCGTCGAGAAACTTTCTACCCTAATATTTTTTTTAAACAGTCACTTTTCAGCACCAAATGACTGGGCTAATAGCGGTCAGGGATCGTTTGCGCATTCGATTGTTTGTAATCCCCACACGGACGTATTCCTCCATCTGACTTTTCAACCACATGCAATGCACTGACCTTCTGAAATTCTTCCTTTACTTGTTTGTACCTTTCTGAGGGAAGTCTCCTAGCCTTTGCAAAAGATGGCGTCCTGTAGTCTCAATAACATGTTCAGTCTTATTCTCCGCAGACTCCGTCGTCGGCCTCCCTGGAAAACGATGAAGGAGATGAGCAATGAGACGTCCGTAGGGAACTGAAGAGATGGTTGCCCCAGATTCTTTAAAAACTATTCCTCTTGAAGAAAGACCCGCTGTCTTGTCGATTAGTTGCTTTCCTTTGAGGTCAACGAGCAAATTAAAATGGTACATAAGGTCTGCTCCGATGATAGGCTTCGGAATATCGGCCGGAATATTTGGAGGGAGTGCCCGACTCCATACTGTCGTCAGAATACCCTCTGCTACTGCACTTCCTGATAGCTGCTCATATGCCTTAACAGTTGGGAAGGTTTGTGATCGCCTAGCTGCTTGCCCTCTAATAATTGTTGAAACCGTTTGGACTCCGAATCTGAATATATATTAACCAGCCTATTCTTAATGTCTTCTTTGGGAGAATCGCTGGACCGCTTCACTATGTCGGATGCTTGCTCTAACAAGTCGAAACCAATTTTAGGTATAATGGTATAAAACTTGGTTAGGCTATTTGTGATATTAGCTCTGGCAAATACTGCCTCAATTTGACAAAACCAAAGTTCTGGATCGCGTTTCTAAATCGGGGGTATTTTATCTACGGCTGGAACTGCAAATATCGTTTCTGGGCTTGAAGGTGGAAAACCATTCCTTAAGGAACAATTATCGCTATTTTCCGTCATTTTACCTATAAGTTTATTATTTGCGACATAATTAGTTATTTTACAATTACTGAATTTGTTAAATAATGAAAATAGTAAATTAAATGTGTTTTGAGAGTGACATATGGCTTACGTAAACATATGTTATATAAAAATTAATATTGAGTGGTTATATTAATATTTTAAGTAGAAACAGAAAAGAACAATTTAATTAGTCATCGAAATATCTTACATACGCATACCTAAGCTTAGTTTATGTAAGCTTTAATTAATATTAATTTAATACAATATTGATAACTGTCGGGGATCACCACTTTAACCTAATATGTTGTTATTATAAATAAATAAAAAACTACGTCACACAATAAAGATATCGTCGTTGCCGTGGTGAAACCTCCTATGTGACAAAAAATCCAAAACGTGATTTTGATATCATCAAAAAGAAGATGTTACAGCCTAGGAGCTAGTGGAAAGCAATTATGTGTTATAAAATCGTAACACGATTAAATTTGATCAAAAAGAATCCTCCTATGTGTGAGAGTTTACCGCATCGCAAACGGTATCATTAGAAATCACATATTTTTTTTATTGCTTTGATTGTACAATTCGGTGGTAAGAATTACTATATGAATTTTTTGTGTTGGTATGCAGTGAAAATTAAATAATTTACAAATCAGTTATTTGCTTCTCCTGTAAAATCATGTTTTTGTCATGAGGTTTCAGCGCGGCAACGATGATATTTATTATGAAAATGCTTTCTAAGGAAATAAATACTGATACTTAAGACAATACTAGAAAATAGATAAACAGTATATGTTTGTTTGTTTAACGTCACTTTAAATAAACATTATAAAAAAACTTTATATACAAAAATTAATAATGAAAAACCGGAAATGAATAAACTAATTTTAGAACTAATAAATTAATAATGAATGAACAAGGTCCTACCTTCAAATTTCGGTGCACCTCATAAATAATATTCATAACAAAAAACAATATTTACAACTAATCAGGCCTGTTTAACTACTGAGCTCATACAGATTTTTTTACGTCCATAATTGTACATTCTCACTTTTATTATCTGCTTTGTGTCACTCGTCATAAGGTGCCTTTACACCCTACGAACTTTACCCTCGAACAGCCTTCAGGTCGTCTGTTCGGGAATTCTAGGTACTTCATCTGTTCGCCTGTGTTCGGGGGTAGCCCTAGTGTCACTTTTGATTTGGGTTTTTCCCAAGTGACAGGAGTTGTTTGTGTTACTACTGCACCGTTGTAATTCGTCTCCTATTTTTTATTTTTCAGATAATGTACAATATATTGATAAATGAGATTTGTTTCTTCATCATAAGCTAGCGTTGGGTGCGTCAGCCATATTTGTCTGCTTAACGTCACGTGAAGTATAAATGGCTGTTCGTTTAACGCCGGTACGGAAAAGTTAGGGGGAGACCCCCCTGTTCGAAGGTGAGGTTCGTAGAGTGTAAAGGCACCTTTATGTTTTCAACCCACAGAGGTCGGGATGCGATTATTTCTTCGATACTTAAGCATCGCAACAAATTTAAACAGAATTAAGTCAAAGCCACGGGAGACACGACTCGTTTTATTAAATGGTTCCAGTCGATACCCAAATATAATGTTTAGAGTGGTAAGAAGAAATTTTGCTAACCAAAAGTGAGGCGTTTTAAATACTGCTCCCTAACCGCGTATAAACATCACACTTCATTTTCTTAAACACCCCCAGTTTTCGTGATAACACCGTCCACCAAAGGCTTCATTTATATTAAGTACTTATTTATGTGAGATCTAAGCTTTTTGAACGTATGAAAATATTTTTTTTTCATATAGATTTTTTTTTTAAATTAAAGAATATATTATAAAAGCAATACTTTTTACTTTTTTTTTCGTAAAACTTATGACCTATGCTCTTTTGACAAACCCGACTAATATAATGAATTTGAATGTAATGAACCTCATTTATTTATTACAGAGTTTGCCAGTGACACCTCCTCGATCACTAAGTCCAGAGCAAAAGAAGCATGATTCGTTTCGGAGATCATCAGACCAGTTCAGCCAAAGAGTTAATATTACTTAAGTAGATAATTAGTTAATTTAATTGTGATGAAGTTAACTTTGAGGTGTGGTATTCAGTGGTTTCTCTATATCTTTATTAATATATATTTATTAAGGAATTAGATTTACAAATTGTACAATTATTTTAATTTGTCCACAGAACATTAAACGAGCTGGATCCCAACCTCCTGAATACATCAGTTCCTTAGTACAAAAACAGGTTAAGCAAGGCCTTGAAATGGTGAAATTGTTAAGAGTAAGTAACTCTAAATGATTTTAAACATCATCTTTAACCATCATAATTTTAAGATCAGTAGTTCGGAGAATAGACAACAGTTAAACAATACTTATCCTCGCCAAGCAAGTATGCCTAGTTACTGCTGTATATGATGATAAATAAACGAACTACCCATGAATAGTTGCATAACAATATAAAAAAGGCTGCCGATTTGGTACTGTGGAGTGAGTGGAGCGAATCGCACATTTTTACTTTCACTTACCTGTATAATAAATAGATATTGTATACGAATACGAATATATTTATATTCGCAAATTTAATAATAATACGAATATTCGTATATTCGGACGTATAAATCTGCAATATGCGTATACTCGCAGCTGAAATACCCAAATACGTTCCTATTAACTTGATAAAAATACAAATACACTTGTATTAGCTACCAAAATATACCAATACTTATATTCGCAGGAAAAAATATGAATACAGCTATATTCTCAACTCTTAAGGTATTTCATGAGTTAACATTATTATTGTTGTATTAACTTTTAAGTTAATATTAAAAGTAATTATTTAATTGTTATTTAAGAAAGGTTAATAGGTTGTCAGGATTTTCTGTTAAAAACGTTTTTATTATGAAAAGCCAACGTTTCGATCCCACTTGTGGATCTTCATCAGGGCTAAAAGAAAACAAATCTATGAGTATATATGGTAGAAGATTATAATTAAATGAATGCTTTATAAAAACTGATAATTATATAAAATATGGTTAGCATTATACATGAATATTTAAATAAGTAGCTGGTTAGCGGGATAAAATAGAATCTGATATTTAACTTCTGAGTCCAGAGGGGGTTAGTTTGCCGACTTCATAGGTTTATTTCGGGAAATCCCAACGACAAGAACAAGAAATTTTGACTGCCACTTCGCGGGCATATACATACAACCAATACCGAGTTTGATCAAAATCGTTGAAGCCGTTTTTGAGTAAATAAAGAAAGCACGTGATAATGAGACAACATTTATTAAGCAAAGTGCCCCCTCCAATCGATCAATTTTGACAGTCACATCCCGGTCATTTACGTACACCAAATACAGAGTTTAATCAAAATCGTTAGAGCCGTTTTTGAGAAAATCGAGAAAAACGTAAAAAATAGACAAAATTCTTTAAATAAAGAATTTATTTAACCCCCTACGTTAACCAATTTTGATGAAATTTCTGCTGTCACATCGCGGGCATATACATGCACTAAATACCCAATTTCAGTTTTGTACGGCCTATAGTTTTTGAGCTAGTCTGTTCAAACACACACACACACATCGTACATCCCTTACTATATATTTCAAATGTAGGTAAGTGAAAGTAAAAAAATCGGAAAAATGTTAAAATGAGAAAAAAATCTGGTGCGTGCGCGCAACACACAACTTTCACTTACCAACTTCCTTAGATTAGAAATTAATGCGTTTTGTTAATTGCCACTTCTCAAAGTCACACATTCTTATTTTTGTTTTCATTTACTCTTTAAAAAATCTGGTGCGTGCGCGCAACACGCCACTTTCACTTACCAACTTACTTAGATTAGAAATTAATGCGTTTTGTTAATTGCCACTTCTCAAATGAACAGAACTGCTTTAATTATGAACAATGGTCTGTCATTAAAGGTGTACTCCGCATGCGCGGGCTCAACGAGTTTTTTTTTATCATATCTTATATTTAGCCATTTCTTATTTTTAGGCGTAACGAGAGACAGTTAATTTCTCCTACTTCTTTTGTTGTAAAAATGTGCTTGGTCACTCTTTTTAGTTACATCTTCTTCTAGTCACATCATGATTTGGGGCCTAAGGGCATCCTCAGGGATGGGTATTTTGGTCCTTAAGTTTTTCGACATCAACAGTTGTGCTGGTGATGATTGTAATCCTGCCACTGCTGAGTTTCTATAATTCAGTAAGTATAGGTTGAGATCGCTTCTACCGCATTGGCATTTTTTTAGAATGTTTTTGACAATCCCTACATATTTTTCAGCTAATCCATTGCTTTTTGGGTAGTGTGGGCTGACTGTTATTATTTCTGCATTCCATTCATCGGCAAATTCCTTGAATTCGGAGGATCCAAATGGATTGTTATCAGCAACAGTAATTTTGGGGATTCCAAAGCGAGCAAATATTGGTTTTAAAGCTTCGATAATGGATTAGGTCGAAATCGAACAAGAAAAACTGACGATCCTAGCTGAATCAATTCTGATTGACTCATTAGGAATAATAAAAAATCACATTTATAGTTGATAACTGCTTTGCAGGTTGCATTATTTATATAAATAATGGAAATAAATAATATTTATAAATACTTTAGTTTACAACACTATTAGACCAAGACATCTAGGTGATGCGCATTTTTTTAGTTTTAATTTTTTTAAAAAGTTGGACATGATACAAAATAAGTGCTTTTGTATTCTGCAACTGAATAGTTTTAAGTTATTTGTATTTTACGCTTGCGGTATTAAAATATGTATACTCTTATTGATCAGAAAGCTGCAGCCCCAATTTTATTATGTATTTTTTTTATTCTGATAATAAAGTGTTTCTCTCTTGTCTCACTTTCACGTGTTTTTTTTATTTACTCAAAAAAGGTTTTAATTATTTTGATCAAACTGGGTATTTGATGTATGTATATACCCACCATGCGAAAGCCTAAATTTCATCAAAATTGGTGAAACAGTGGGGGTACTTTATTTAATAAACTTTGTCTTATGTTCATGCGTTTTTTTTTATTTTCTCAAAAACGGCTGTAATGATTTTAATCAGACTGGGTATTTGGTGTATATATATGCCCAAATTTCATCACAATTGGACGCATTGTTAGGAGTAATAACTTTTATTTAACAATACAATTTTTAGTGTACATTAGAGAGAAAATACAAACAAAAATAAGAAACGAATGTGTAAAAATATGTGACTTTGAGAAATGGCAATTAAAAGAAGACGTCAATTTCTGATCAAAGTAAGTTGGTAAGTGAAAGTCGTGTGTTGCGCGCATCGCACCAGATTTTTTTTTAAGATTGTTTCCAAATCCTATACAACCAGATGTCACCTTTTATATATAATTAAATTTAGTTAAAATCTTTACTTATTTTTACTTTCACTTACCTATATATGAAATATATAGTAAGTGGAAGTATTGCGTTCGTGAAAAATTTCGACTTCCGGTTTCCAACGGAAATACACGTTTTAGAGTCCCCTGAATCCAAATAACCAAGTCCCGCGAAATGGTCTGTCTGTGTGTGTGTGTGTGTGTGTGTGTGTGTGTGTGTGTGTGAACAGACTAGCTCAAAAACTATAAACCGTGCGAACCTGAAATTAGGTATTTACTGTATGTATATGCCCGCGATGTGACAGCAAAAATTTCATCTAAATTGATCAAAGGGAGGGAGTACTTTATTTAATAACTTTTTATGTTTTTTTTCGATTTTCTGAAAAACGGCTCTAACGATTTTGATTAAACTGAGTATTTGATATATTAATATGCCCGAGATATGACCGTAAAAATTTCATCAAAATTGATCAACCGGAGGGGGGACTTTACTTAATAAATTTTGTATCATTTTCACGTGTTTTTTTTATTTACTCAAAAACGGCTTTCACGATTTTGATCAAACTGGTTATTTGATGTATGTATAAGCCAGAGATATGATAGCCAACATTTCATCAAAATTGTTCAACCTGAGGGGGGACTTTACTTAGTAAATTTTGTATCATTTTCACGTGTTTTTTTTATTTACTCAAAAACGGCTTTCACGATTTTGATCAAACTGGTTATTTGATGTATGTATAAGCCAGAGATATGATAGCCAACATTTCATCAAAATTGATCAACCTGAGGGGGGACTTTACTTAATAAATTTTGTTTCATTTTCACGTGTTTTTTTTTATTTATTCAAAAACGGCTTTAACGATTAACAAAAATAATATATGAATGTAGAAAAATGTGTGACTTTGGGAAATGATATTTAACAAAACACGTCAATTTCTTATCTAAGTAAGTTGGTAAGTGAAAGTTGTGTGTTGCGCGCACGCACCAGATTTTTTTATTTATACAATACAATACAATAAGGCTTAACGGACCCGAAGGCCCGACGCCGACACCACCAATCGGTCCCTACATACCTCCATCCACCTACCACCGTCCAATCCCAAATTCACAAGATCTGCTTTCACCGAATCTTCCCACCTTCGCCTAGGCCTACCCCTCGGCCGTTTTCCAGTCGGCAAAGCGTTTATCAATCTTTTAGGAATTCGTTCACCACTAAGACTCGTCATTTTGCATGCCCACTTTAGCCGACGCGCAGCTATAGACTCGATTACATTTGCCGGGTAAAGCTCACGCAATTCCGCATTGTGTAGCCGTCTAAATTCTCCTGTTGACTCATCTTTCTTCAATAAATTTTTTATTTATAGCTTTCCTTTTATTTAATCCAACACCTCACATAATTTTGCTACCTTATCTTTATCTAATTCTTTGAAATATAAGACTTCTTCTTCAGCATTAAAATTTAAATTTAATTTTAGTCTGATCTTGTCATATTTCTTACACCTGAATACTATATGACGTGGGTCCTCTAGACAGTTACAGAGCTCACATATTCCGCTGGCTTCTATTTTCATTGAGCCAAGGAACTCCTTTGTGTTCTCGTGATTTGACTGCTTCTTGATAGTTCTGAGTAAGTCTGGAGTTGGAACTTTTGCATTATCCCTCTCTACCTGTCTCTGTTCGTGCAACTCTGTCAGCCTTCTCATTTCCAGAGAGGCCCACATGACTTGGTATCCATTGAAAACAATACTTATTATTGGATTTGGTTAGAATTTGTATTATGGAGGTTTCTATGTAGGAATTTATCTTATTTGTATGAATGGTTTCTAGTTAGGCGTATGAGGAAGCTGAATCGGTTAAAACAACAATGTTTTTCTTGGTGTACGTTTGTTCGCAGTAGTTTATGGCTCTGTAAATGGCATACATTTCGGCATATGCGATGCTGAATTTAGTAGGGATAGAAGTTGAAATTTCGTGATCTTTGTTCGAGTCTATGACCACTATTGACGTCTGTAAGTTTGTTTTTGAGGCATCTGTAAAGATCTGAATATAACCGGAGTAATTGTTTGCTAAAGTTAGTAGCGCTATTTGCTTGATGGCAACTGGAGAGTAGGTTGTCTTTTTTGAGGGGTTTTGAGCATCTAATGTTGATCTGCTGGATATTATAATAGTTGCTTTAGGTTCCGGTGTGGCTAACTCGAGGGGTCCACGTGAAATGTACACTGCTTGAAGTAGTGTATGCATCTCTAAGGCCAGATTATACATTTTCGGAACGTAAATTTTCTTTCCGAGAATCGCTTCACTCATGGGGTTCCTATCATCGGCACTTGCTTTTATAATGTTTTTTTTTTTAAAACACTTCTATTAGATCTATTGATGTATTTGATGTATAAAAACGTTCTATGAGACAGGCAAACTTTTCTGTGGTGCAACATACGTTTATGAACACTAAAGAAAGTTGTCGTTTCTTCAAAACACCACAACTTAAAACAATATTGGAATTTGAATTTTTTAAAGATTTACTCTTACTTTTACCAACAAGGTCTTCTCACTTATTCTTGCTGCATGGTCAGTAACAGTCCACTACTGCTTCAGGGAATTAATACCCATGAGTCCTCTGTCCAAACCTATTTACACAAATAAAACAATTATAGCTATAACTAGCAAAAACATTTCAAACCGCAGTGAAAAATAAGAATAATTAAAAGTACTAACACTATGAAACCAAGATCACCCTATGCTCACGAAACTAATTGCGATCTTTCGAAAATCTATCTTAATCAAAACCCAATTTATTTTAATCTAGTTTCAAGTAATTGATTTTCATGTGCCTCAATAAATTACAAAATCTCGTAGTCAGATTTAATGAATGCAAAATTACCACGTTATTAAACTATATTGAAAAATAATAATGTAAATGTTCACTTCCAGTGAATTTTTGTGTGAAGTAGAACTCATGTCCAAATTGTGTGAAACAGTTTACCTTCATGGTAGTTTACTAATTTGTTCCTGATGGATAAGCATTTAGTTAAGAGAATAGTGGGCATTTATTTTTTTTTTAAGAGCATAAACTTTAATTTTATGTGGTATTTTTAATTGTTATTGTTCATCTAACACAAAATATGGTTTCCATTTTAAGAAATTCTTAGTATTTAAAATATATAGCAGGAAAGCTGAATTTGAAAATATATTATAACTGTATAATTAACATATTTTCTTTTTCTTCATATTCTTTTAGGAGGCTGAAGAACACCAATTTTCTGCAGAAGATCTGGCTATTGCCTTGCTCCACTGTGGAGAAGGAGATCCAATAAATTGGCTTCAAGAAAACTGGAGAAATATGATAGACACAGTAGTTACTTTAGGTACAAACTATGGTCAAGAAAGAAAAGAAAATATAGTAGGAACTATTTCAGCTTCTGAAGCACGAGAAGCACTTAGAATCCATAATGGTAACGTCTGGGCTGCAGTAACAGAATGTGTAGAACAGAGGCAAAGAAAGGTAAATATTTATTCTTCAGATTAAAAAAAAAAAAAATGGCATATTTTATTTTAATTTATAACATACCTAATTGTAATTAGCATTAAAAAAAAAAAAAAACTTCATGCTTTTTGGCAAAAAACAAAATGATTTAGTTGACTGCCATTATAATTTAGTTAAAAATAGTTTTACAGGGGTGGTCAAAATGAAATATTTTAAAATGGTCCTGCAAAGTTTAATTAATGTAGATTTGCGAATTTGAATAAACAGATATTACAGACCATTTTGCAAGACTCGGTTTTTGGGTTAGGTGCATAATGTAATACATAATCACTTTTCAGAACTGAAAGCAAAAAGGGCTGATGGTAATGATCTTAAATAATTTCCTTTCTTTCTTTTTTTAATGTTGGCAACATATTTCATTCTATCTCATATATATTATATTTATTGATATTTTATAAGGCAGATGCTTTCAGTGATAGTATTGTCTATATGATTATTCAAATTAATGAAGATCAAAAAAATAATTTGAGACATACTTTGTTTCATTGAATTAGACAATATTTGATTATTTTGATACCAAAATACTAAATAACGGTTCCCGATTAAAAATGTATATACAGAGAACATATTTTGTTTTATAGTATGCTGAGCTATTGTCCAGAGGAAACTTTTCAAGAGAAGACATAGTAACAGTTCTGACAGCCAATCATGGAAACCTGGAGGAAGCTTACAAGGAATTAAACAAAAATCAATTAAAGCCATTTTTAATGAGAATTTGGGGACCACCGCAAGGTGCTGATAATGATGATGGAGATATCACAAAGTTAGCACATGGTACTTTTAATCATACCTATAAGAACTAAAAATTAATAAGTAGAACAATGAAAATGTTAAAATTTCAAATACAGTTATTTAATGTAATAAATTAAATAACTGTATTTGATACCATAGACAATTCTATTGAATAGTCTACGAAATCAATGTACAAGAATTCACAGGATATATGTATTTGTAAATTCCTATCCAAAAATTAAATCCTCGCTGTAATTTTTAAATTATTAAACTTTAATAAAAACTAATATATAATATATAAATATATATTAAATATAATTATATTAAATATAAATACAAGTACCGAATTTAAATGACAAAACTTCAGGAACTTATAGGGGACCAAAAAACTAAGACAAAAAGTCCTTTAGAGATTTGCTCGTTTTTGCTTAGTTTTAGAGAAAATCGCAAATAAAGAAACAAAACAAGTTTTCATTTTTATACTTATTTATTTACATTTATATTTATGTTATGTTCTTTTTAATGTAAATATTGCTCAAAATGTTGTCCTCTTGCACCAATGCAAGCATTACATCTAGCACTCACTTGATGAATTGCAGCTAAACATTGTTCTGATGATATTTGGTGCACTGCATCTATGATTCGGTCTCTTAATTGCTCTCTTGAGTTGATTGACATCGAATAAACTTCCTGCTTCAAGGTTCCCCATATGAAGAAATCCATGGGTGTCATATCAGGTGATCTGGGTGGCCAAGGTACTACTCCTCCACGTCCAACCCATCATTGTGGATAATTTATATCCAGCCAAGCTGGAGCAGCACTGCTATAATGAGCTGGACATCCATTGAATTGGAACCACATTTCAATCCGCTGTTTTAAGGGAATGTCATCTAAATAATTAGAAAAGTCGTTCTCCAAAAAATGTTTAAATGTGATTCCATTCAATCTTTCAGGTAAAAAATATGGTCCCACCAGTAATCCGTTCCAAATTCCAAGCCAAACGTTAATAGCAAATTCATCCTGAAACCTACTCTCTCTAATAGCTCTGGGATTTTCAAGAGCCCATACATGATAATTTCTTTGATTAACAATTCCTCCTCTTGTAAAGGTAGCTTCATCGGTCCATATAATTTTTAATGGAAATAAATTACCATCGCGATTTTTTTCAAGAAACCAGTTACTAAAATTCAATCTCTTGACATAATCTTGAGGTAATAAATTCTGAACTTTTTGAAGATGGTATGGGTAGCGAATATCACCTTTCAAAGTTCGCCATATTGCTTGCCACGATATTCCTAATGCAGCAGATGCTCTTCGCATGCTAGTCTCAGGATTGTTATCGAAGTGGGGTTGGACACAATTTCTTCTCCGATAATCTGCTCTTATTGCTGCCTGGAATTGGTCGCCTTCATTACGTATTAAGAATGACCCAGTCTCTCGTAGTCTATTAAAAGTTAACGAAAAGACTCGTCGATTAGGCACTCTTCTTTTTGGAAATCGGCGCGCATATTCCTGCACAAGCATTACCGTAACAGAAACCATACACAAAAATCATATCAGCGTATTCAACATTAGTATATGTACGCGGCATTGTGGCTGATGCTATTCACACACAAATATCTGAGTAACTGACTGAAGACTGATTTATGAATTATAATCCTAGAAGGAAGCCAAAATGTAAACAAATAAAAGAATGTAAAGGATAACATTAAGTGTTTACATAGCTCACTGCCTAGCCTAAAGAACTTTGAAAGGTGATAATCGCTACCTATAATATTTTTGATTTGTTTCTTTTTTTGCGATTTTCTCCAAAACTAAGCAAAAACGTGCAAATCTCTAACAGACTTTTTGTGTTAGTTTTACGATCCCCTATAAGTTCCTGAAGTTTTGCCATTTACATTCGGGACACCCTGTATATATATATATATATATATATATATATATATATATATCCAAAGCCAATCTCATCTCTTCTTATAAAAAAAAAATTTAAAAATGATAATTATTTTTAAAAAAAATGGCAATGGCCAAGAGACCTTCCTAATTTGACAAATAGTCCATTCCTCTGTACAGTTCACTAAATTTGCAAGATCAGTCACATTTTAATTGTATTTTGTTAATTAAAGAGGGATGTAGTAAACAAGCATTTATTTAATAAGTAATAAGAGAAAATATAGAAAAACTACTTAAGATAGGAAATAGAAGGTTCTCAATTTGGCTAGATCATATTTCAAGAAAATAAAGAAAAGGCTCTGCAAGGGCTAGGAAGGTTCTAGAAAAAATTATCTATTTAAAGGGGAATGGCCCTTGACAGTCAGTTATTGATATGTCAATGGCCATATCAATGGCCAATGACTCTTTTAGTGAAGACTACTCAGTCAGTCTGTTATTGTATGTCACCTTTCAGTGAAGATCACTCAGTTCTCTGTTTTTTTGCTCTGAGTTCAGATGTTTTGTGTTTATGGTGCTAGGCAGGGATCGAATTAAACAGTTAACTCTTTTCATTTAAAAGTAAAAGTTTAACTTTTATTAACATGTGTTAATCGATAATAGTTATTTATTATACAAGTGACGAAAGTAGATCATTTTACAACTCGAATGAAACTTTTACCCACACGAGCGAAGCGAGTGTGGTAATTTCACGAGAGTTGTAAATTCTACTTTTTTCACGAGTGCAATATTAAATTTTTTCTGTAATCGTGTAATACATGATCAGATCTAACCAGAATATGAACAAAATTAGGATGTTGTGAAGATTATGGTATGTTGTTGGTAGGTTATAAGCATGGTTGTGAAGTAGTGCAGTTATAAACAAGTGCAAGTTATAAACAAGGAAGGTAATTATTATTATATTTAAATTTTAAAATATATTGATTATTTCCACCAATAATTCATTCACATTTCAATTTATTTTGTTAAAATAAATTCTTACAATGTTAAGAAACATTTAAAAGCATTTAATTTCCACCTTCAAATTATTTTTTAATTTATACTCATTACTAATTAAGAAGGCAATTCACTTTCTTCACTTGTGAAGAAAGTAATCACTTTCTTCACTCTATTGCAAAATGTTTCACTTTCTTCACTCATTTCAGTTTAGTAATGTTACCATTATTCAACGATTACAGAAAAAAGTTTTTATTTAACAGTTTTAATAAACCACTTACTTAAATAAGTTTTAATAATCATTTCTGTCTATTATTTTGTTGTTAAAGGCGGTGATTTTAAAAAAAATGTCCAATTTGAATTTTCATGAGGGGAAGGGATTCCCTAATATTAAAAAATCATACCTTCCGGTATTCTTTAATGAGGGGGGGGGGTCTGTCTGTATATAATAGATAGTGTTGTCTCGAAAAAAGATCTATATCAAATTTTGGGGGGAAGGGGGTAAAATTTACATTTTCATTCCAAAATTCAATGGCGGAGGGGGAGGGCGGCTCGCATTACCTGTAACATTTACCGATTTCATGGAAATGACGGTACATTCTCATGTTTTAAATTTTAAATTTCAGAGGTAGGTCATGGCGCGGGAATTCCAGTAATGCATGATTTACCGATTTCATTGAAATGAGGGCGCATCCTTATGTTTTCGGATCCTTAGAATTTGAAATATTATAAGTTTAAAATTTTGGTTATGGGGGGGGGGGGGTCGCATTACCAGTAATTTAACATTCACCGATTTCATCAAAATGAGGGTACATCCTTATGTTTTCAGATACGTAGAATTCGTAAATATCAGTTTTTAATTTCGGTGGTGTGGAGGGGGGGCTAACATTACCAGTAATTTTATATTACCGATTTTATTGAAAAAGTGCGGTCCTATGTTTCTGGATACGTAGAATTCGAAAAAATTATAAATTTTAAATTTCAGTGGCACGGGGGGGGGGCGTGGGCATTACTAGTAATGCATCATTTACCGATTTAATTGAAATGATGGTGTATCCTTATATTTTCAGATTCTTAGAATTTGAAACATTATAAGTTTAAAGTTTTGGTTGTGGGGGGGGGGGAGGCACTAACATTAATTTAAATATTTACTGATTTAATTGAAATGAGGAGTATTAACATGTTTTCAGATACGTGAAATTCGAAAATATTTTCAAATTTAAATTTCAGTGGGAGGGGGGTGCCTCAAAAAGTGCACCATACTGGCCATACTAGAAGAATAGCGATAATAGTGTAGTTTTTTTCTTTCAAACTGGTCTTAAATCAATTGAAATACCCATATTACCAAGTTTCTTAGTTAAAGCATAAAAAAATTACAAATAAGGAATTATCCAAAAAAGTTAATTCTCCCCTCCAAGAAATTCATGGCAGATATTTATTTCAAAAGCACCACCCAGGATAACATGATTAAATTCATTATTATCAAACATATCCGAAAGTTATAGTTTTTAAATATTATTCAATTCCCCTCCCCCAAGAAATAAATAGTGGACATTACTTTCAAAAATACCCCCCAGGATATCATGATTAAATTCCTTAATATCAAAGATATTAGGAAAGTATAATTGTTTGATATTTTTGAAAAATCTAAACGGTGAAGGTGAAATGTAATATTTCACGTTGATTAACCAATTTCAATGGTTAGCAAAATATTTTTAAAAGCCAAAAAGTAATTTTAAAGGAGAATTAGCCAGAGTTATGTTTTCCTCCTCAACCATTAATTAGACGATGATGCACTTGTTTGGAAGCGGCTAAGTATTACTGCGACCATTTTAACAAAATAAACGATGTAAGTAGTTTCGAAACTGGATCCTAAACTAACCAATGGAAGAGAATTAGCAACATCTTTCATGGCAAAATCTTTCTTAAAAACAATTTGGACTATCTGCTACCATTCTGGCGCATACAATTACGTAACTAGAAGAACATGCCAATAGTGGAAAAAGTATTAATGAGCAACACTACAATAGAAAGTTACCAGAAATAAATGGCAAGTGCCCCCTTCATTAATAAAATGTTTGCTGTCACATCACGGGCATACACATACATCAAATACCCCATTTCAGGTTCATACGGTTTTTGAGTTAATCTGTTCACACACATGCCAATTACCCATTTCATGGGACTTGGTTATTTAGACCTAGGGGACCCTAAAACGTGTAAATTCCTGTTGAAAGCCGGAAGTCGAAATTTTTCATCGCAATAGTTTCCCTTACAACATATTTCATACATAGGGTACATCCATATTTTTTTATTTATTAAGGATTTCCTCATGTTTGAAGTTTCCCTCAACCAAACTCTTCTTCAAGTCTCTTGTTCCACACCTTTCTGTCTTTCGTTTCCTCTTCCCTCAATCCATGACTGGCCATGTTTTCCTTTAATTTATTTATCTACTGTATACATGGTCTTCCCCTTTTTCTTCTTTCTACTGCCTCCCATTCAAATATCATTCTTGGTATTCGATTCGAACCCATTCTTTTCACATGGCCATACCATTTTAATTTTCTTTTTTCTATTGCTTCAAGTATGTTTCCTTTACCGTTCATTTTTTCTCTGATCTGGCTGTTTTTTATTTGGTTTATCCTTGAAATACTGGCCGACCTTCACCAAAAAGCCATTTCTACCGTCAAGAGTCTTTTTTCATGTGCCCTGTTAAGAGTCCATACCTGGGAGCCATACAGCTTGATACTCTCAACCAGTGCACTGTATATTAATTTTTTGGTTTTGCCAAGAATATCGCTGCTCCAGAGAAGAGAATTCAGCATATCAACGACTTTTCGGCCACTGATTATTCTTTTATTCCTTATTATCCTTTTATACACCTTTGAATTCCTTGATCGATTCATTAACCCGTTGCTGGAATAATAACATTAAACTATCTTCTTGCAGTAATTTAACTTAGAGCTGTACTTGTTTCAATTGATTGCTTCCTCCATCCGGTTTCCAAACCACATTATTGTTTTTCTTAACCCATGGAATTATCCACATTTGGCACCTCTATGTATTCTAACATCTTTAACTTTAATTGTACTGCATTGTCTAATGAAAGCATAATCGATTATGGATTTCAGCTGCCTTCTTTCATTATGCCGTGTGAATTTGTGAATGCCTTTGTGCTCACAAAAGTATTTATAATTTTAAGGTCCAGCTGACCGCAGAGTTGGTGAAATCTGTCTCCGTTTTCATTTCGTTCTAATCTCCGAAATCGCCAATTTTCTTACTCTTTCTATCTCTTCCAAAACTGGCAATAACTTTACCAAGTAGGAAAATTTCTATTCGCTTGGGGATTTTTTCCATCATCTCTCTTAATAAATCCCCATATTTATCTTTGATCTTGTCATCTTGGTGATTAGTTGGTCCAAAGATACCAATAATTACAATTTCCGTCTCAAATATTGTTATATCGAGCCTGATTATGCATTAATTTATCATTACCCAACCTCTGATAGCCTTTTTATATTTTGGCTCTTTCGTGTTTTCGACACCTGCCCAAAAGTGAATAAAGTTGTCAAGTTCCCCATTTCCTTTCCCTTTTTTCTTGGTTTCAGAGAGAACTATAATATCCATGCCGCATTTAATAATTTCAGTTGGCTGACTGGTAGCTTGGTCGCCAGTCCTTGGACTTTCCAACATCCAATATTAATTGTCCTTTTCCGCGCACTATGTCGTTTCTGTTCTTGACCGTCTGTTTTCCGAGGCTTATTGTTTTTTTTGTTTTTGTTTTTTTACGATGAATGAGGAGCTAGCCCACTGCATCACCCTCAACATGGAGGATCGGGGGGGGGGGGGGGGGGGGGGCAGTTGACTTCGGGGACTCCTAACCCTAGACGGGTTGCCTTTATCACGGTTTAGGATCCCTTCTACCCTCGGAATGCCATTTCCTGTACTCCACAACGGTTATACCGCCAAGGGTGGCGTTAAAAAAGTGGGCAAACGCGTTAAAAAATACGCGTTGCCCATGGCAACGACTGTTTGGAAACATGAAGATAGCAAGTTCAAAACCCGGAGCCAGGGGAAAATTTAATTAATCTCGGCATCACTCCTCCACCCTCTCCCCTGGCCCGGGAAACCCCGTATAGCCTACAAGGGGAGGAACCAACAAAAAAAAAAAAAAAAAAAAAGGTTATACCGCCATGACTCGGTACCGCTTCCGTTAGCCTACCTAAATCTAGCTTCAAAATGATAGACACACTTCAAAAATTGTTATCCCTACCCTCCCATCTTTTTAAATAACCCCTAAAACGGTATTAAAATAATCTATCACTCACCTGAAGTTAATCAGCAGCCTGCTTTTATTTTGGTTCTCAAGCCAGAAACATGTAATTTTTTTTTAGTTTTCAAATTAAAGTTAAGGCGCGTCAAAATGTTAGACACGCTCCCTGGTAAAAATAAATAAAACTAATTTTAATACTTCGTGGCCTTTCCACCACTTTTTATTAATTCAAAAATTCTCTTTGGTAATGAATCGTACAATTCTTTTATTGTTTCTTGAGGTAATTGTTCACATGAAGCCAGAATTGCAGATTTCAAATCCTCGATTGTTCCGAACTGTCTTGACTCAGAGTACACCATTCTTGAAATAGTTCCCCAAACATTTTCGTGTTCAGGTCTGGGGAGAAAGCAGGCCAGTCTAATTTAGCAATTTTGTTGCGATTAAACCAGTCTTTAATGATTTTTGCTGAATGTATTGGGGCGTTCTCTTGCTGGTAATTTTCTAACAACTTTTCATATTCAACTGAGTTTACTCTTGATGAAATAAATACCAAATTTCCTTTCTTTTTGTAACCAATTGATGCCCAAAACATAACTTTTCCACCTCCCAATTGACGCCTTGATACAATTTTTTCTTCTTTTCTTAAATCATGAAAATAATACAAAAATCGATCTGGCCCATCCAGATTGATTTTTTTTCATCACTAAAGATGACTTTCTTCCACTCCTCAGTCCATGACATCACATTACGAGCAAAGACCGTGCGGGCTAATTTGTGACAGGTACTCAAAACTGGCTTTCTTTTCAATTTTTTTCTCACTATTGTTTTTGACTATTTTAATAATCGTTGGACATTCCTTACTTTTGTTTCAACTCCAGCTTCCTCAGCAATTGCTCTTGCTGTTTTACAAGAGTTTAATGCGATTCGGAGAATATTTCGTTTCTCTCGTAATGTCAAAAAAGAGGGCCTACCATTTGAACGGTGCACACAGGGGGTATTTGGGGGTATTTGGCCCTAAAAGTTGGCCAAAACCCATTTTTTGAAATTTGTAATTTCTAGTAAATAATGACTGGAAGTTCTAGTAGAGGACCTGTTGGATCATGCAAGATGATTTTTATCTCTTCCAGGCCCTTAATCCGGCGGCTATTCTAATTCAAATCTGACCTTATCCTTTAACTCGTCTGTGCTCATAAGTATTGGTCTACAAAATATATTAATTTTCTTTGTTCTTACTGAAGTATCGGCATCATCATATGCTGGATAGTTCGAGGCAAGGTTTGTACTCGTTAATTAAATTTGAAGGTTAAAAAGTTATACTTCTGGGCATTTCTGGGCAACAAAATATTTTTTATGATAATGTATAATTATCGTAGATTATGTTTCTTGAAAAAAAATTCTGCGAATAGCTGCTATTAGGAGACTTATAATTTTTTATTACTAAAATGTCAATTTCATTAAAGAATAAAAAAAAATCAATTTTGTTATATTTTCATTTATTTGTATTTTAGGATCTTCTGGAAGAATAACTGTAACCTGAATGGAATTATTTGGCATATTTTTAAAGTCAAAACATTAGCTTTTAAAAACAAGAAGGAATTTTTGGTGTGTTTTCTCATTGGGAAATATTATATAGGTTATTATGATGGAGCATGTGAAAGAGCTAAAACAAAATTATCCATTTTGAGGCATCATTTCCAAGTGAGATAGAATGCTTTTTCAAGGAAAAGAAATGTTTTTGAAACAGCAACAAGAAATGGCTAAGTGGGACGATATCAATTAAAAGCTCAAGATCTGGTGGACGCTCTGAAAAATCATTTGTTACTTTAAAATTTACAACGGATACGGAGAATCTTTATCAATGGTATGCTATGACACCATCTGTTCACAAAATTTTAAGGGATGGTTTTGAAGTGATAAAAAGTCCTCTGCTTCATATTGGTCTTTTATCTGAGGAAGCAGCAGAAACCCGAAATAACCATTTCCGGGTTTATAGAGAAAATAAGACCAGACAATTTTCCCGGACAGAGTGCAATCTGGATGTAATTAATAGATTAATATTGATTTCATTTTATCCACATAAGAAGGTCCATAAAATCACATTCTCCAGCGAAGGCAGAAACAGCATTATAGATTATATAATTTTTGATCGCTGTATCAGAAGACACTTCACCGACGTGAAAGTTATCCGCGGAGCGGAGATAGGCTCTGACCATTTATTACTAGTGGCAGATACTAGGATTTTAAAAGGACGCTGCCCCCAACCAAAAGCGTACGAGAACATAAAGGTACATACACTGAACGACCCTGTAAAAAGAATGGAGTACGCTGACAAACTGGATGAAAGGATCAGGGGGGACATGAACCTAGATGGAAATGTTGAGACCCTGTGGATTAATCTAAAACAAGCAATTTTAGAGACAGCAAAAGACGTCTGCGGCATACACAGGGTGACAGGAAAAGGCAAACGTACCAAATGGTGGGATGATAATATAAAGGAAATGGTCAGAAAGAAGAAGCAAGCCTGGAAATCCTATCTCCAAGATAAGTCCCGGGAAAAACTTACTGAATATCGGATGGCTCGGAACGAATGTAAGATAGCAGTTCAAGCGGCGAAAAAGAAGACATGGTAAGAATTCGGTGAAAGTCTGGATGAAGATCATCGAGATAATATCAAGAGGTTCTGGAGAACAGTCAAGCGCCTAAAAGGAAGGCCCAAGAAGCCTATAAGGAATATTAAAGACCAAAATGGGAACACACTCTCGGAAACAGAAGGAATCCTCGAAAGATGGAAAACCTACTTCGAAGAACTCTTCAAGAAAGAGGAATACGCAATCCCTCAAATCATTGTCAATGGCAATGCAAGCCAGGAGGCAATAGAAGAAGAGGAGATAGCCGATGCCATTGAGAAAATGAAGATTGGAAAGGCTCCAGGAAGAGATGGCATCGCCCCAGAGTTCATCAAATACGGAGGCCAAGAGCTAGTGAAGACCCTCCAAGGGCTATTTCAAGAAATATGGGATTCCAGGACGATACCAGAGGATTGGAAGTTTAGCGTGATTGTCCCAATTCATAAGAAGGGCAGCACTACGGAATGTAGTAACTATAGGCCAATCAGTCTACTTTCCACAGTATATAAGATCTACACACGCATTTTGGAAAGTAGATTAAGAAGTATTGTTGAGGAACAGCTCGAACCAGAACAAGTTGGATTTAGGCCAGGTAAACAGACCCAGGACCACATATTTGTCCTAAGAAAAGTATTGGAAGGTGCATGGGACAAGGGACAGGACATATTCCTAGCCTTTCTAGACTTGAAGGCGGCTTTCGACTCTGTTCCACATCTGGAGATATGGAATGCATTGGAGAATAAAAACGTCCCAGGGGATCTTATCACTGCAATAAAATCCATCTATAAAGATGCAAAAGGTGTGGTGCGGATCAATGGGAGGGAAACAGCGGCATTCCAGGTGGATAAAGGAGTTAGGCAAGGAGACAGCCGGGCTAACTGTTGTTTCTATGTTTTATGGATGAGATCCATAAAATATGCAAAAGGAGAACATCGCCAACATTAATCGGGAGATGGAATATGCGTCCTGTCGTAGTTCAGAGCCTTCTCTACGCTGATGACATCGTTCTTCTAGCAGACTCTAGGGAGAAGTTGCAGAAAGCCCTTATAGAATGGAAGGAGGAGCTCCAACGCAAGGGAATGACGATAAATATTGCCAAAAGCAAAGTGCTTGTGATGTCCAGGCATGAGCATGAAGATGTGCAACTGTTTTGCGGTGGTGAGGCTCTAGAGGTAGTGGACCACTTTCCCTACCTAGGAACCATCATCAGCAGGTCTGGCAAAGTAGATGAAGAAATTAGTAATAGAATTAATAAAGCGAACCAAGTATACTACCAGATCTGCAACAGCATAGTAGGCCATCGAAATGTAGGGAAAACGACAAAGCTTCACATATACAAGGCAGTATACCTCCCAACGCTCACATATGGTAGTGAAAGCTGGGTCATGCTGGACAGGCATGTAAGCCGGATAACGGGAGCAGAAATGAGGTACCTTCGCAGAGCAGCAGGTAAAACGAGAAGGGATCGTCTGCGGAATACTACCATAAGAGATCAGCTGCAAGTGCCTGAACTGAAAACTGACATCGAAAGAAGGCAGCTCAAGTGGTTCGGCCATGTGTGCCGCATGGATGAGGAACGGCTACCGAGAAAGGTAATGGAAGCCCGCACGCTGGGCAGAAGGCACAGGGGTCGCCCGAGAATCCAATATGAAGAATATATCGAGAGGATAGGAGCGCGAAGAAGAAAAACCTTGGCTGTGATGAAGAGGATGTGTCGAGACCGGGAAGAATGGCTCCGATGGATCGAGGCCCCTCTACGCTGAGTAGGCACAACAGAGGGAGCAAAAGAAAAAAAAAAAAAAAAAAAAAAAAAAATATTGACATCAGATTCAGTTATCACAGGTATGAGAAGTTCAAGAAAAAAGGTATCAGGTTTTGTAAGGAAACTTTAGAAATGTTGTCTCCCACAACCAACTTAACCGATAGTGGTGATTCCGAAAGTTCATTAAGTGACGAGGAAAGTGAATAATGCATAATTAAATTTAATATGCATTTTTAAGAAAGGTTGGTGCCTGGGATATAAGTTTCGAAGAGGTATTAAACAATTCTTAATGAATTAGGAAAACACATTTTTTTTCTTTATCACCATAACTTTTTATATTCACCTATTTTACACTATTTTCATTTTTTAAAATAATAGTAATAGATAATGATAATAAATCTTTAATTAGTTACAAGCATATTTCATGGGTGCAATGCATAAAGAGAAAATAATCAATATATATTATAAAGCAAAGTGTACAATGTGCGTGCCGAAAAGGCTCAAAAACGACTCGACGTGGGATTAAGGAAGTTATGTCAGCGTGTTGCTACATAACCCCTAACGGAGAAGAAGGTTTCCGTTTTTCTCTTAAGGGTGTAAAATTGAAGAGAAAAGGACTGGAATTTTAAGCCTCTCGCACCATGTAATTAGCCTACCTGAGATTGAGATACGAGTTTATGAATGAAAAATTTAGTTCGAGCTCCAGGCTACCAGGAAGCGCTAGGGTGCGTTTCACTCCATGTTTATTGTTCATTCATTCCGTTCAATTCGTAAAGGTTATGTATTTGTTCAGCTGTTCTTTTTAAATTACTAAAAAATCAAGCGAAAATAATTAGTTTCACCTTTTCTTTCAAAATAAAATAATGATTTTACATATCAATTAGAAAACCGACTGGATAAATTAATTTTCTCATAAGAAGGTTAATTGATTTAACACATTATATTTAATCAATATATAATATATACCTACTTAAGTAAATTTAATGCAATATGAGTGAACATTTTTGAGTAGTACAGTGAGCGAATAAAAACAGACATAAAACAAAAAAGGAGAGCTAAATTGACTGATTATTAATCGAAAATAAAATGTGTGAAGTGTTCTTATTGTATGTAATTATGAAAAACTAGGTGGACCCGTACGAATATTTGTATCACATTTTACTTCTAGGTTTAACATAACTATGAAATGAACTTTTTTTTTTTTTGCCTGTTCGTACCCTCCCTCTCCCCCAACCACTCGGGCCTCAAGGTGAAATTTTTTTTCTACAGCAAGGAAGAATAAATTATTTTTCTGTTTAATAGTTAAGGAAGAACTTCATTTTCTGACGTTTTCTCTACAAAAGTTTCCTGTAATCTTCCTGGAATATATGAAATCACTAAGAATGTTGCATAGTCTTGGAAATTAATCTTTCTACATTCTGATTTTAACTTCCCTACTGATTTCGTTTTTTCAAAAACAGTTCATAAGATGCTTTTTACAGTTGTTTTTCTGACAATGGAGAGGAAGATAGTCTTCTAATTGGTAAGAACGACATCAAATAGGTTTCTATACATGGAGAGGCAACAAAACAATAAGTAGCCTCGTGAAGCTGAGGGGCCTAACCAACCAAAACCTACGTTTTAGAGGTGTAAAACGCCTGGTCCAAAAACGTGGAACGTGTATGTGTCATAAAGCCCGCGTAGAAACCATTGAAATTCATTTTTCTTATTTCGATACCTTAGTTTTCTGAAATTCCCGTTATAAAAAAGATAAGTTGATAAAACCAAAGTTCTAATGAATCACTATGTTACTATGAATCACCATAAATAGATTTTATTTATTTTATATATATTTAGGATTACAGTCATGGGCGGATCAAGCCGATTGTAAAGGGGGGGGCTGCAGCCCCACAGCCCTTCATTTGGATCTGCCGATCAGCTTTTTTACCTCCCAACAACCGAAATTCTACCTGTTATGCGCATTGTTGTTCTGTAACTTGCTTCCTTACTTTTTATTCTTCTATCTTTAAATGACGAAAATTTTTCCAAAGGGAGGGGCTCCCGCCCTCATAGCACCCCCCCTCCCCTCAGATCCGCCAATGAAATTTCTTGTCAAAATATAGGAAGCTATTTCTTTTTGAATGAAATGAATGGAGGATACGGATTTTGTTTCAAGATCAATTTTACTTCGAAGATATTTGTTTTACTGGAGTTCGGTAAAAAATAAAAAAATCTGGTGCGTGCGCGCAACACAACTTTCACTTACCAACTTACTTAGAATAGAAATTTATGCGTTTTTTTAATGCCACTTCTCAAAGTTACACATTTTTCCACATTCATTTCTTATTTTTGTTTTAATTTGCTCTATAAAAAACACTAATTTATTTTATTAATAAATAAAAGTTTATACTTGTGATAATTCGGCAATGCAAGCATGATACTTCAAGTCGTCTGATTTTATAATTCTCTATGTACTTGATGAAAATTTCATTTAGTTACCATGAAACAAATAATTTCCATGAAATGAACAGAACGGCTTTGATTATGAACAATGATCTGTCATTAAAGGCGTACTACGCATGCATGGGCTCAACGTGTTTTTTGAGTTGACTGAATATTTTTCTTTTTTTCTCCTCTAAAATGTTGGCTATCACATCTTTGGCATTTATATACATCAAATACCCAGTTTGATTAAAATCGTTGAAGCCGTTTTTGAGTAAATAAAAAAAACACGTGAAAATGATACAAAATTTATTAAGTAAAGTCCCCCCTCCGTTTGACCAATTTTGATGAAATGTTGGCTATCACATCTCTGGCATATATATACATCAAATACTCAGTTTGATTAAAATCGTTCAAGCCGTTTTTGAGTAAATAAAAAAACAGGTGAAAATGATACAAAATTTATTAAGTAAAGTCCCCCCTCCGGTTGATCAATTTTGATGAAATTTTTAGTCATATCTCGGGCATATAAATACATCAAATACCAGTTTGATCAAAATCGTTGAAGCCGTTTTTGAGAAAATCGAAAAAAAATGTAAAAAGTTATTAAATAAAGTACCCCCTCCCTCTGGGCAATTTTGATGAAATTTTTGCTGTCACATCGCGGGCATATACATAAATACCTAATTTCAGGTTCGCACAGTTTATAGTTTTTGAGCTAGTCTGTTCACACACACACGCACACGCTCGCGGACGCGCTCGCGGACGCGCACGCGCACACACACACACACACACACACACACACACACACACACACACACACACACACACAGTCCATTTCGCGGGACTTGGTTATTTGGACTCAGGGGACCCCAAAACGTGTATTTTCGTTGAAATCCGGAAGTGGAAATTTTTCACGATCGCAATACTTCCCCTTACTATATATTCCATATGTAGGTAAGTGAAAGTATAAAACAAAATACTTTTTGCCTACATTTTAATTTATTTAAGATCTATCGAACCGCAACATAATAGAAATTTTTTATTGAGAATATTATAAAATTATAAATGTTTTTAAGGATTTTAAAAAGAATTTTTATCTTTTACAGCGACCATCGGTTTATCCGAAGAGTCGGTTAAACGGGAACCGGTAAAGTGGGAGTATACTGTAATTGCTAAATGTGAGAGTGCAATTTTCCAACGCTACAATTAAGTCTAAATCAGACGAAACAACATTTTTAGAACCTAAACACGACAGGTCCTAGCATTTGCTGTAACGTAATACAATAAGTAGTTGACCACGTGCGGTAGAGGAGCCTAACCCAGGCGTTATCTCAGAAATGATAGGTTTTAGGGCTTTAAAACGCAAACCCCAGTTTAGTTCTTAAGAACTAAACTGGGTCTTAATGCTCGTATCCCAATCAACATAAAACACAATTTTATTCGTTTCGATCCGTTGAGTCAGTACGTTTAGGTCGATATTTTATTTTGGCCTAAAAAATGGACATTGAGAATGCAATTCGCAAAAGCTCCGTGAAATTCTGAATCCAACGATACCACATTCGTGGCATTTGAGCACGGTAGGACCTTATAATTGATGAAAAACCGATTTTGACGCTTTGTGAAATAATATATGTGGGATGGGATGGTTTTATTACTATGTATGATGAGCATTCCAGTTGAAAAAGTGACTAACTCCAATTAGAGCATTTTTTCAATATGATTTTATCACCCCTCATAGTTCAGGATAAAAAGAAATATGATGAAAAAATTGTGCCCTCATGATATTTTGGTTTTCACTTTGTAATAGTAGGTGCAGTTTCCGGCCAAATTACGGGGGGGGGGGGATATCTTAAGGGAGATTGAACTGGAAGAAAGGTCTTTAAAAAAAAGTTTCTATGAATCTTCAGTAGTTTCTAAACTTCTGGATCTAATAGGACCATCACAGTAGTCGGCGCTTAAGTTGTAATCGAAATATAGTTTTTTAACTAATAGATTTTTCAACCATAATCTATTAACTTATTATCTGCTGACTGCTTGGAATGGGCTCATAGAATTCAGAATCACAGAAACCATCAAAAACGATGCATGACTCGACAATGTTGCAGCAAAATTAATTGTTCATTCACCATTTTCAACCCCCTTTAAAGTATATAAGGTTCCTTATTTGGGCGGACTCTGCAGATATCGAATCTTAATATTGATACCATGTTAAAAGTTTCAAGAAAGTGCTAATTTTGTTCTATGTTTCCTTTAATTTTAAAGTTTTTTTGTTATTAAAACTACCAAACAACTACCGGAGCGAAGCCGGTATGAACTACCGGGCACCCTAGCTAGTATGAACATAAATTTTAAACCCATGGATGCCTATTTCACAGTCGGTGGAGTTATGTAAAAATTTATTTTATGAAAATTTTTTCCTTAGAGTATTTTTTAACTGCTAAAAAAATATTTTTAATGTCTATTACAGATATAGAAGCCATTTTGAGGACTTTTGAATTAATAAAATGGAAGGAAATAGTTTTGGCCAGCTTTTTGGGTCAAATACCCCTGTGTGCGGTGGGTTCCATATGTCTCCTCATGCCGAATAAACTTCGCGACGGATGAAATACTCCGTTTTATTCGGCGGGCTATTTCCCTACAGCTCATCCCGTCCTTGTGTAGTGAAAAATCAAACGGCGCTCTTCTCCGGAGAAACACTTATTTTTTCCCATAACTCACGTTTTTTTTTTTTTTTTTTTTTTTTTTGTCTATTTTCAACAAATACAACACAGCACTGAAGAAGAAATGGTATTTTAACGATTTCAACTATAGAGGATTAGGAAAATAGTAAACAACAAGTGTATCTATCATTTTAACGGATATAAAGTGTCCATATTTACTGATGTTGGATTTAAATAATCCTCAAGATCTGAGAAGATTGTCCCCATTTCAATATCATAACATATACTTTAAACTGTGCTTAAAAAAACAATATCAATCAAAAATAAAGAAAACTTGAAAAGTTTTTTAAATTTCAATGGGTGTGTCTAACATTTTGACGCTGAGTGGATATGATAGGAAATGATAGGCGTTTCACAAGGGGCGCCACGTGGAGGTGGAAGTCGGATTTTACCCCTTACATCAAAATTTTAAAAACATTTTATATAAAATTAAGTTATACCAATAAGAATCTCTTGAAATAGTTAGTGACTTACCAAATAATTTTAGTTTTTTCACGGGTTTGCAATATACTACTTCCCTGAAGTTGTCTAGTCTGCGAGGGATTTATTTTTTTTGGTAATTGCTGTTCAAATATTTCTTCTTCTTCTTTCTCATCCTCCTTAGTGCATCTCAGCGTGGAGGTGCCCCGATCCAAGATCGCCAGACTTCTCGATCCCGAGCCAGCAGCTTCATCGTATTAATAGATCTGTCCCTCTTTTCACCAATCCTAGATATGTGGTCTATCCATTGTTATCTAGGTCTTCCTCGTGGACGGTGTCCAGTAGGTCTGACTTCAACGAACTTCCTCGGGTCACGGTCCTCATCAATTCTACAAAGGTGTCCAAACCATCCCAGCTGCCTCCTTTCAACTGTTTCCCTCAAAGCAGACACTCCCAGATCTCCCCGTATCCTCTCATTTCAGACGTTTCCTCTCGTTTCTCCCTTGCATTGCACTAAAACTTCCTCCTCTTCACGACCGATGTGCATCACGTTGCTCTTTTCCACATTCAAATTCATCCCCTTTCTTCCTAGTTCAGCCTCCCACTCAGTAACCGCCAGATGCAGTTTTTCCTTGGAATCGGCAATGAGGACAATATCATCTGCAAAGACCATCGCTTGGGCTAAGGTTGTCTTCATGTTCCACTTTCCTATGACCGTCCGTGATGTCCTCCGCTTGCATATTTTCAATATTTCATCCAAAAATATTATAAAAAGGAGAGGTCTAAGGCTATCACCTTGTTTTACGTCTCTTCTCATGGCGAAGGCATCGGACATTTTTCCATTGATTCTACTACCAATTTGGATTCATGGTAGGTAGATTTGATGGTATTTATCAATTCTGTGGAAACATTTTTAGCGGTTAGAGCTGCCCATATTTTCTCTCTAAGAGGAACGCTAGGTACAGGTTCTTTCCTCTATCCCATGCCTTCTCGATGATCGTCCTCAGCGAGAAGATGTGGTCCTGTGTTTGACGGTGGTGTCTAAAAGCTGATTTCTCCTCCTCCAATTTGTCCTCAACAATTTTTTTAAGTTTCCTTTCCAGTATAGAGGAATAAAGTTTATAGACTACGGGGGAGAGACATATAGGCCTGTAGTTTTGGCACTCACTGGAGCTTCCTTTCTTGTGGATCGGTATGGTGATGTTACATCCCCATTCCTCAGGCATAGATTTAGAAGAATAAATATAAAGATCCTGTAGAGCTTTCAGTAATTGTGTACCTCCATATTTTATAAGTTCTGGAGCGATATCATCTTTGCTTGCTGCTTTGCCTATCTTCATTTTATTATCACAAGACATCCTCCTACCAAATCACATCATCATAGTCTTCTCTTTCTGCTTGCTGCCTGTCTTCCACTTTCTGCCCTGGGCCGCCAGAGAACAATACAGAATAATGTTGTCGCCATCTCTCCAATATTTCCTCTTCACCTATAATTACTTGCCCTGATTCATCCTTGACACTCCTAATAGGTTTACTAATCTTTCCTTTCATTAATTTAATTCTTTTCCAGAAGATCTTGGTGTTTTCCTTATAATCATTTTGCAGATTTCTACCGAATTTCTCCCAGCTCCTTCTCTTCGCTGTTTGAACAACCAACTTTGCTTCCTTTCTTCTTCTATCGTAGAGCTCCCAGTTGGCTGCAGTCTTACTTTTACAATACTCCTTCCAGACGGTCTTCTTCCTAACTACTGCAGCTTTCACTAGGTCATTTCACCATTCAGTCCTTTTACCTTTAGTGCATATTACCTTTGTTCCGCACATACTTGCGGCTGTCTCAAGAATTTCGTGCATTACTGCTACCCATGTATTCTTAGCATTTCCTTCCTTGTTGACATATCTGAGTTTCAGATCCAGAAGTTCTGCATACTCCCTTTTCTTATCTGATTCCTGCAACTTTGCAATGTCAATCTTCTTGTATGTTTTGTGCCTTTTCTTCATACGTCGCAGGATCTGGGTGTCTCCAATCAAAAGAAGATGGTCCGTACCGATTTCAGCCCCTCTTATAACTTTCAAATCAGTAAAATATCTCCTTATTCTCCTGCTGTACACTATACAATCTTTGATGCTGTTTACTCCCCTTTCTTCGGCTGAAAAGGTTATTTTGTGTACTGCCTTATGTGGAAAGAAAGAATTTCCAATTAGGAGGTCGTAGTCGGTGCAAAAGTCAATGAGCCTTAGACCATTTTCATTCTTGGTGTGTTCTCCTCCATGTAGGCCCATAACACCATGGGCCTTTGCATGATCTCTCCCTATCCTTGCATTGAAATCACCCATTAGGATAATCTCTCTGTTACAGTTCTGTCCTCTGATAACCTCCCTCTCCAGATCAGCATAGAACTGTTCTTTCTCTAGGACGTTTGCATCTTCTGTCGGGGCGTATATTTGTATTAGAGCAATCCTTCCAGTTGACAGATCCATATATACATTCATAATTCTAGAAGATATGGGCTGCCAATCTTCTACTTTAGTGTAAAGGCTTTCTTTCATGATGATGCCAACTCCTTCCTTGGCTCTGAGCCCAGCCGGTACGCTCGAGTAAATGAGCACATGGTCCTTGTTTAGTCGTACTTCTCCGCGCCCTTTTTTCCTCACCTCGCATATTCCTAGGTCTACCCTGAAGATCTCCATCTCCTCTACCAGTTCAACTCCTTTGCCATTCAGAGTCTTGATGTTCCATGTTGCAAGTCTAATATCCTTTTGAGCGCCGAGTCGTAACCGTTTAGACTGTCCTCATCTTCATCCGAGGCCATTTGATGTTTTTTGAATCAGTTATGCTTTACTAAGGGTGATTGGTCCAGTAGTAGTGGCCCCGTATCCTCGTGGCAACTGGCCCCCTGAATATTTATGTCCCCTCAGGAGGATGGGTGACCGGGCTATACCCCCCGGCACTGGGTTTTCCCCAACCTGGAGGGCTAATGGCTATTTACAGCCAGAAGACTGGGCGATGGGGTCACCTCATCCCTACGCCAAGTTCAAATATTTAATTATCTTAATTTACAAGACAGCCTTTAATTCTCGGCCTTCTTTTAAAAAATCGAATTTCACATTCATGTTAATTTTATCATAATTATCGGACTTGACAGTCCGATACTTATATACAGGTATTTAACTTTGCAGCATCCAGGGGTCTAGTTACAGGAAGCACCTATTCCCACACAAGCGGATACATATATCTTGTTAACTGGTCCCTCCCTAGATTGGTTCACCAGCAATCAGATAGGCCACATCCTAAAAAGCACAAGACATTAATCTAGTACCCAGACAGACATGTATCCAGTTATCAGGACGATTGAGTGTGACAGGAGCCAGCATTGACTCTAACCATTACCATTCCATTAAAAGGTAGGATATAGATATAGATTATTCGTCATCAACATGGAACAAAAGTGAATGTGGAAAGACTGAAGAAATATCATACAAAAATCAGATCCTGCAGAAATCTGAAAATAAGATGAAAAAGCAGTTAATATTGATGATTGTTGGACAAAATGGAGATAGTTGGTCATGGAAATATCCAAAGAATTCCTCGGTCAGCAAGAGGTTTATAAGAAAACAAATAGGTTTGACAACATAATGCAAGGCAGCAACCATTGCTCAAAACGTTACATACCAATGATGATATACTAGAAGTAAAGTACAGGAATATTGTTGACATTATAAATTTTACAAATAGAAATAAAAGATTTTGGAAACTGGCATTGTCATTTTATTTTACTTTTTTTTCACTCACCCGTAAATTAAAAAAAATTATACTGACTATCAGAGCAGATTGTGGAAGAACTAAAAGCTAAACAAAGTTAAATAAGTGAACAACAATAAAACCATGAAAAATCTTTCTTTAAATAAAACCGCATGAACATGTAGTTTTAGGGTATGGGTACTGACAGCAGAGTGGGGTTAGCTGGTGTCACCTTCTCCTTGGCATGCCACTTCTACCCATTTACATGTTCTGCGTATTAAAAATCGAAGCAGAAGAAAATTACCTTAGATAAAGGAGACCTTACTGATTGATGGACTTACCTTGTCTTTACTTTAATTGAATATGACTTTAACATACAATTTGGAAAACTGGATAATTTAATCATTATTGTGCGTAACCACCTTGTTTTAAATTATTTTAAATAATTTATCTTTTTAAAGAGAAAAGATTTGGCTCCGCCGGAAGTCGAACCCGGGCCATCCTCCTGACATGCGCGGTATGCTAACCACTGCACCACGGATGGACAACAATTGTCCATCTCCCGTAAATACTCGCAAAACTTGCGAGATCTAGGGAGAGGTGTCAGTGAAGAGGATGGATTTGGCACCGCTTGGAAGCGAGCTCCGTGGTGCAGTGGTTAGCATACCGCGCATGTCACGGAGCCAAATCTTTTCTCTTAAAAAAATATATTGGATAATTTTCTTCTCGTTTCAAGGCCTTACATTATACCTCACTATATTAAATAAGAAAAATTTAATTTTGAATATACATTTCAAAATTTTCTGTAGCTAAAATAATTATTTTTTTTAGGTGAGTTGGATGGGCAGGGTGATAAGAATTCAGAAGAGGTGAGTGTGGATTTAAGTATAGAAAGTAATTTTGATCGTATACAAAATTGGCTTGATCATGTAAATATAAATAATAGAGCTAGATTTTCCCAATCAATGTTACAATTAAATTTAATCGGAGGAAACCCCTTGGAATCCGAATCTAAGTTTCAAGTAAATGCAAAAAAATTAGATTTTTCTGCAAAATATCAGAGATCTGATATTCACAGATATTTGACCAACTTCTATAATTCAAATGAAAAATCTTTAAGAATAGGTACTAAAAATATATACAGTAGTGAAAATAATTTGAGTATGACAATGCAACGTAATGAAGACATCAGCAATTCACACCATCCAAAAATAATTCAGTCAAGTTCATTAAAGAGTGAAAATAATGAGGGGCACTTAAGAAATGAAATAGAAACTGTCACCATTAAACTAAAACCAGTAGTAGTTGCAATTACTGATGACCATACTGATGGTTCTGAATCAAATGCAGAAGAAAATCTTAGGATCGATAAAAAAAATAAGAATGACCTAGATTTGCTTATTCATACTACAGAAGATTTTACAATGGACATCACATGCAATCCAAAATCAGACAATAAAATGCTTTTTTCTAATAATGAATGTTTAGAATTATCTAGAAGTGATTCAGTAACAAGTAGTGAATCTTTTGAAAGTTTACACTCCATTGGCTCTGAAAACCAAAATATTTATCAAAATACAACTGTTGAAATTTTTGAAAATGAAAGTTCCAGTTCCATTGATTTTTATGAAAATATTCAAATAGTTCATATTGATAAAGAACAGAAGGAAATTGAATCTAATAAACAAATATCCAAACCAAATGATGTAATCAATAATTATCGATTTAGCATTAAACTTTCTGATGCAGACCAACTAATTAAAAGTCAATCAGATAATGCACAATCAATCAATAAAATAGATAATCCATCATTTTCCATAGAAAGTGCAAACAAACAAGTAGAAAAAACTGTACAACTTCTTATAAATGAACAAATTAATAATTTAGCTGTTAATTTTAGCACTGAAGAAAGTATTGAAGGTAATAACAAAAATACGTTATCTAAGAAAAATGAAACCATTCAAAATGTTGATAAAATAACCTCTTCTAATAGTTCCACAACATCTCTTATGGAAGAAAATGAATCAAATAATAAAAGCGATACAGGTCATTTAAAAAAAGAAAATATTCAAACTCAGCTACAGAAGCATATTGCTGAGACGAGTAATATAACTTCTAAACATGAAGAAACTAGCGAAAATAACATAACATATTATAATAATGAAAGTATTTCTATTTCCTTACCGGAAAGTAATTATCCTTCCAAAGCAAAAAGTGTATGTTCAAAATCTGATTCAGATATCAATGAATTTTCTGAAGAAAGTGCTGATTTTATTGATCAAAAACATTTGCCATTCCAAATGATTACAATTAAAAGAAATCATATTTCTGAAGAAAATTCTGAACACAACAATTTATTTAAACCAAGTCTGGATGTAGCAGAAGTAACAATTCGTGGTGTGAATAGTATTAAAACCGATACTAAAAATAACCCCATGAATAATTTATACCATTTTGATCAGTCAGAGCTAATAGATATTTTAAAACAAAATTTGACTAAAGATGATGTAGTAGAAAAAATAGTTCATTCTCTGTTTGCCAGTGTTTTAAGAGCTTCAGTGGAAACTCCTAGTCAACAAGAAATAGAACTTTTGCGTAAAATGATTAATACTAAAAAAATGGAATCCAAAGAAATAGTTGATGAATTTTCTTCAGCTGATCATCATAATATTATTTATTTCAATAACAAAACTGAAAAAGAAGTAATTAGTAATAAAGAAA
This sequence comes from Aelia acuminata, assembly GCA_911387785.2. Lineage (NCBI taxonomy): Eukaryota > Metazoa > Arthropoda > Insecta > Hemiptera > Pentatomidae > Aelia > Aelia acuminata. Next base: position 71,391,172 of record OU426978.1, read on the forward strand.
AAGGAATAAATATTGCAGCAATAGATACTGAAGAGGAAATATATTCTGACAATCACGAAAAAGATAACAAAACAGAATTTGAGGAAAAATCGATAATATTAAACAAAGTAGTGGCTTCAGTCAAAGAAGAGAAACCCTTTGAAGAATTTAATTTAAAAAAAAATTACAAAAAAGAGAAGCTGATAGTAAAAAATGAAAGAATATGTGATCCTATGTCCTCAGGCAGAGATGAGACAACTAAGGAAGATGTAAATTTTGAAAATGATAGAAACAAGGCTGAATATGAGAAAAACATTCAACCCAAAATTGAAGGAATAAATGACATAGGTATTGACAATGGTAGTATCACATCAAAAATTAGCAAAGAAGTTATTAAGAAAATTGAAGAAATAATTGACCCTATGTCGGCTTTGGCTGGATTAGAGAAAACTTTAGAAGAAATATGTTTTGACAATGATAATTCCAAAACAAAAGTTGATGAAAAAGTTGAAATGAAAATTGGAGGACTAAATGATCCTATAATAACTTTAACTGAAGAGGAAATTCAGGAAGAAACATATTATAATAATGACAATAACAAAAAATTAGAAAATATTCTTAGTAAAAAAAAACGAATTTCGGGGACCAGATGATTCCAAAAGTCTTTTGATGCAGGTAAGTGTATTTTTTTTTATTTTTAAGTAATTAATTTTAAGTCTTTAAATTCAATTTTTATAAATGCTCTTTATTATCATGCTTAGAGAGAAGCTAGGAGGTTATTAGCTGAAGGTCTTGTTTCAACATATGAACAAGCAGAAATCGCTCTTCAATTAAAAGAGCTTAACTTAGATGAAGACGATGGAGCAATACTTGCTGCTGCAAATGAATGTGTTTCTTTAGAATCTGCAATTGCTTTCCTACAACAAGAATGTCAGCTATGTGCAGGGAAGTACTCCGTCAAACAGGTAATTATTTGTTAACATTTAGTGTTTGCAATACCAGGTCATGTAACAAATAAGTATATACGATAAAAAACTAAAATAAATTCAAAACAAAAAATTTAAGTGTTAATCACTACATTAAATAAACGGAAACACACGTTTTGGGGTCCCCACAGTCTAAATAACCAAGTCCCGCGAAATAGTGTGTGTTTGTGTGTGTGAGTGTGCGTGTGCGTGAGTGTGCGTGTGCGTGTAGCTCAGTGAGTAGCTCAAAAACTATAAACCGTACGAACCCGAAATTGGGTATTTGGTGTATGTACATATATGTTAGATCCAGATATTAGTAAATTTTTACTCATTTTCAGGTGTTTTTTCTATTTACTCAAAAACAGATGTAACGTCGTTGATCAAACTCGGTTTTTGATGTATGTATATGCTCGCGATGTGACAGTAAAAATGTCAACAAAATTGATCAATTGGAGGGGGCACTATACTTAATAAATTTTTTATCATTTTCACGTGTTTTTTTTTTTTTTTACTCAAATACGGCTTTAAGGATTTTTATCAAATTGGGTATTTGATGTGTGTATATGCCCGCGATGTGACAGCCAAAATTATAAATATCCGGTATTATCACTGATGAAAAGAAAATTTTTATTTAACAATAAAAAAAAAATTAGTTTACTTTAGAGAGTAAATACGTGATGCTCAAATTATTTAAAGCGTTTAAGATGTGAAAAAATATGGTATAAGATAATCATTAATTAATTATATTTTAGTTTAGAAACTTTAGTTCCATAATAAATTTCTGAATGCATTATAAAGTAATTTTAGAGGAACAGTAATTGTTCTCAATTTCCGGAAACGCATAAGAGACAAACTTTACTACGAGTCGTAAATACACTCCTATCGATTCATCTTCACGATATATTTATAGAAAGCAAATCGCTGTAAAAAACAACCAAGCAGTAAAAAAATCTCGACTGTTGATGAAATTTGGTCCCTGAAAAAAAGAAATAAGTAATAAAGAATGGAAAAGTACTCAGAACTTTCAAGTTTTGCATTACAGATACATTATAACTTATGGAGATATATATACAGTGGCTCACAGTCAAAATGATGCAAGCGAATATTTTTATTTCAAATGCTTATTACTTCTTCTTTGTTAAAATTTAAAAACCAATGCACATAAGGGCATAATAATTCATTGTAATACATTAAATTTATATTATTAAATCAACTCAACAGCATTTTTAGAAATAGAAAAACAATTCTTCATTAAAACCTGTAGGGATTGAAGGTCGCAGTGAAAAAGATGCAATGTTTATTTCCGCTAAGAAAAAAGTGAAAGTAACAAGTATTCCTCAATTATCAGGTAAATGATTTTATTAACCTTTTAATTCCTTTTCATTCTTTCAATGAAACCAAAAATAAACAATATTAATAGAAGTAATCATTCTAGTTCGGGCATTTGCTTAAAATGGGTGTGCATAGAACTATTCGTGAACGAGAAATAGTGATTAACAATTTAAAAATGGGCAAAACACAACGAAAAATCGCCTCTACTATCAATAGTGGTTATGCCACCGTTCAAAATATTATTGAAAGTTTTAAAAACGAAAAAAGAATAATTACAAAAGCTAGTGGGAGTGCAAAAAAAGTTTTTTACTGGTAATGATGAACGTTGGATTTTGCGCCAAATAACAAATAATCAAAAATTAGGTGCTCCAAATTTGACCACATTAGTTAAAAAACATTTAAATAAAATAGTATGTGCTGAAACCATTCGAAGTGTCTTTGGGAAAACACTAATAAAACGGGAGAGTTGTATGGCAAAAACCTTACATCAGAGACAAAAATAAAAAGCTTCGAATCAATTTTAATAAGGATTTTTTAACAAAGACATGGATTTCTGGAAATATGTTCTGTATTCGGATAAGTCAAAATTTAATTTGTTTGGCTCTGATGGAAGAGGTTTCGTCTGGAGAAAGTCAAATGAAGAGCGCCATGAAAAAAATCTATGCACGGCCATCAAACTTGGAGGTGCTCACATCATTGTTTGGGGGTGTATTGCTGCCTCGGGGGTAGGAAATCATCATTTTATTGAGGTAATAATGGATATACATTGATATTGTTACATCTTAAAAGAAAACTTTTAAAGCAAGTGCAACCGAGCTTGGAATAATGAATAATTTTGTTTTTTATAGAGATAAGGATCCCAAACATTCTTCTTATCTTGCAAGAGAATGGCGTTTATATAATTGCCCCAAAACTATGAAAACACCTCCCCAATTACCAAACCTAAACGTCATAGAGAATTCATGGAGTAAATTAGAAACAGCACTGAGGAAACATGAGATATCAAATAGAGAAGATCTCAAAAAGTTGCTTCAAGAAGAATGGGACAAGATAAGCCCACCTTAAACAGAAAAGCTTGTCCAATCCACGCCCAATTGTTTGAAAGAGATAATAAAAAATAAAAGCTTACCTACAAAGTACTCAAATTCAAAATATTTTTGATTTTTTGGATGTTTTTAATTTTGCATCCTTTTTACTGTGACCTTAGAAGTTTATATTTATACACGGTGGGCCAGACCCCTCTACCGTGCACCCCCCCCCCCCCCCCCCCCCCACATCCCTATAAATTGCATATCGTTGTGTTCCTTGTGATAAAAGATTAAGAAAAAGCCAATGTTCCCAGAAAAAAAAGTGGCCGCACTAACCCAAAATGGCGTTCAAACATGGCGGAATGACGAATTTGATTTTAGTTAGTTTTTTTATTACTGACATTCACCAATAAGCTTAATTTCGCTATAACTGGTATTTTATTAAAGCTAGATAGTTCTAAATTGAGAATAAATAAACAAACGTTCTAAAATAATTAGTCTTGACAACATAAAATACCTTTAAAGTCAATTTTTTCAAGTCACTCGCGTAAAAGTTAAAATTCCAAGTTAATTTGTGATTAAACGGCCATCGTTAACGAAAAACACCCTGAAATAAAACATCTGGAGCAATTATTATTCTTTAAAAATCAGTGGTCATTTCAAAATATATCAACACGTTTTATAGAAAACGGACCTTAGCGGCGAAAAGACCCCAGTGACTCGGGAGCATCCAGTCCTCTGCCACATCGTTCAGTTCTCATACACGATATAATTACAGCGGGTTTAGGATATTATTTTGAATATATAATCGAGCCTATGTAACTGCAAGTTTTTATTGGCAGAAATAATAATTATAACCATAATTTGTTTTTTTTGTTTTTTTTGTTTTTTTATTAATCAGATAAATAAAGGATATAAATATGATAAATAATAATAAATTAGTCGCAAATTGCACATTATCTAAACCTCACTTATATTGACATTAACTGGTTACCTTGAAATGAAATAATAATGTTCTATAGTACGTAGTAATTGGGTTACAGACACTGGTTTCTGATCATTCGTGAAATTTGAAATAAATGCATTTTTGCAAAGTATTGATTATTTACAGATTTAAAAAAAATCAAAATAAAAAAGATAAATAAGTTCTGTTTGTTCGTTGATATGTAGAAATTTTTCATAATAAAATTTAGGAAGTATATACCTAACTCAATTTAATAGCTCACAACAATTAATGAATTAACTTTATATATATATATATATATATATAATTAATTTAAAATTAAACAACTACTGGTGAGGAAAACCTATTAAAACATGTAAGTATTCATGCATCTGATGGTCTATAATCCACGAAGTTGTGGCTTTTTTCGGTTTTTGGCATATAACTACACATCAAAAAGTTTACTTTCTCTTTTTTTCGAAAAAAGGGTATACTAATTCAAGACAAATGAAATATTTGAAGTTGAAATCGGATTATTTATTTAGCCAAATTCAAACATCAAAGATCGGCAATTTTTACTATTTTGATGTAAACTCATGTCCCAACGCCTATAACACGACAACATGTACTCTAAAAGTATTTGTAGTGCTTACTTCATTCTTTTAGCTACATCTTCATTACATCATATTACTACACATCAAAAAGTTTACATTCTCTTTTTTTCGAAAAAAGGTTATACTAATACAAATAAAAAGAAATATTTGAAGTTGAAATCGGATTATTTATTTAGTCAAATTTGAACATCAAAGATCGTTAATTGTTATCATATTGGTGGAAACTCATGTTCCAACAACTATAACTCGACAATATCTACTCTAAATGAAAAATGTTACATATAAAAGTTTTAGAACATTAAATTTAGCAAAAAATAAGCCCACCTAAATAGTTAGTTCTGTGAATATTTTATCATGTCCCCTTAGGCTTCACATAAAGAAGGAATTAAACGCTCCGAATACTTTCACGTTTTCATTTGTATCTCTACTTAGTAATAATTTAATTAAAAAATAAATGGGCTTGTTTTATTCTAAATTTAATGTCTAAATATATATATATATATATATATATATATATATATATATATATATATATATTTATATATATATATATATATATAAGTTAATTCATTAATTGTTGTGAACTATTAAATTGAGTTAGGTATATACTTCCTAAATTTTATTAAGAAAAATTTCTATATATCAACGAACAAACAGAACTTATTTATCTTTTTTATTTTGAATATTTTTAAATCTGTAAATAATCAATACTTTGCAAAAATGCATTTATTTCAAATTTCACGAATGATTAGAAACCAGTGTCTGTAACCCAACTACTACGTACTATGAGAACATTATTATTTCATTTCAAGATAACCAGTTTATGTCAATATAAGTGAGGTTTAGATAATGTGCAATCTGCGACTAATTTATTATTATTTATCATATTCATATCCTTTATTTATCGAGTTGCTAGTTGACAGTCATTGAGTGAACATGCTATAAAAGTGCTCTGTATATTGCTGGTGTTTCTTGTGGTTTTAAAGCGATTTGTGTGAAGTTTTTTTTGACATAGTTGTTTATTAACATCAGTGGAACATTTGTGTAAAATATTTAGGAATTCTAAGGAGCCATTTAAGCATAATCAATTAATATATTCATTTAGTGAGGAGCTTATTATATTATTTATGTTTTGAGAGAAGGATTGCAGAGAGAATAGAAATAGTATTACATCTGAGAGAATTAACTATTGTTACCTCTCTACCACCCTCCATACTGTAGATCATTCATACAGGCATTATATCATTTTTACTTTCACTTACCTATATATGAAATATATAGTAAGTGGAAGTATTGCGATCGTCAAAAAATTCGACTTCCGGTTTTCAACGGAAATACACGTTTTGGGGTCCCCTGAGTCGAAATGACCAAGTCCCGCGAAATGGTCTGTGTGTGTGTGTGTGTGTGTGTATGTGAACAGACTAGCTCAAAAACTATAAACCGTGCGATCCTGAAATTGGGTATTTAGTGTAGGTATATGCCCGCGATGTGACAGCATAAATTTCATCAAAATTACTTAAAGGGAGGGGGTACTTTACTTAATAACTTTTTAGGTTTTTTTCGATTTTCTCAAAAACGGCTCAAACGATTTTGATTAAACTGAGTATTTCATCTATTTATATGCCTGAGATATGACTGTAAAAATTTCATCAAAATTGATTAACCGGAGGGGGGACTTTACTTAATAAATTTTGTAACATTTTCACGTGTTTTTTTTATTTACTCTTGTTTTGTTTGTTTAACGTCCATTTTTATGCTACTTAGGCTAATCCGACGATGCTACAGTGGGAGTCCTAAATTTTGCCTATCCAGGTATAATTAGGATAGGGATCTTTAACGAGTACCTGACATCGTACAGGCTCGGGACCTCCATTTTACGTCCTATCCGAGGGACGGCATAGCTAAGGACTTTTAACTCCCATTAAAAAATCCTAGGGACACCGCTGGAATTGAACCCGCGATCTTTAGTATTGTAGGTTGCCATGCTAACCACAACACCACAGGTGACCCCTTTTATTTACTCTAAATCGACTTTAACGATTTTGATCAAACTGGGTATTTGATGTATCTATATGCCCGAGATATGACTGTAAAAATTTCGTCAAAATTGATTAACCGGAGGGGGGACTTTACTTAATAAATTTTGTAACATTTTCACGTGTTTTTTTGATTTTCTCAAAAACGGCTCTAACGATTTTGATTAAACTTAGTATTTGATCTATTTATATGCCCGAGATATGTCTGTAAAAATTTCATCAAAATTGATCAACTGCAGGGGGCACTTTACTTAATAAATTTTGTATCATTTTTACGTGCTTTTTTTATTTACTCAAAAACGGCTTTCACGATTGTGACCAAACTGGGTATTTGATGTATGTATATGCCAAATATGTGATAGCCAACATTTCATCAAAATTGATCAACCGAAGGGGGGACTTTACTTAATAAATTTTGTATCATTTTCACGGGTTTTTTTATTTACTCAAAAACGGCTTCAACGATTAATAAAAATAAGATATGAATGTAGAAAAATGTATGACTTTGGGAAATGATATTTAACAAAACACGTCAATTTCTTATCTAAGTAAGTTGGTAAGTGAAAGTTGTTTGTTGCGCGCACGCACCAGATTTTTAATAATTACTTTATATAAGCATATAAATATATTTGATATTAAAAAAAAAAAAATGGTAGAAGATTCGTTAAATTTGAATGATATTATGCATTCTATTAAAGAATTACAAAATGAATTATGTGCCAAAAATGACGTCATAATTGAAAAGATAAAGTCTATGGAAGAGAATGTAAATATATCTAATGGAAAGTTTGAAGATCTTTCAAGCAAAATAAAGGTATTAGAGGCCAGGTGTAATAATATTGATAGTTATGCGAAAAGAAAAAAATTAATTCTGTTTAATTTTCCCGAAGAAGCAGATGAAAAAATTTGGAATTTGGAAAGGAATATTGAAACAGCTTTGAAAGAGATTGTCAGGGTAAAAGTAAATATGAATGAAATTGATTTAATTAAAAGAATTGGAGGAAGAAAGAATGGACATCGTCCAATTCTCATAAATTTTTTGGCCTTTCGGAAAAAAATGGAAGTTCTAAGATCAGCGAAAAATTTAAAAGGCTCTGTTTTGACAATATCAGAGGATTTTCCACCAATGATTAGAGAAGTCAGAAAGAAATTATACCCGTTCTGAAAATCAGCTAAGCAGGAAAATAGAAGAGCATTTATGAAATACGATAAATTATACATTGATAATAAACTGTGGACGCTAGAGGAACTGATGAATAAGCAAAGGTTAGTGCGGCCACTTTTTTTTCTGGGAACATTGGCTTTTTCTCAATCTTTTATCACAAGGAACACAACAATATGCAATTTATAGGGATGTGGGGGGGGGGTGCACGGTAGGGGGGTCTGGCCCACGTACTATTATTCATGAAGTTTTAGTTTAACTTAACGATTTGATCTCAAATAAACTTTTAAGAATTGTCAATTCTAACCTAATGTTTGTATTTTATATTTATAAACAAAGATTGTTGAAAATAAATTTTGGCTTGGTATAAAATAGTTTTTTTTCAAAGTAAATTCCTTGCATCATTTTGACTGTAACCCACTGTAAGCATAAAAATGTGGAAAAGTGTAGCGTTTATATATTATCGAAACACCTCGATTTCTAATCTAAGTAAGTTCGTAAGTGAAAGTTGTGTGTTTCGCGCATCGCATCAGATTTTTTAAAATTTAATTTAATTTATTAATATTATCAATAAATAAAATGTTATTAATAAAAATTTAGCAATGATTAATGTTATTATTGTTTTAGTGGTATTAGTTTACTTATAGAATTACTTTTTTAAATTTGATTAATGATTAATGTTAATGATAAACAGAATTTTTCAGAGAGTTGATGTAATATTTATAAAAATAATATTTCTTTTCTCTACAGTCATGCTTTTTGACTTTCAGATGATTTCAATGTTGGAGTGTGAACATAGATGTTGCTATGAATGTGCCAATAATTATTTTACACTCCAAATCACTGAAAGAAACATAAATGATTGCATTTGTCCTTTCTGTAAAGAACCAGATATTCTTCAGCTAGAAGAAGAAAAAGTTCTTACGTACTTCAGCAACCTAGATATACTTCTCAAGGGTTTGGTAAAAGAAAATGTGCATGAATTATTTCAAAGAAAACTGCGAGATAGAACATTAATGCAGGACCCTAATTTCAAATGGTGTATTAAGGTATTCACTATCAAAAATATAATCCTTTGATACACAACAAATGTATAGATCTTATTTAACTCTATTATATGGGTCATTTTCCCAGATATGCGGGCGAATCTGAACTTGGAATTCTTGAAATTGAAAATGTCGAATTAACGTCTGGAAAATAGTTAGGGATGCTCTTTACATAGCACTGATTGAACTCCAATGCAAGGTTAAACAAGAGCATGGTACATTTATTAATTTAAAAAAAAAAAGAAAAAAAAACTAGGAAGACGGGAAAAGTAATGTGCTGCGTGTTCGTTTAAATACACATTTTTTTGTAATTTTTTTTGTTTTAATTTTTTTTTTAAATGGTCGCTGACAAAAATCCTAAGCCATCTAACAGTCAAGTAAGTAAATAGCTTTTGAAATAAATGAATGACCATCGGAAACGTCTCAACGACCTCGAAATGTATAAAGCAACGAGAAAATATAGATGCAATTAGTTTTCGGGTAGAGACAGACGGGACAATGACTCCTGATATTTATGACCATCCAGTTTTTTCTCGTTTACTACTTAAATACTGCTGCTTTTCGACAAAACGATAGACCGTTGGAAACGACTCAACGAGTTCTATAAGTAAAAAGCAGCAAAACATTTTAGATACTATTACTTTGCAAGTCCGTAGAGGCGGAATCATGACATCAGAGTTATAGAGGCTATCTAGTTTTTTTCACGTTTACTAGGTAAATACAGCAGCTTTTTGACCAAATGATAGACCGTTCGAAACGTTTCAACGAGCTTTAAAAGTAGAAAGCAACGAAAACATTTAGATACTATTACTCTCCGAGTAAATGCGGGCGGGAAATGACCCCAATATTGTATTGTATGACCATCCATTTTTTTTCTGCTTCACTACATAAATACAGTTGTTTTTATACGCCGCACAGAGGTCCAAAAAAGCTCAAAATGGGAAAATCCTAATATCTATTATATTAACTTTGTTAGCGGCATGGAACCTCCCGTGTATTGATTTTTTGAGGTGCCAAATCTAATGAAACCAAAATCAGTGCAATGGGACCACCAGATCAAGTCCAAATTTGAGGTCAAAAAGATAAAAAATTCATGGTTGGTATAATCTTGTATGTTTTTTGAGGTGCCGAATCTAATGAAACCAATATCAACGAGATCAGAGCATCGGATCAAGTTAAAATTTGACTTGGAAAATTAAAATTTAAATAGATTTTTTTTAATTTAACATTTGTATGTACAATAATACGAATAGGATATAATTATTTAATCTTGTTTTAATAAATTGTATGTTTCCACGGTTAGCTCTTTTTTTCTTTTTATACTTGTATACTGGTCTAAAATCCGTAATATATGGGTCGCTTGTTACAAATAATTGGTGGAAAATATTTTCATTTGTTGCGACTCGAGATATCTTCCTGGAATGATGTTCCCTGTACTGCTTATAATTTTTGTTCCTACTCTCCATGAGCCTCTTCTGACAGGGAACCGATACAAAGAGCTGCGTGCTCAATCATGTCTCCTACATGGAAAAGAATTTTGTGGACGGTCGATGGGAGATAGTACCAGGGGTACCGAGTCACTGCCATCTCAGACGTTTCCGCTGTATACTTGTGAAATGCTGCAGTATCAATCGGGTACAGAGAACAAATCACATCTATTACTGTTTTTAATCTCATAATTAATTCTTCATTTATCCCTGCAATTTGCGCGGTTAATGAAGGATTTTCAAAAAACATGCAACTATAACAGCATCAAACTGAAATAAATGTACCGCCTTAATTTTCAGGGGTGAGAGCTCTTGTGCAAAGGATCACCATACACTATAAGCAAACTGTGCAACTTCAAACAAACTACTTGTAGTTGTAGTTTATTTGATTATTCAAAATACAAAATAAAACAAGTTTTTTTTAAGTATTTTAGAATTAAATTTAAAATAATTTTATTTTATTTTAATATTTTAGAATTAAAATGAAAATAACGTGTGATTTATTTTATTTTAATTCTAAGCCAGTCCCCCTGGCTAAAAAAAATAAGGAATTTTCATGTAAATGTACGTGTAAAGCTGTTAGTAATGGTAAATGCAAACACATCATTGCCACTTCGCTCTTCGGTCAGTAATAATATTAATTACCTATTCACACTATCATTTTTATGACAGCTGTCATTTTCATGACAGCTTAGTTTCTTTGTCATATTATTTATTTATTTGTTAATACTTTCAGGCATCATATTGAAAACTTGGAACAATTAAGCAAAACGGATGTAAGACGAAAATGGAGAAAATTAAAAAAAGAAAAACAAATCTATGGCACTATGGTCCCAATCATAAAATCGATAAAATGTCAAATACTAATATTTACTTGGATAAATATAGTCACTTTCTTTAAAATGAAGACTACATATCGTCAGATGTTTCGAAACAGGCTTATCTATTATTAGTTTTACAATCCACTCTTTAAGTAGCTTTTTATTTTTTGGAAACAAATAGAATTACACATCTTTTGGTTTTCTAATTGAACACTGAGGGTCCGAGCAATACCTATTAGACATTTTTCAAATAATTTTTTGCTCTATCGGGCTTTAATGGACAATTAAATTAAAAACTCCTAAAAAACCTATCAATCCTTCGTCAAGAAGCAGCACCGTTGCTTGCGACCGCGAATTATGTCATCGGAGACAGTTTATACTAAAAATATCAATTTTGTATTTCAGTGGGGGGGGGGCTATGATTTATAAGAAATATATCTTTTCGAATTTCTTTCACAGGGGTGTATAATATTGTTTTATTGAAGACAGTTTATACTACAAATATAAATTTTGCATTTCCGGGGGGGAGGGGCGCTATGATATACAAGAAATTTATCTTATGGATTTCTTTCACACTGGTATATGATGTGTCATCGAAGACAGTCTATACTAAAAATATGATTTTTGCATTTTAGGGAGGGGGGCGCTGTGATATATAATTTTCTCATAGTGCGCCCCTCCCCCCGCTCTAAAATACAAATTGAATATTTTTTTTCAACAACACCGTCCTTGATAACTTAATATTGGACCCACGAGTTAACAAATAATTCTCAAGTCTAATAATTATTTTTATTAGTCTTTGTTACAAACAATAACATTAACATTAGTGATTGGTCCCAGGTCATTATTTCCGCCCTAACCATCCCTTAGGTCTAGTTCCCACGTCCGCTGGCATTAAGTTATGTCATCCACATGGTTGACACCACAAGATGATGGCCATTATGACCTACGGCCCTCCAGGCCAACCCTACATGGTGCCTGGCCATTGTGTCCTCACCGTAAGGAGGTGTCACTGCCACAATATATTATCAACTTTATTACTTCCATATTCTGAGGCCACTCCCAACTAGCCTGTTGGCCTTCCATCTTTTTGCTATAACAATTGCATCCTGCTCTTTGATAGTCCCTTCAACATGGTCCTCATTTATCTTAATGTCCTCAAGGGCCGCCCCCAGTGCCAACTCACCCATTCATCCATTAAACGCCAATTTTTCTCACATCTATTCATTTTTAGTATTTTTAACCTAATTAATTATTTTTAACCTAATACAGTCCATATTTTTTCATAGCTACCACTGGGTATTTGATGGTGTATATGCCCGCTATGTGACAGCCAAAATTATAAATATCCCGTATTATCACTGACGAGAATAAAAACTTTTATTCAACAATAAAAAAAATTATTTTACTTTAGAGAGTGAATACGTGATGCTCTAATTATTTTAAGCATTGGGTAATACATATTTATTGTAATTTTTAAGTTTTCTGTAGGAAGATTTAAGTAAAGGTTTAATTTTTACTTTTTTATTATATTTATAAATGTTTTAAAACAGTTAAAACTTTTATGAGCAAGAGCTTTTATATAAAAATTTTGATAAAACTTTAATTGCTGAGAGGTTACATATAAAATTTTTTCATCATACTGCATCAAAAACATGTGTTTTCAATACTCGGTTCGAGTCCGTAAAGTAGCACTTTTCGGGCCTTGGCCTGAAAAATCTTTTTGGTGCGCTAACCTTACCTGCTACTAATATTAATAAACATGTGTTTGAAGAAGGTTACTTGTTGCTATACTCTGCTTCATTATATTATACATGGGCGTACCCAGCGGTGGCCGGGGGGGGGGGGGGGGCAGCTGCCCCCCCTGGAAGGCTGGAAGCAATAATTTTTTAGGCTCTTAAGACTGGAAGCAATGATAGAATATATTTTTTTCAAGCAAATAATTGTAATAACTTAGTTGATAAAGCACTGCTATAATTATACATAATTTTGGTTTCATTCACCTTTTCCGCGGTAAGATGTTACTACCTGAACGACCATAGCTTGCCCCCCCCCCCTAGATTTTAGCTTGCCCCCCCTAGTTTTGATCTTGGGTACGCCCTTGCTATTATAAGTAGTATTTTTGAAATGCAAAATAACATGTATCCCAAAAGGCAATGCCAAACAAAGGTATTAATATAATGAATAATCAGAATTGTACTATAAATATTATTGTAAATATATAAGTACTTTTATTCTAGTAATGGTTAATTAACAATGCTTTAAAAAAAAAAAAAAGGTGTTAATTTAATATCTTATATTGTATCTGTAAGTTATTATTGAAATATAATAGAATTTTAATGTATGAGCAGTATGATGAAAATTATTGTTCATACACGTACCAAAAGTGTGTTTTCGGTGCTTGGTCTAATTTTCGCGCTCGGATTTTCTTACCACTTTTCTTAAGGAGGTAATTCCAAAATTTTATTGATATTTTTTTTAAAGTAAATTATTTAAACAGCTGGGCATCATTTCTTCGTTGTAAACTATCGGGAATTGGTTTTTTAAGTGACCAGGTATCTTAAAGTTAACCTGTACGCCACAGGGCATGGGTGTCTATTATTGAAACACTTCTTGAGTAATGTAACCAGTAATAGAACCCTGTCTAATACTGACGCATTTCATTATATTTGTTTTTCGTTCCATATTTGCTTCCAATGAGTTCGCATTTATTTAACATGCTTTCCTGTACATTTTTATTGCTTTTTCACAGGAAGGGCTCCAGTCAAATCGCTGCCCTTTTTGTAGTAACTTTCGAAGTGGAAATGATATAGTTGAGTAGTGAGGGATAAATCTAGAGTTATAAGTCATCATTCCTAGGAAGCGTCTTACATCATCTATATTGGAAGGGCGTGGCATTTCTGATATTGCTCTTAATTTATCTGGTGACTTCATGATTTTGTTAAATTCCACTACGTGGCCCAAATATTCAATCCTTTCTTTGAAGAATGAGCACTTTGCTTAATTAATGTGGAGGCCGTATTTTGTCAATCTTTTAAGATATAATCGGAGGTTTCGAGTGCAGTCCTCTAAATCTGACCCGTGAACAATAATATCGTCAAAGGTCAAAGGTCAAAGTACGCTTGGCATTTTGGTAAGCCTGATAAGATCTGATACATCAATTTATTGAATTCAGATGGAGCCGTTTTGATTCCAAAGCTTAAGCGATTCATACGGTACATGCCTCTGAGTGTGGTTATGGTTTGTATTATACTGCTTTCTTCGTCAACTGGGAGATGTAGATATGCTTTAAATAAATCCAGTTTGCAGAAGTACCTGGAGTCCCTCAGACTGCTTAGTACGTCTTCAATACGGTTGACGGGGAAATTTTCTGAGACAAGTCTTTCATTTACGCCAGCTTTATAGTCAACGCAAAGTCTGACTCCTCCATCTGGCTTAGGTATGACTACTAATGGTGAGCCCCAGTCACTTGTTGTGACTGGAGTAATAATACCTGCTATTTCCATTTCATCCAGCTCCTTGTTAACTCGTTCTCTCAGAGCAAATGGAACTTTGTAAAGGAAAGTTTGGCATCTTTCCTCAGTTTTAGAGATATTTTTAGGTTTGGGATGCAGCCTACTTTTTGTTGAAAATTTTGATAAATGACATCTCGTACGATGTCATCCAACTGAAACAGTGAGCTATGTATCTATGTGCGGGTCCGATTTTCCCTTTGAGTGGCAATGTTTTCCATGTCCGAGTCAATTTCCTTTAATTTAATTCCAAGTTGCCTGATCCAGTCACGACCAAGCAGAGGGTCATGCCCCTTAGGGACCACGTATAATTCTGATATAATGCTTCTTTTCTTATATTGGATCTTGAGTTTTAGTTGGCCTTTACATGGCACAAAGTTTTTTGAATAATCTCTAAATTTAATGCTCGATGGATTAAGTTTTTCATTTAACCCAAGCTGTAAAAATTTGTCCTCTGGCAATATTGAGAACCTTGCTCCTGAATCCACTTCTATTTCTTGTGGCTTTCTATTTAGCAAAACTGTTATAAGATACTTCTCCGAAACTGAATTGATTTCATACAGGTCAATAACTTCTATGAGGTAATCAAACCCTTTAGATGACTGGAGAAAATCGACTTTATTGATTCCCAGGGAAGATATGGATGGATCCCCATTGAGATAGTATTTTGATTCTCGTCTGTAAGGATTATGGGAGTAAGAGTCACGGTGAGATGGTTCGCTTGGATATGAGTTGCTACTGCAACTGCGTTCTTCATCTGAATTATCAGCAACAATATTTACTCCCTTCTGGTCTCTTATAAGTGATGTAATACACACCCTTGATACATGGCCAACCTTAGCACACCTCTCACATTTCAATGCCTTTCTCTGGATCCTGCACTCTCGTGACCTATGAGAATTCCTACCGCAGTATAGGCAAAGATTAGCAATGCCTGGGTCAGCTGTTCCTGGACTGTGAGCGCTTCCGTTGCGGAAGAGGACAGAATGACGTATTTTGGAACCGACCTCTGACTGCTTGAACGGTAGAAAAGGTATTTCGAGTCGTGTCTTTGCGTGTTTGTTCCAAGGATGACATGTTATTTATATCACTGAGAGGGTGATTAATGTGATTAGTGAGCTCTTTACTATCCAAACGTGATACCTCTAAAGCAATAGCCTTTCCTTGTAATTCTTCGAAAGTATTGGGATCGGCTTGGAGTAACTGTTCCCGTATCCAATCGTCACGAATACCTCGTATAAACTGACTCTTTAAAAATATATCGGCCACTGTTACCTTCTTTTTATATTCACACTCTTTGTGAAAGTTACAATCTGTTAATTTCCTTTTAAGATCAACTATATACTCAGGGATTGTTTGGTCAGCTCTTTGAATAGTAGAGAAAAAGTAATGATGCGAAACGGCTGTTTTTTTCTTTGGTGATAGCATCACAGTTAGGTGTGTAGGGATTCTCCCCACAATAGAAATTATTAATCAAATTATTTTGATAACATTATCATTTAACCTTCCACCTGTTATAATTTAACTGTGTACTATATAATATTATTTTGTTTAATTGATTTAATTTATGTAAAAATTTCCTTAGTTTATTTTCTTATTTATTTACAGCTTATTTCTTTTTCTTTAAATGTAAATATCATTTGGATGTATATATATTTTTTTGTGTAATTTTACTTTTAGACCAGATGATGTTAATATAGTGTGAAGACAGATGATTTTAATTTTTGATGTTCTAAAAATAATAAATGTTTAATCAATAACTCTTGAGTCTTTATACCCGAAGAAACTCTACAAATTGGTGACCCCGACGTGATTTTCGTCAAGAAATGGGCAACGACGCCGAGCCTACTGAATCATCTAGCGAAAGGAAGATGGAACACATTGAGCTCAACAAAGTGAGTATTAGAATTCCTCCCTTTTGGATTGAACGGCCAGAGATGTGGTTTTACCAGGTCGAGGCACAGTTCGAAATTAATGGTATTACAACTGAGAGGACTAGATTCAATCATTTAATTGCTCAATTAGAACCCAGATTCATGGAAAATGTTTGGGATATTATCCAAGACCAAAACGAGAAAAATAAATACACAGTGGCTAAGCAAAGACTATTAAACATATTTAAAGAATCTGAAAATAGGCAGATTAAGAGGTTAGTCTCAGAGATTGAGTTAGGAGATTTGAAGCCTAGTCAGCTCTTAAGAAAAATGAAAAGCCTTGCGGGAGATGGTATTACCGACAGTGTATTGCGCACCCTTTGGCTTGATAAACTGCCAGATACAATGAAAAATGTTCTTTTAATTAGTGAAGAGACTCTGGAAAAAGTTGCTCTGATGGCAGATAAAATATCTGAAATGAACCCAAGTCCCAACATATGTTCTGTCAAGTCAACTTCATCTAATGACACTATGGCTGAACTTATTTCAAAAATGTCTGCTCTGGAAGCCCAAATTTCTAAATTATCTCGCTCGAGGAGTCGAAGCTCAAGCGCATCATCAAGAAATAGCTCTAACAGTAAGAGAAGAAAAAACTTCAATCCTAGAGGTAAATATTGTTTTTATCATTTTAGATTCAGAAATAGGTGCCACCCAGAAAAATGTCAACCACCATGTGCTTGGAAAGAGTTGGAAAACTCCAACCAGCGGCAGAACTAGCGGCTGATTCTGTTGCTGGAAATCAAAATGTTAGTCGCAAATTCCGTCTATTTGCTAAAGATGCAACTACGGGTTTGCGTTTTCTAATAGATAGTGGTGCAGATGTTTCAATAATTCCGGCTAGAAATCAAGATACAAATGCTACTAGCAATTTTAAATTATTTGCTGCCAATGGTACAGTTATTCCAACGTACGGCATTAAAACAGTAAATATTGACTTGGGACTCCGAAGGGAATTTAGATGGCCCTTTATTATTGCTGATGTAAAAAAAGGTATTTTAGGTGCTGACTTTCTTAGTCATTTTAATTTATTAATTGATCTAAAAAATCGCCAGCTGATTTGTCAAAAAATTGACGGCTGATTTGGCGTGACTGGTTCAAAAATTCGAAGCAATGTTTATACCATTTCCGAACTTGACATAATCAGTACTATATCTAGTTCACAAAGATATGGGGATTTACTCCTAAAATATCCAGATTTAGCTAAACCGAATGTGATACCTACTAATTTGCAACATGATGTCCGCCACTATATTAATACTATTGGTAAACCAGTTTTTTCCAGGCCAAGACAGCTAGATGCGGAAAAGTTAAAGCTTGCCAAAGAAAAGTTCCAGTTTATGCTGAATAATGGGATCATCCGTCCATCTAAGTCGGAATGGGCGAGTCCACTTCACATGGCAACTAAAAAGGATGGTACATTACGCCCTTGCGGTGATTACCGCAGGCTTAATTCCCTCACAACACCGGACAGGTATCCACTTCCTCGCATAGAAGATTTTCATAATATTCTACATAATAAGAAGGTATTTTCAAAAATAGATCTTTTAAAGCATTTTTTCAAATTCCAGTAGCCAAAGAGGATAAAGCCAAAACAGCTATAAAAACACCTTTTGGGTTATTCGAATTTAATATTAAGCCGTTTGGACTGCGAAATGCTCCCAGTACCTTCCAAAGGTTTATTAACCAAGTTTTTTCAGGTTTAGATTTTGTCTTTGCATATATTGATGACTGTCTTGTAGCCTCGTCATCTGAAGAAGAGCACAGGCAACATTTAAAATTAGTCTTTGATCGATTGAGTCAATACGGTCTAAGAATAAATATTTCTAAATCGCAATTTGGTGTTAAAGAATTAACCTTTCACGGATATCATCTTACACCGGAGGGATCCAAACCATTACCAGAAAAAGTTAAGGTTATAATGGACTACAAACTTCCGGAAACCGTGAATGGTCTAAGAAAATTTTTAGGTATGGTAAATTTTTATCGTAGGTATTTAAAGAATGCGTCCGAAAATCAAGCAATTCTTCATGATTATTTAAAAGGCGCGAAGAAGAAGGACAACAGAAAAATCATTTGGACACCTGAGGCGATTACCAAATTCGAATTATGTAAAAAAGACCTTGCTGAAGCTGCAATATTAACATATCCATCTCCTGAATATCCTATTGCTCTAGTCATTGATGCCAGTGACTTTGCTGTGGGAAGTGTCGTTCAGCAGTTAGAAGGAGATAGCTGGAAACCACTAGCTTTTTATTCAAAAAAACTTAGCAATGCTCAAAAATCTTATAGTACATATGACAGGGAATTGTTAAGTATGTATTTATCTGTCAAAAACATTAAACATCTTTTAGAAGGTAGACACTTCGTTATTTACACTGATCATCGTCCTTTAATTTTTGCATTTCAGCAGAAGAACGAAAAGGCATCACCACGCCAGCAGAGACAGTTACGATACATATCAGAATTCACTACTGATATCCGTCATATCTCTGGATCTAAAAATGTCGTCGCTGATGCTCTATCTCGAATTGAAGAGGTAAGCACTATTGACTTTGATTTAATTTCTGATGCTCAAGAAAAGGACAAGTAACTAGATCAGCTCATTAGAAATGATAATTCGCTCAAGCTTAAACACCAACAACTTCCTAGTGGTAAAAGTCTGTGGTGTGATATCAGTACAAATCATATCAGACCATACATTCCAGAAGAATTTAGAAGACAGATTTTTAACCTAATTCACAATATGGCCCATCCAGGAATCAAGTCAACAGTAAAACAAATAACATCAAGATATGTGTGGCCAGATATCAGGAGGGATGTTCAACAATGGACCAAAGCTTGCCTTCCGTGTCAGAAGACCAAAGTCTCCAGACATGTTCAATCTCCAATAGGAACCTACCAGACACCAGATGAACGTTTTGCTACTGTCCATATCGATTTAATTGGACCACTTCCTCCATCTGATGGTAAAATTTATGCTTTGACTTGCATCGATCGTTATACCAATTGGATGGAAGTAATACCATTGAGTGACTCCTTAGCTGAAACAGTGGCTCAAGCGTTTTATACTAATTGGATCTGCAGGTTCGGAGCTCCTAGAAGAATAGTTAGTGACCAGGGTAGTCAATTCACTTCAAGCTTATTTAAACATTTCAGTGCATTGTGTGGTGTTAAATTGTTCAGAACCACACCTTACCACCCACAGTGCAATGGTAAAATTGAAAGACTTCACCGAGTAATTAAAACTGCTCTAAAGGCTAAAAACACCGTTAAATGGACTGAATCATTACCCACCATACTACTTGGTCTTCGAGCAGCACTCAATCCAGAAAGCAATATATCACCTTCGTTGATGGTATACGGTGCAACAATAAAAATGCCGGGAGAATTCTTTGATGAATCCACTAACCCTGTGGAAGACCCTGGAATTTTCCTTTCAAGACTCAAAGAAACTTTCAAGAATCTGAAGCCTATTCCTGTGCAACACAATTCTACAAGAACATTTTTTGTTCACAAGGATCTAACTAAATGTTCACGTTTTCGTTAGAGTAGATCGTATCAAAAAGCCGTTGGAACCATCATATGAAGGCCCGTTTACTGTCATTAGTCGAAACGATAAATTTTTTCAACTTGATATAAAAGGAAAAACAGTAACGATCTCCATTGATAGACTGAAACCAGCCTATTTGCTATCAACCGAGGAAACATGTCCCCAACGACTCAAAACAGACGCAGCAGCAGAAAGGGACCAGGAACCATCGCATTCTATCACCCAAGAAGATGAAGGAAATCTGAAAAAGACCAGGCATGGGAGAACTGTTCATTTCCTTTCTACGCGGTTTTTAGATAACTAGAATAATTGTACGTAAATATAGAACATTATATTTTTCATAATAAGTTTAAATAATATATCATTAATGTATAAATTTTCTTTTTATCGTGCTTAGCGCACTGGAGGAGGAGTGATGTAGGGATTCTCCCCACAATAGAAATTATTAATCAAATTATTTTGATAACATTATCATTTAACCTTCCACCTATTATAATTTAACTGTGTACTATATAATATTATTTTGTTTAATTGATTTAATTTATGTAAAAATTTCCTTAGTTTATTTTCTTATTTATTTACAGCTTATTTCTTTTTCTTTAAATGTAAATATCATTTGGATGTATATATATTTTTTTGTGTAATTTTACTTTTAGACCAGATGATGTTAATATAGTGTGAAGACAGATGATTTTAATTTTTGATGTTCTAAAAATAATAAATGTTTAATCAATAACTCTTGAGTCTTTATACCCGAAGAAACTCTACAGGTGCTCAATAAGCTTATCAAATGTTAAGTTTTTAACTGGGTTATCCGGGCCTAAAATTACAGATAAGTTATTGTAATGGTTCGATCCAATGGATGTGCATAATACTTGAGCTTTTTTCACTGGGTCACTTATATTCTTTAAACTAAGATATTGATCAAAACGTTCGTGATAATTTGAGAAATTTTCCCTATTTTGATCAAAATTTTCGAATGGCACGATGTTTGTGCTGGGGTTATGTTGCCAAGATTGCATACTTTGAAGTACCTGTGTAAATGCTTCCATCATTTGATTAAATTGTGCTTGATCCATTTTTCTTGTTAATGTTTTTTTTTAAAAAGTGTTTATTCGAATACTAAAATAAACTAAAAAGGCAGATACTCACGTACTGTTAAAAAAAAAGTTTCCTCTTGACGCAATAATTCAGACTAAAGAGAGAGCTGCGGGATGTTATTTGCAGAACAATATGATCCCATCCTCGTCGCCACTATTATATCTCTGAATTTTATAATTAATAATCAACAAACAAAATATTATCATGTTTATTAGAGAAAGTTGAACACAACACACTAGATATATTCATAGAATTGAAACATCTGTTTTTAGAAATTAAAAATCATAATTATAGGAAGGTTACAACATGTACAATCCTTGTAACAGAATGAGAACAGTTTTTATCCAACATTCTAATGATAATAACAAATATTTTCACTCTGATATAAAAATACTGCCTAGCCCGCTGAACTTAGGACAGAGATATTAATTTCCGGTATCTGTTGAAGTAGAATGAATCCACCGATATGTATGTTACTACGTTTGTTTTGATTTTTATTCTTTTATTAAAATACTAGCTGTATATCCCGGTTTCACCCGGGGAATTTCATTTTTCTAATAAACGTGAACAAATTTAAAGTGAGATCATAACGATTTTTATAACAATAAAGAATATACCCAGAGACTGGCTGAAGTTATGAAATTTTAATATGGACTGGTGTTCGCACCTGGTAAGAAAGATCCACTCAGCGAAATTTGGGGAATTTAGGACAAACGGTATGAATTTTTATTAAGAAAAAACAAACTAACAGAAATTCTTCTTTAAGCTGTATAACCCGGTTTGATCGGGGAATTTCATTTTTCTAATGAAACGGTTGATTTCGTAAAAACCATTATAAAGTGAGTTCATTACGATTTCTATAACAATTAAGAATATCAGCTGAAGATCGGCTGAAGTTATGCAATTTTAATATGGACAGGTGTTCGCACCTGGTATGAAAGAACTACTGGCGAAATTTGGAGAATTTAGGATAAACGGTATGGATTTCTATAAAGAACAAACAAACAAACAGAAATATTGGCCTGCAGTTTCAGCTTCTCGCAAATCGGCTTGCCTAAGCCTTTGCGGCGCAAAGCGGGCCTCGTATTCCTGGGCAGACTCAGTTTCCCGCGATTCTGCCTGTCTAAGCCTCTGTTGTTCAATCCTATTTTGATGTTCGTCGAGAGTTTCAGCTGCTCGTATTTGACGCTGTTTTTTAGCTTTTGAGCTCACTACTCCGATTGAAGCTCGCTTCTTAGGAGGCATTTATAAAAAATAAATTCACCATACATGTAAATAAACGTATTGTAATGTTAAAAAAAAACAAAAAACATATGGTTTAAAAATCCCAGAACTCGACGCCTACCAAGGGACGGTCTTACCGGGCCTTGTTGGCCTCATCAAAATCTATAAAATGATTTTTTAGGCCGTTTTTTCGACTCAAACGGTCGATTTCGTAAAAAAAAAAAAACCATTGTAAAGCGAGATCATGACGAATTTTTTAACAATAAACAATATACCAAGAGATTGGCTGAAGTTATGCAATTTTAATATGGACAGGTGTTCGCACCTGGTATCAAAGAACCACTGAGCGAAATTTGGAGAATTTAGGACAAACGGTGTGGATTTCTATAAAGAACAAATAAACAAACAAACAAACAGAATTTCAACTTTATTTATATAGATATTTATTTCATTCTATCATTTTTTTTATATTTTACGTATTATCCATATGTATAGTTTAGAAATAAAATTTATTAAAATTTTTCATTGTAATGCATATTTTGCATACTTTCCCAGAGTGTCTATTACTAGTACAAAAATGTGTCTAATACTAGATTTTTGAAAATTTTAAGTGTTAATTGCTGATGCAAAGTAAGGTATTAGAATTATTAAATATATTAATAAAAAGCTATATAATTTTGTCATGTGATAGACTGAATTCAAGAGGAGAGTAAATTTGCTATCACCTAAAACAATTTTCGGAAATTCCCAATGAATACAATCGGAGTAATTAGCAAAAATGCTGAAAATGTTTCTTAAAGTGTCTATTATTGGTACGTTTACCTTAAGTAAAAGTTTACCAAATACTTTTTATTATATTTATAAATGAAACAGATAAAACTTTTTTGAGCAAGAGCTTTTATATAAAAATTTTGATAAAACTTTAATTGCTCAGAGGTTATTAATAAAAGTTTATTTATAACAGTTAAAGTTAAACTTTTTCGTAATAAGTTAATAACTGTTTCAATCCTTGCTTTTTGGTATTCGGCAAATTTAATTGTTTCTTCGAATAGTTTTTATATTCGAATAAAAAATCTTCGAATAGTATCTAAATACAATGTTTGCCCAATTCTAATTGATGAGTTCTATAACTAATCAACCACTCATTGGAAAGTAGCTACTTTCTAGCTAGAATCACATTACTGCACTAAACTTCAGCTTTGGCTTATTCTAATTTTGATTCTCCTGAGAGTAACCTTTGCCTCTCAACTTTGTCTTCCTCAGAGCGGTAACTGCTACCCATATTGTATTTCTTCTACTACATTATTAATCTCTAAATCTAAATATTTATGTTATTATTCGTTTTGCTTTTTTAAGTTTATTTATAAGGGGAAAAAATAGCAACCCCGATGTTTCTAAAAATTTTACAATTATTTTTAGTGTTCATCTGGCTACATTGCAAACCCTAGACAAAAAAGGCTGATGTGTCCTGACTGTAAAGCAATAACATGCGCAAAGTGTATGAAACCTGTAAGTATGTAATGGCAATTATTTCTAAAAAGAAAAAAAATTAAAGCAAACCAT
This sequence comes from Aelia acuminata, assembly GCA_911387785.2. Classification (NCBI taxonomy): domain Eukaryota; kingdom Metazoa; phylum Arthropoda; class Insecta; order Hemiptera; family Pentatomidae; genus Aelia; species Aelia acuminata. The sequence goes on from OU426978.1 coordinate 71,415,472, forward strand.
TAAATTGAAACAAAATAAATCACTACATAATTATCTAAACTAAACTCAACCTTAACCTAATTAATTTTTAGTGGGAAAAAGAACATGAAACAATGAGCTGTGAAGAATATCAAGCTTGGCTGCAGCAGAATGATCCAGAAAACCAATTAGCACAGCATCTTGATGAAAATGGAGTAACATGTCCAAACTGTAAATCAAAGTAGGTTTCGTCTACATCTATATTTTTGATAACTGAGTGAATAATCGATGTAATAATTGGCATAAGTGAATAATTCGCATTAAATTATTTATCAACTATATGTATGTATATATTTATATATAATAATAATAATAATAATAAACTGTTTATTTAACAAAATAAAGACACAAAATAAAAGTTCATAATATGTATGTATATATATATATATATATATATATATATATATATATATATATATGTACATAAAATAGGACTCCAAGGATCTTTATGGCATAAAATGAAACATCACTTCTCATTTGGGAACCGCGATAGGGATCCGAAATGTAGGGCATTAGGAGTGCGAATGTTCAATCTCCTGATAAAAATTTTCAGCATAAATTAAACATCCCGTTTCACCTTAAGGGGTAAAAAAATACAATTTTGCCACACTTTTTCATTTAACAAACAAAACGTGTCTCTGTATAAAAATTCCCATTCAATCTTTTTTAGTGCCTAGTCGTATTATCGAGTGAAACGGCTCTCTGTATAAAAATCCCCATTCAATTTTTTTTGGTGCCTAGTCGTATTAAATTTCGAATGGGGCCCCACATTTTAAATCTGTTATTGATTTCAAATTTCGAGTATACAGTGGGGGGGGCACTCAAATAAACAATGATTCAACTTTTTCAGTTTTTATCGGCATCTGAGTGGATTCCAATACAACTGGGGCCCCACATTTTAAATCTGTTATTGATTTCAAATTTCGAGTATACAGTGGGGGGGGGGGCGCTCAAATAAGCAATAATTCAACTTCTTCAGTTTTTATCGGCATCAGAGAGGATTCCAGTACAACTGGGGCCCCACATTTTAAATCTGTTATTGATTTCAAATTTCGAGTATACAGTGGGGGGGGGGGGGCGCTCAAATAAGCAATAATTCAACTTTTTCAGTTTTTATCGCCATCATAGTGGATTCCAATACAGCTGGGGCCCCACATTTTAAATCTGTTATTGATTTCAAATTTCGAGTATACAGTGGGGGGGGGCGCTCAAATAAGCAATAATTCAACTTTTTCAGTTTTTATCGGCATCAGAGTGGATTCCAATACAACTGGGGCCCCACATTTTAAATCTGTTATTGATTTCAAATTTCGAGTATACAGTGGGGGGGGGCGCCCAAATAAGCAATAATTCAACTTTTTCCGTTTTTATTGCCATCAGAGTGGATTCCAATACAGCTGGGGCCCCACATTTTAAATCTGTTATTGATTTCAAATTTCGAGTATACAGTGGGGGGGGCGCTCAAATAAGCAATAATTCGACTTTTTCAGTTTTTATCGGCATCAGAGAGGATTCCAGTACAACTGGGGCCCCACATTTTAAATCTGTTATTGATTTAAAATTTCGGGTATACGGGGGGGGGGGGGGGGTTCAAATAGTTCTTTGTCTGCAAAATCACTGGTTGTTTCAATTTTATTAACAGGTGTAAAAGATTAAAATTATGAAAAAAAAATCTATTTTTACATAATTCTCATTCACGTTCAAACCTTAAAATCGATTTCATTTGACTGATGAAATTATATTATAGTACTCTACCACCCCTCACCGTCTACCACTGTTAATATCAGAACAAACTGTTGCCAATAAAGGAATGTATTTCAGTTTTAATAATCTCATAATCTTTTTAAAAAAATTCATCAGGATCGCCAAAGTCAAAAATCAACAGTGAACGAATATGCTAGATGCGCCACAGCGCAGGTGCAAATATACATTTGGAATAATAAATAAATAAATAATTAAAATAATCTCCCATCATAAGGAAGTTTGTTAACGTGGATGAAAATAATACGCATTGGTATCGAATAATTTTACAGGCATTCTTCTTATTTCAAAAATATTTCTTTAGCAAGAATATAAAAAGTAAAGCTCAACTGAAAAGAAAAGCTGTATCAGAGAGATGAGCATAGATTCTCCTTAAAATAAATTTAAACATTTTAGTAAGGCAATAAACGCGTTACCTTTTTCTCATTATTGTTTATAGCTGGAAAAAGTCTTGTTGGCACCTTAGTTATTGAAGTCTTATCTCTGCAAAAAGGTATGGTAAACTGTACCATACTCCTAAGGCTGGGAAAATCCCAGGGGTATCGGTAGAAAAGCCGACAAAGATTTTTTGCAGACGGTGCAGGAGAAAGGGGTATTTTTCCAGCAACTTTTGTATTTTTTTTTTTTTTTTATTTTTTTTTTTTGTGTTTTCGCCTCTACCCTAAAGGGTAATTGGCTTCTAATGGTGGTTTATATCCATCTATAGAATCCCGAATATTTAAGGAACTTGAATAGAGTTGTGACTCTCTCTTCGTTGTATTTCATAATTTCTTTTAGAGAATCAGAAAGTCCAACTTTTTTCCTAAGCTTTTCAAATTGTGGACACTCTAACAGAAGGTGTTTTACTGATAGAGGAACATTGTCACATTTTTCACAGGTTGGAGCTTCTAGCCTCCTAAGCAGGTAGCTGTGTGTGAAATGACAATGTCCAATTCTTAGACGGCACAGCGTTACTTCTTCTCTCCTTGAAGTTCTGTAGCTAGTATTCCATCTCCGACAGTCAGTTTTTACCTTTGTTAACTCTCTAGTTTCTCTCGCCCAACTCTTCTCCCAATTTGCTAATTGTATTTTCTTTGTTTGTAGCGTCCAGTCTTCTAGGGTAATCTTATTAACTTTACTAATTCCTGTCCCTTCTTCTAGTCTTGCTAAATGGGCTGCCTGGTCAGCTCTTCCGTTGCCTGGAATGCCGCAGTGGGCAGGAACCCAGACGAAGTTAATGGTCTTGCCTTTCCTTTTTATATCCCACCATTCATTGAGGATTTCTATTATTAACGAATTTCGTGGGTTTGGACTATCAATGGCAGTCAAAACGCTCCATGAATCCGTTACAACAGCCCAATTCTTTTCCCTGGATTCCGCTATCAAGTAGAGAGCATTTAGGATGGCTGTCGCTTCCCCAGTGAATATTGTGCTTTCCCCTGGTAAGTTAAATAGGAGCTGGGTGTCTTTACTACTCACAGCGCAGCCAACAGTATCGCCCACTTTTGACGCATCTGTATAAAGTATCTCGCAACGGTTATATTTTTCCATTAATCTTAAAAACGATGACCGAACTTCTATCGGGTATGTTTTGGTGACCTCAGCCATTGATCTATTGACTTTTGGTCTAGCTCCTCTCCATCTTGGTATTTTTAGATTCGCTAAGGGTCTAATATTACTTAGGTTCATGCCAATTTTTGTTAATGCCTCGTATATGTCCTTTAGATAGATGTTGTTGCCAATTTCTTTGAGACCGCGATTATCCAATCCTTCGGCAAATAAGTGTTCGGTAAGAGGATGGTTTGGACAAGCTTTCAATTTACCAACATATTTAAGAGCTAAGAAGTCTCTTCTTAAATATAATGACGGTTCCCCAGATTCTGTATGTATGCTATCGACTGGAGAAGTTCTGAAGGCTCCAGTGCAAATTCTAAGGGCTGCATTATGTATAGAGTCTAAGCTCCGTAATAAGGTTTTGTTGGCAGTTTTATAGATCTGGGCTCCGTAGTCGATTTTACTTCTTACTAATGCTTGGTACATAGTAATTAGAGACCGTCTGTCTGCACCCCAGCTAGAATGAGCGACGCATTTGAGAATACCAAGCCTTTTCGTGCATTCATCTCTCAGCTCCCTGATATGGTGGACCCAGCTAAGTTTCTTATCAAGTACCATTCCCAGGTACCTATGCTTTTTCATCATATTCAATGGGAGACCCTTCTATTTCAATTCTAGGGTTTTGCAGATGGCATTTTCGTCCTCTACAGATATGTATACATTTCGATTTCGAAACGGATAACTTAAATCCTGATCTCTTTGTCCAACTCTCTACTTTTTCCATCATTTTTTTTTAACTGCCATTGGATATAGGGGATTGACTTGCTCCGAGCTGTTATGACTATATCGTCCGCAAATAGAAAACACTTGACGGGAGCCTCTATAGTGGAGATTACTCCGTCAATGGCTAAAAGAAAAAGTGTTACGCTTAGAGGCGAACCCTGTGGAGTACCATTTTGAAATAAATAGTTGGAAGAGAATGTGTTGCCGACCCTTACACAAAATTCTCTGTCGTTTAGAAAATTTGTAATATAAGTCCGCATACGCTGACCGAATCCCAGACCTTCCAAGATCTTCAACACCCGCCCCCTTGCCATCGTATCGTAGGCTTTCTCAAGGTCTAAGAATATTGCGATTAGATGTTCTTTATGTGAGAAGGCCTCCTGTGCTTCTAGACTTAACGACAGAAGCGAGTCAATTGTTGATCTTTTAGCTCTGAATCCATATTGTTGCGAAGAAAAGACATTCTTTCTTTCCAGAGCCTCACTTAATCTTTTGTTCACCATTCTTTCCTGAACTTTGGAGATACAAGAAATTAAAGAAATGGGTCTGAAGTCTTTAGTTTTTTTGCTGTTTTCTCTTTTCGGAATTGGGACAATGATGGATTTCTTCCAACTTGAGGGAAATTTCCCAGTGGCCCAGATTTCGTTGTAAATATTTAGCAGATGCCTTTTTCCGTCTTCGGGTAGATGCTTAATGAACTCTCCCGGAACTCTATCCAAACCAGGGGTTGATTTATAACCTAAATTTATAGAAAAGCTCACAAATATTTTCTAAGAATTGAATCGCTGATTTTCCGATTGTCAGCGTTAGGAGAAGGCAGATTTTAAGCAATTTAGAAAGAACATAGTCGGCTCTGTACCAGAAGTCTTTGAACTGCAGAAATTTGACTAAAAAACCCGAGGGTGCGTCTGCTGTGCGCATCTCGGCAAGAATGTTGAGGAGAGGAATTATAGAGCAGCAATCGATGAGTAGAACCAATCTAGATGGAGAATCTAGTGGTAAGAACCCAGAGAACATAGGAACAGGTAATAAACAAATACTAGCTAACGTAATAGAAACCCAACAGACCCCCTACTTATGCCCAAATAATGTCGAACAATAACCATCGAGCCGGGAATTTGCTATTGTGCTACAAACAATCAAAGGTATAAAACAAAAAGAATATGTTTCGAAAATTGCCGACCTAGTAGAACCCCAAGCAATTAGGTTCGCATCTCGAATATCCAATAATCGATTTTGCATACATCTATCCAATAAGGACCAGGTAGAAAATCTTTTGTCTAAACATAAAGAGATCATAATAGATGGTAATACTATTCAAATTCGTCGTTTAGTAAATCCTGCCAAAAGAATTATTATATCGAACGCATGCCACAGTATTCCTAATTATACAATTGAAAACGAGCTTAGTAAATTAGCTATTAGATTACTTAATCAAATTCCAAACAGCAATGTATCGAAAATTAACAATAATATTTCCACGGACCAAAAACCCTCCACAACATACAATATAGAAAACGACAATATTACGAACCTATGTGACAAAACCAGAGAAATTAAAAACTGCACAGTGACACCAACCGAAACAGCAGCAGAAAACATTAATCCAAAAAAGGTCATGATGAACTTTTGTATTTATATTTCATAATTATATTTATTTATATAATTGTTCTGTACTTACTTACAAAATTGTTGTACTAATAAGAAGCATAAACCCGAGTTCACAACAAAAAAATTATTAGAATGATAAGAAGCTCAATTTCTCATACAAATAACTGAATCCCGGTCGGAGCTTAGTTGGAAAAAACCAGTAATGAACGCTACAATTAGGAAGACACTTTTACTACTATTGGAAATTAAGATTATATTGTCTAGTCCCAAAAAGGAACAAGCCATTTAAAGTAGTTATTTTCATTAATATGTAGTAATATCTTCTTCGTGTTTTTATTACATCACCTAATTTTATCAAAATTATACTTTATTTATTGTGAATACGTGATTTGGTAATGTTAATTTTAAACTCTCGTTGCAAGTATTGGTCCCTAAATTAAAAAAAGAATTACATCTTAATACGAATGTATGTATGTACGAATGAATCGTTATGTTTTAGTTCCCATCTTCTTATTATTAGACTTAGCGTGGCACGACGATAATCCTAAAAATCTGGTGCGTGCTCGCAACACACAACTTTCACTTACCAACTTACTTAGATTAGAAATTAATGCGTTTTGCCAATTGCCACTTCTCAAATGAACAGAACGGCTTTAATTTTTAACAATGGTCTGTCATTAAAGGCGTACTCCGCATGCGTGGGCTCAACGAGTTTTATGAGTTAACTGAATATTTTTTTTTTCTCCTCTTTATGTTTTCTTCATTTTTATCATATCTCATATTTAGCCATTTCTTATTTTTAGGCTTAACGAGAGACAGTTAATTGCTCCATGTAAACAAAAACAAAGGTACTTTATAAGGAAGAAACAAAGAAACAAAAAAGCCCCCCCCCCCAAAAAAAAAAGCCCCCTCAGAACATTTTAGTAATGATAAAGCTTACCTGATATTAAAGAAAACCTAATTTTCATTAAACATGACGAATTTGATAAAAATCGTTAAAGCCGTTTTTGAGATAATCGAAAAAAAGGTAAAAATTGGAAAAAAAGTCATGAAATAAAGTGCCCCCTCAGTTGGACCAATTTTGATGAAATTTTGGCTTTTACATATTTGGTATATACATACATCAAATACCCAGTTTCTTCAAAGTAGTTAAAGCCGTTTTTGAGTAAATAAAAAAACCACGTGAAAATGATACAAAATTTATTAAGTAAAGTCCACCCTCCAGTTAATCAATTTTGCTGAAATGTTGGCTATCACATCTTTGGCATATACATTCATCAAATACCCAGTTTGATCAAAATCGTTAAAGCCGTTTTTGATTAAATAAATAAAACACGTGAAAATGATAAAAAAAATATTAAGTAAAGTCCCTCCTCCGGTTAATCAATTTTGATAAAATTTTTACAGTCATATCTTGGGCATATAAATAGACCAAATACTCAGTTTAATCAAAATCGTTAGAGCCGTTTTTGAGAAAATCGAAAAAAACGTAAAAAGTTATTAAATAAAGTACCCCCTCCCTTTGAGCAATTTTGATGAAATTTTTGCTGTCACATCGCGGGCATATACCTACACTAAATACCCAATTTCAGGTTCCCACGGTTTATAGTTTTTGAGCTAGTCTGTTCACACACACACACACACAGACACACACACACACACACACACAGACCATTTCGCGGTACTTGGTTATTTCGACTCAGGGGGTCCCAAAACGTGTATTTCCGTTGAAAACCGGAAGTCGAAATTTTTCACGATCGCAATACTTCCACTTACTATATATTTCATATATAAGTAAGTGAAAGTAAAAATCTGGTGCGTGCGCGCAACACACAACTTTCACTTACCAACTTACTTAGATTAGAAATTGACGTGTTTTGCTAAATATCATTTCCCAAAGTCACACATTTTTCTACATTCATATCTTATTTTTGTTAATTGTTAAAGCCGTTTTTGAGTAAATAAAAAAAACCCGTGAAAATGATACAAAATTTATTAAGTAAAGTCCCACCTCCCGTAGATCAATTGTGATGAAATGTTGGTTATCACATCTTTGGCATATAAATACATCAAATACCAAGTTTGATCAAAATCGTTAAAACCGTTTTTGAGTAAATAAAAAAAACATGTGAAAATGATACAAAATTTATTAAGTAAAGTCCCCCCTCCGGTTGATCAATTTTGATGAAATTTTTGCAGTCATATTTCAGGCATATAAGTAGATCTTATACTCAGTTTAATCAAAATCGTTAGAGCCGTTTTTGAGAAAATCGAAAAAAACGTAAAAAGTTATTCAATAAAGTACCCCCTCCTTTGAGCAAATTTGAAGAAATGTTTGCTGTCACATCGCGGGCTTATACATACTCTAAATACCCAATTTCAGGTTCGCACGGTTTATAGTTTTTGAGCTAGTCTGTTCACACACGCACACACAGACCATTTCGCGGGACTTGGTTATTTTGACTCAGGGGACCCCAAAACGTGTATTTCCGTTGAAAACCGGAAGTCGAAAATTTTCACGATCGCAATACTTCCACTTACTATATATTTCATATATAGGTAAGTGAAAGTAAAAAGCATTACCAAGAAGAGTACTTCTTTCGCTACAACCTGTTGAAGTAAACAGCAGTGTTTTGATAGCTTGAATAAGTTATCTACTTATAAGACATTCAGTTCTTGAGACTATATTGTTCAACAGGATATCAAGAAGGGGACCAAATTAGTCTCGACAATACATTTTTTTATTTATAAGACGTTTCGGCTCTTTTGAGCGATCTTCAGTTTTTCTAAAATGATCGAGCAACCAATTCGGAGCACTTGATATGGAATGACTCATTGTTCTTTTTAATAAATATGAACCATAATATGTATAATAAACCCGAAGTATGTGATTATCTACACACATGGAGAAATATATAAGCTAATAGACTTCGTTTCCAATTACAACCTTATTCTATATAGTTCATTACGTACAATATTTACGTATAAGTTTGTCAAAATTCTTGTACTTCATTTTTATTTCTTGAAATATTATAAAGTGGATATAAGTAAATCATTGTATGGTGAAGGGGCTCGGGTTAAGTACTGTAAATAACGTACAAAAAAGAAAGGAAGGGGTTTGGCCTGCCACTTTGCCTTATTTTTTTTAACCAACTGACCCGGGTTAAGGTCCGGTGCAAACGGACGACACTTTTCTGCGATGCGGACTATAAGCCAGGTCTGGGGTACCTGGAGTACAATGGACCGACCGGATTTACCATTATACTCCAGGTACCCCTGACCTGGCTTATAGTCCGCATCGCAGAAAAGTGTCGTCCGTGTGCATCGGGCCTAAGAGTTGAGTTGTTTCTGCTACTCTGATCTCCCCAGGTAAACGCATTTTTTTGTAACCCGAGGTCGTTATTTCAAAATTAGGAAGTTTTATAAGTAACAACTATTTACTGTATTCTTACAACTTTATACGTATATCTACATCACCTAATGGATTAATACGAATGTAGAAACCAATGCCGCAGTTAATATATATATTCTTAACACCAGTTTCATAAGAGTAATATTACTTTTTGTAAAATTGGGATGCACACAATATACGTACTACGGTTAGATGAACTTATATTTACGGAAAACAAAACAAATCATACTTATTGTTAAATTGAATTAACAGTCTTAATTTTTTAATTAAAAAGTTTTAATTCAGAACAAGATAAACCAATTCATTCAGTAAATATTACAAGGACATCAGTCTAAATCATTTGATTTTTTTGTGTATTTAAAAATTTATACCCTCCTCCCCGTATTAAGTTATAGAATTAACCTCCCCCTTTTCCAAATAAATACGATTTATATTTTAAAACCAGAGTTACGTCATCAAAAAAAATTATAGATACTATGGAGTTTATTATTGGCTACATGTGCACATTAGCGGATCCAGGGGGGGGGGGCTGTGGGGGCTGCAGCCCCTCCCTTTCGAAAATTTTTCGTCATTTAAAGATAGAATTTGACTTTCTTTAAAGTAAGGAAGCAAGTTAAAGAACAAATAATGTGCAGAACAAGTAGAATGTTAGTTGTGGGAAAGGGACATCAAGGTAAAAAAGCTGATTAGCAGATCCAAATGAAGGGCTGTGGGGCTGCAGCCCCCCCCTTTACGATCGGCTGTATCCGTCCATGCATGTGCATATTATAAACAAAAAAAACAAAAACTAAAAAGGGACGAAAATGTATGAAACCCGAATGGATGAAAATATAAACCTGCTAGATAGACATTGAGTTATTTTTAAAATAAATTTAAACTTTAAATAAGGTAACCTAAATAATCTATAACACCGCTTACAATATCAGCCACCTTATACTCATTCCCTCGGTTATTTTGAAAAATCTTATCCCTCCCTTATTTTTCTTGATTTTGGTACAAAAATATTCCTGTAACTACCTTTGACTTAATCAAGATAATCATGTATTGATCATCGTTTTCCTCACCTATATCACTGACCCAAAGACTAGAATTTAGAAGGAAGGGATTATTATAATTGTAAATTACTTTATGGTTTATATATTTTTGTAAATAATATACTTAATTATTTAGCCATATAATGTACTTCTTCTCGATTTTAAAATTTAAGTCATTTGCCAAATTTCACAGCCCGGGGAAACTTTGGCCACCCGCCTCCCTCCTCACATCCGGCATAGACCTCACAAACTGTGGGACCGCCTCTGCTTCGATTTCTCAGGTATTAACATCTGGGACAAAGCTACCTGTATAATTTGTAAAGTAAATTCTAAAGGTTTGTAAACAAAATGATTCGAATGGAAGTGAAAGATTTTTGAATGTGAATGCTCTGTCATTTATTAATGCTCTGTCATTTCGCTCAACGGAATAGCTGAAATGAAATTAATGCCCTTAAAACAGTATTTTTAGAAACTACATACCTATGATATCTCATAGGTACATACCTCTTTGTCAATGATATGGTGAACTGGCTTGAAGGAGGCATTACCATCGGGAATACAAAGATAAATATCTTAATGTACGCTGATGATGTAGTACTCATCGCAGATAATCCGAATGTGCTGCAGCGAATGATAAATACACTAGAGGAATATTGTGATACATGGAATTTAGATTTTAACCTGAGTAAATCAAAAATCTTAATATGCAGGAAGAGAACTTATAAACGAGATAAGTCCCTAAAATGGCATTACAAGGGTGAAAAAATAGAGTGTGTAAAGAATTACAAATACCTCGGAATTAAAATAGCACCAAATCTGTCCTTAAAAACCCATTTAAAAGATAAGTTAGTAAATTGTAAAACTGCGATAATGGTTCTCTGGAATAAACTTATAAAGAATAAAGAGATAGACCTAGAGAGAAAATATCTAATCTTTGAAGCAGCAGTTAAAACAATTATTTGTTATGGTGGACGAGTATGGGGATACCAAGAATCAGATATATTAGAGCAAGCACAGATGTTTTTTATTAAGAAGATGTTAGGTGAACCGCATAATAACCCTAATTATATACTAATTAGATACTATATAGACTAAACGTAATGCCCTCTTCATTAAAACCTTGAAATTACACTTGGATTATCTTATGAAGGTCCCTAAAATGGAAAATAATAGATTTCCAAAATTTATAGCAGGAAATGCCATAAAAAACAATGTCTCGTGGGTATCTATCATTAAAAATTTATTTCTAAAACAATTAGGATTAACTCTGGAAAATGATAGTTTCATAGAGGAAATAGAAAATTCCCGGTCACTTTTTCTGGAATATATTACTAAAGCTCTAAGAAATAGCTACATAGAAAGAGCCAGAGCAGCAGAATACAACCGTATCTATTATTATATTCTGGATTATTCTTATGACTATTTTCAAGAAAATAAAAACATTCAGTATAGCCAACTCATATTCAAGGCAAGAGAACTGCTAAGCTTAAATTACCAACCATGGCTTCAAAAATATAAAAATTTTTCCTTATGCAATTTAAACATCCCGGAAGACACACATCACTTCATATCAGTATGTCCTATATTAGCGGAACTTAGGCAAAACATTTTTGGAAAGTCTACTTTTTCTTTAAACGAGACAATAAACATCTTAAACGGAAAATACAGTAGAGAATTAAAACTATACCTACAAGTAGGAACAAGATATAGAGCAGAACTGATTAAAGAATTTAATATTTAAAATATGCAGTATATATATTTCATTAACATATTTTTAAAGAGAGATTTAAAAAAAAAAATAGCTTCTACTAGGTATAATTACATGTTGTAATAGGTACATCTGTAGTGGTTGATATAATTTTTTAATACCCATACGATTAATTGTCCTTTATCTATCTTGTAAAAGCTTTTATTTACCTGTTAAATTTTATAAGAGATGCACATAGGCATTGTTTTCCTTTTGTCTTTATCTTTTTGTTCTGGGAGGAAAGTTTTCTGTTCTGAATATGGACAACTCGACAGACGGACTTAGTCCATTGTCCAATTGCGTTTGAGAAAAAAATATATACATTAGTAATTTATGTAAATTTGTAAATAAACGTATCTATCTATTTATCTATACCTATGAAGGTTCAAACTTTCCCATTTTCCTTAGAAGATAAACATTTTCTTTAAAAAATGTTTCTTAAAATTTAAGAAAAAAGTAATGAATAACAGTAAACGGGACGTTTTGTAATTACCTACTATAAATTATAAAAGCATTTATAATTTAAACAATAAAATGTTATTACTTACATAAATACTGTTTAATGGAGCTAAAGTTCCTAAAGTTGATTTTTGTGTAAAATTGCGTTAAAAAAGATTTTAAGATATCCGTTTCATACTTAATTTTCAATTTCAATAAGAATCTTTATTTTTTAAAACCATAATAAATATAAAAATTTCAATTGAAGATATAATATTTATTTTAATTTTATATATATTTTTTTAAATCCACTACCAAAATACTGCTGTTAACTTCTACAGGTTATAGGAAGCGAAGTTTACTTCTTAGTAATGCGTTTCAGGATTTTCTTCATGCATTCCTAAACCTAATAACAACAGGATCTAAAGTAAAAAATAAGAATTCGTCTTATCCCTTTTTGTCGAGACCTCCGAGCATTTACGATTACGATTTATTGATCGTATTTGACTATGTTGGAACATGAGATTGCCGAACATTGCTCTAGGCTTTTCCATGAAAAAAACATATCAGCTGAGAAATCCCGGAGCTGTTCTGACTATGTTCACGTTTCTAAATCAAAAGCGACACTAGGCCTATTGCCAAACAAACAGGCGAACAGATAAAGGTCCTGTTCGAGTGTTCTTATCACATTAGGTGAACACTGTTCCGGACAGACTGTTAAACGGTGACGATCGAACAGTGTAAAGAACCTCATTACACTTTTCGTTGTAAAGTTACATATCCGTACGTAGAATAAAGTTAATACATATTATAAAATGCAATGAATTCCATTTTTTTTACGTATCTTGCCTGCTTTCCTCTTTGGTTTTTACAACTTACGTAATATCTACATCCAACGGCGTCCACGGCATTTCGCGTATGGTGGGGGGGGGGGTTGTAACAATTTCCTCTGGGTGGGGGCAGGCTGGTGAAATTTCGACAGAATGTGTAATGCCCAATTAATAATTCAAATAAAGGTTATTGACATTTCTAATATGAAATATTTTTGTACATAACGCTTCATAAATGAAGTAAATGATTTTGAATTTATTTAATGTGTACCTTTTTTATCTCATATTTTGTAGGGAGGGGGTGGAGTTTACTTCCACTGTCCACCCCTGAGTATGCCCATTAATATATCGCTTTGTTTAAAAAATGAATAAAGATTGAGTTGAAAGGTATCTCTTAGTTTATCCTCCCCATTTCTCAAGTAGTTGTTCATCCCGCTTTAAACAGCTTTAAAAAGCAACATTCAACTAACTAATATAAATAGCCTTTGTAACATTCAACGAAAAAAGTATTTTAACATTTAACAATTGCGACTTTTTACCTGTTGAAACTCAATTCCTCATACACTTGTTGAAGCTCGGTACATTTCAGTTGCAAAATACCTTCTATCGTTTAAAATTCGAGTAAGTTAATGATAAAAGGTGTAGTTTCAAAGTATAGAAGAAAAAGGGTTGTATATTGGTCTCTAGATATATTATATAACGTTAAGTATATTGCGGTATGTTAAAAAATTTTCTTACAAAAAAGTATAGTAACTTTTCTACATCATCCAACTCCTGGTATCTCCATACGTGTGATCCATAAGCCATAATTGATCTAAATACCTACTATGTTAAAAACTTGCATTTTTAATGGATTAGAAATTTTGTTATTGTATATGAAATTTTTCCAGACTGTTCCTGTTTTAGCTTTTCCCAATTGTTCTTGAAAGTGCTTATTTAATGACAATGTGCAGCTCAAGTTAATTCCTAAATATTTATAGTTCTTAAAACTACCTCTATTTTTTTCTTGTTTATGAAACCATTTTCTTGTTTTCCCAACTTCCCTCCATTCCTGAAAACTATTATTTTTGATTTATCTAAATTTATATTCAATCCCCATTTCTCAGTATTTTTCTTAATTGTTTATCATATATTGCAAAATATTTGGATCGGATGCCAGCACAACGAAATACACTAAAAGTTTGATGCTCTTTCGATTAATCCTAATACATCCCCCAATTTCATCCTCCAGATCATTTATATAGCAGGAAAATAAAAATGGACTCAATATACAATCCTGTTTTATTAACCTCAAAAATAGATGTCAACCCTTCTTTGCACCAGACCGTTCCCTCCACATCCCAGGATAGTCCCTTAATTATGTTCATTGTTTTTGTGAATATTTCTAATTGATATAACTTATATAGTAATGCCATTCTATCGATTCTGAAAAGCTGTTGAAAAATGCATAAACTTTTCCTCTTTTTTTTTTACTAAGGTTTAATTTAATTATACTGATTAGGTTAAATATATTATCTATATTGTTTGTTGTTTTCTAAATCCTGCTTGTGATTCTTTAATTATATTATTAGTTTCAGCCCATTGGGTCAACCTTGGATGCAATAGTCCAGTCAATAATTTTCCCACAGTATTAATTAGGGATACCTCGCGCGGGTCTCATTACCGCGTATGGGGAGCGTCCCACGGGTGACGGATGTGGGGATGGTCGGTGGAAATTCCTAGGAAGTTCCTCCCGGCTAAGTCCGTAGGACTCGCTGACCAAAAATGAGAGCTGCCCCCCAGGCTTGCTGGAGGGTGTGACGTAGGTTTGAACGCCCTACTCACATATTTTTTAGTTCACCCAAACACCACAAACAGTCATGGATTCTCCTAAGGTAAAGCGCTCATCATCCGGAGGTTAACTAGTCCCCCGTTCGGGTCTCCGGGTGAATCATGGCGAAATTTGAAATTAAGAGATTTAATATTGGGGACGTGGAACGTTAGAAGTTGGAATACAGCGGGTGGGTTAAAATCGGTCTCGAATGAGGTTAAGAGGTACAGTATAGATATCGTGGCGCTGCAAGAGGTACGCTGGCCGGGGGAGGGCTTGTTAAGAGAAGGTAAGTACACTATTTGGTACGGCGGGGGCGAAAATTATTGTTTAGGCACTGGGTTTCTGATTAGAAATAGGTTGATATCCGCTTTGAGGGACGTTCAATTTTTCGGGGATAGGATATCGGTGGCTGTATTTCAGGGGCGGTGGTTTAAAATCGCGTTAATAAACATACATTCTCCGACCGAAGACAGCGATGACGAAGTTAAGTCGGAATTTTACGATAAACTAGAGTGGTTTTTCGATAAATTACCGCGAAACTACATGAAGATAATTTTAGGAGATGCTAACGCAAAGGTGGGTAAGGAAGAAATATATTATCCGACAATTGGAAAAGAAAGTTTACACGAAATTAGTAATGATAACGGAATCCGATTGATTAACTTTGCTACTTCGAAAAATTTAATAATCAAAAGTACAACTTTTAAACATAAAGATATTCACAAATATATCTGGACATCACCGGATTCACAAACACGAAATCAAATCGATCATGTTTTGGTGCAGCATAGGTGGCAAAATAGTGTTATTAATGTTAGGTCGTACCGAGGGGCGGAATGCGGGTCGGATCACGAACTAGTAGTCGCTAAAGTTCGGCAAAGACTTTCAATAAAAAAAAGGTTAGAAACCGGATCTCGTACCGAATATTTTAATCTGGAAAAACTTAAAATTCCGGCGATTAGAAAACAATTTGAAATTGAACTCAAGAATAGATTTGATGTATTAGAACCATCGACCGAGAATGGTGAAGACAATGGACAATGGACAATGGAAATCAATTGTGGGAAGGGATTAGCGATAATATTAAAGAGGTGAGTAATTTGTGTCTGGGTAAAAGGGAAAACAATAAGAATAAACCATGGTTCGATGAGGCTGTTTAAACTCGTGTGAGAAAAGAAAAGCTGCTAAACTCAAAGTTTTAAATAATCCTAGCGAAGACAATAGTGCCTACTTCCGAGGCATAAGGAACGAAACGACTAAATTGCTTAAAAATAAAAAAAGAGAATATCTCGAAAAAAAATAATAGAAATAGAAAATAATGGAATCCAAAATAACGTTTGAGATATGTATCAAGGCGTAAATTATCACCTAAACGCCTAGCACTTTGATAATATTTTGAATTCAGAAAATACCTGTCTATCACCACTTTTTGAATTTCAAAGTGCTGAACCGTTATTAGAAGAACCGAGTATAAGGGAAGTCGAAATAGCTACCGGAAAATTAAAATCCTATAAAGCAGCGGGGACGGATAATTTCCCTAGCGAGCTAATCAAAGCATGTGGAGAAGCGGGGATTTCAAAAATACATCTTTTGATTAAAAAGATCTGGGAGTATGAGAAAGTACCCGAAGAATGGAAAGAGTCTATACTTATACCGATTCACAAGAAGGGGTCGCGGACAGATACTAATAACTAAAGGCCGGATTTCGTGCAGTAAAAATTTTAAAAACGTGCAATAAAAATTAGCCAAACGTGCAATAAAAATAAAAAACACTGACAAGCGTGCAATAAAAATAAAAAACACTGACAAGCGTGCAATAAAAATAAAAAACACTGACAAACGTGCAATTCAACCTTCTGCTGTGTGAAAAGGCGGTGTATAATTAAAAAATCAAATATTAATTTAACATATTTATATAATTATTGTTATACAAAACCAACAAAAAAAATGTTTGCTAGGAATCATAATTGAACAAAACTAATAATATATATATAGTAAAACATAAATTTTCGTATTTTTCTACTAACTATATTAATTTATCAAATAGAAATTTCTAAAATTTTATCGTATTAAATTTACAATAATGTACATTTCCATATTATGCTTCGTAAATTCATCTCCAACTTTCTCGATAATATTAATCTGTGATCTCAACATTAAGGTTTGCTCTTCAAGCTTTTTTATTTGCGAAGGTAGAACCGATAAATGGGATCTTATAAATGCTAGATCTGATGCAACAGATGTAAAATTTAAAAAAAGATTTTACTAATGATACAGATACTGCATCATCTTCAAGAGTAGAAACAAACTCTTTAAAATTATTAAAATGATCTGAATAAAATAGGGCTGCTCCGATCCATGTTCCCCATCTAGTTATCACAGGTTCAGGGGGAAGGGAGCAGTACATACTATTTCTATAAGCTGTAACGCGGTCAGGAGCTTTTAAATATATTTTTTCCCATTATTAACAAGTGTGTTCATATTTCGGCAAATTTCCCTAACTTTTTCAGCAACACGGTTTAAATCATGCGCTACACAAGTTACATGTACCATATTTGAATAATAAACTTTTAATGCTTCTCCAGCTTTACCATATACGGAGCGGCATCGCTAAAAAATAAAAGGATTTTATCTTGGTAGGATGTTTGACAGAAAAAAATTGCTAACCTGTCGTTTTTGGAAGCTGCTTACATGAAATGAAGTATGGGTTGGGTTCAATCTCCAGGTGTAGGATTCCAACAATTATACTGCAAATATTAAGTCCCCGTGGGTCTGTTGTTTCATCTACCATGATGTAAATATAATTATTTTCAACTATTTTTCGTATTTCTTCAACAGAATGTTTAAAACAGTTTTTGAGGTAATTTTTTTCTTAGGGTGTTCTCGTCAGAAATGTTTTGTTTTGTGTATTTTTGCAAAAAACACTTAAAGGGCTTGGACTGCAGTTTATTGAATGGAATATTGGAAGCGACCATGGTGTAACATAAATCGGTAAAAACTGTTGGTTATTGTCTAACGACGAGCAGCTTTGTTTGTTGTAATTGTTGAATTGGAGTTCGCTTGGATTTTTGTGCTGCAGTTAACTGCGTGTTTTCCCGTCTTCTTTCAATTCTAGGTATGGTTTTATCCATTTGATTTTGGAAGATTGGCTGGCTGTCACTTTAGGCCATAGGTCAATAGTGAAAATTTTTGTACTTGTTTACCGAACTAAACTCAACTTCAGAATGACATGGAAATAAAGGAGTAGGTGGGAAGGTTGAGTCAAATCCAGTTAGAACTTCTAAGAAAGTTAATACAAAGGAACGTTGTTCGACATAATACCATTTCCGTAACGAGTTCGAAGAAATATTTTGAAATCGTGAATAATTTTTTCTTTCTTAAGCCGCGTTTACACCGGAGTTTGAAACACGAGTTGCAAACAAAAGTTGCAAACATCTCTAAAAACGCACATTTTTTGATGAAACATTTCACTGTTGCAAACAGTTTTTCAGTGTTTGCAACAGAAATTTTTGTTTCCACCAGAAGTCGGTAAAGATCAAAGGGAGTTGCAAACTTTTGTTTGCAACACTGGTTTCGGTCATTATGTGCCGTTGAAACACGAAACAGAAACATTTCCCTGCCATACCCTACGCTGCCACCTCCACTCTCACTCACGTGATCACTCACCTTTATGTTATCCTTCAGAAGATCTATCAAAGCCTCGCACACCTCAGGTACAAACAAAGATATGGTTGATTTTGATATCATGAACAGGTAACTCAAGCTTGTGTATGAATCTCCGGTAGCTAAAAAGCGCAAGGTTACAGCTAGTTTTTCCGTTACAGAAATAGCCTTTCGGTAATTCGTAGCCATTTTCGAAATTTTGTGACCAATCATTAAAGTTAGATATTCAAAATCCTCACTGGTCATTCTTACAAAGTTTTTAAAACTTCCGTCCGTTCTCAGTTCACCTGATAGAGGGTCAACATCATCTCTATTTAAATCGTCCAACAGGTCGTTTCTACTGTACGTAGCTCTGGAATGCAGAGACGGCCTCACCCAGTATCGTCTCGGCCTACGTTGCTTTGACAACACGACACACGCCGCCGCGGCTAAAATGACATCCTCGACACTTGACATCCTGGGAAGGACTGATCCCAGGAACCAAAACATAGGCGAGTCATAATCAAGGTCGAAAGTGTTTCAAACATTTTCATGAAACTTGGAAACAAAACCATGAAATAAAAGTTGCAAACTTTTATTTGAAACTACTGTTTGCAACTGCTGTTTGCAACAAAAGTTTGCAACTTTTTGTTTGAAACTCCGGTGTAAACGCGGCTTTAGAAAATTAGGTAGAAAAATAAATTATAAATACATACATATATCGGTATTATTGTTGGTGATTTTAAAATAAATCATAACTATTCTCTATAATAAAAATTAAAAAAAAATCAATATTTTTAATGAAATATCAAAAAATGCACTTTCGTGCACTGAAACCTAAAATGTGCAAATTTGTGCAGTAACCCTCAAAATGTGCAATTTCGTGCAAAATAAAACTTACATATGTTAATCAGGAAGCCTTAATTCGTGTAAATAACTTGTCCCCGATCGATTTCAAGCAACCGATAAAAAAGTGCAATTGCACGAGAATCCGGTCTCTACTAATAACTTTCGTGGGATCTCACTACTTCCGATCTGCTATAAAATATTTACGTCAATCCTGACTAGTCGAATAACCGAATACGCCGAGGAAATTATCGGAGACTATCAATGTGGTTTCAGACGGAACCGATCAACCGTAGACCAAATATTCTCCCTCCGTCAAATATTAGAGAAAAAATTAGAATACAACGGTATTGTTCATCAATTGCATGTCGACTTTAAAAAGGCTTATGATTCGATAGACCACAATAAACTGTATAACATCCTGACTGATCTAGGAATACCGAAGAAGTTAGTAAACTTAGTAAAAATGTGTATGACCGAAACATTCAATAAAATAAGAATCGGTAGTTATTTTTCTGAGAAGTTCGAGGTTCTCTCTGGTTTGAAACAGCGGGATTCGCTATCTCCTGTTTTGTTTAAATTAGCTCTAGAATATGTCATTAGGGAGGTGATAAATACCGGAAAGGCTTTGAATCTGGGGGGAAATATATCCGTACTCGGCTACGCTGATGATTTGGTTTTGCTTGGCGACGACGCGGAAACGATAGAACTAAATACAAAAGCATTGATGAAAGCCGGCAAAGCAGTAGGGCTAGAAATAAATACGGAAAAAAACAAAATATATGGTTAGTTGTAGAAACGGTGAATTTTGGCGATATTGAAGTAGAAGAGGAAATATTCGAAGCCGTTAAGAAATTTAGATATTTAGGATCTACTGTAACTAGAAAAAACGAAATCGAAGAGGAAATTAAGGCTAGGTTAAAGGTGGGAAATGCTTGTTATTTCTCGGTTGCAAAATTGCTAAGCTCACGCCTTCTATCCCGACATTTAAAAATAAGGATTTACAAAACTATAATTCTTCCGATTGTTCTTTACGGATGTGAAACATGGCCGCTTACAATAAGGGATGAGAAACCCCTTATGGTGTTTAAAGTGCTGCGTTGAATATTCGGGCCGAAGAAGGATGAGTCAACAGGAGAATTTAAACGGCTACACAATGCGGAAATGCGTGAGCTTTACTCGGTAAATGTAATCGAATCTATAGCTGCGCGTCGGGTAAAGTGGGCCTGCGAAATGGCGAGTCTTAGTAGCGAACGAATTCTTCAAAGATTGATAAACGCTTTGCCAACCGGAAAACGGCCGAGGGGTAGGCCTAGGCGAAGGTGGGAAGATTCCGGAGTTGGTAAATTGCGTGCCGGACTACCTAGGTCTACCCGCGGGACGGTAAATTGCATGCGGGCTACCTGATCAGGGTTTTTCCTAAGCCACTTGACGTGGGCTTTCCCATAGCTACCTGCGGTGGACTTTCCATGGTTTCCTGGGAAATTCCTGGATCTCATATTTTTCTAGCTCATTTGAGCCTGATCTTTGAAAGTGTTCAGTTCAGTTTTATCGCATTTATAATGGAGTTTATATTAAGTGAAAAAAATAGGCAGTTGTGTGTTATTAATTGATATAAGTATTATTTGAACAAAACTCTGAAGAATGACATTCAACGATGGAGCTGCTGTCAGAAAACATGCAAGTCCTATTTAAAGATATCTCCATCTCATACACTTCTTGAACATATTGAAGGGCACAACCTTGAAATCGACAATAAGTTACTGAATCGACAAACGGTTTCAAACAGCCTGAAGAGAAAAGCCACTGAGGATATTTCTCAAAGACCCTGCAAACTGGTTCACAAAGAGCTGCGAAAATTCGACGTTGCAACCCTTACGACAAATGACATTAGCCTAATTAAGAGGAACGTGAGAGCGAAATTATATCCCAAACTGCCATCTAGTCGGGAAGAAACACACGAGGCTCTGGGCGACATGGACCTGAAGACGAACCAAGGAGAGGGTTTTTTAATTATAAACGACAAAAACAGTGGCATTATAGGGTTTTCTACAGCATCCAATTTAACCCATTTATGTAGTGCAGAAATTATATATGTCGATGGGACCTTTAAGAGCTGCCGAAAATACTTTTATCAAATATTTACAATACATAGGTTTATATACCGTCGAACTGTGCCACTAGTTTTTTGTCTCTTGCCAGGAAACGAGAAGAAACATTATGAACTTATGTTCGAAGGTATTAAAATGAAGTGTTCAACATGGAATCTGCAATTAGAACCTAAAGAAGTGTTTGCAGATTTCGAATATTCAATCCATTCGGCTGTTCAAGAGGTCTGGCCAACAGCTGAGATTCGAGGGTGTCGGTTTCATCTAGGACAGAACTGGTGGAGGAAGATCCAGAGCCTTGGCTTAGCTGGTGTTTACAAAGGAAATGGCGATGGTGGTAAATTTTTAAAATGTTTTTTTTGGATTGCCTTTTCTCATGCCTGAGAAAGTACGTGAATGCTTTGTGGAAGATATCATGAGCATCCTCCCAAATGATGAAAGGATTATTTCCTTTTCCGATTATATATTAGATAATTATATATCAGAAGAGAGTCTATTCCCTCCAACAGTTAGGGCGAAGTTTGCAGCCACTTTACATCGGACTACGAATGGATGCGGGTCATTTCACTCCAAACTAAATAAACTCTTTAATGTATCTCACCCCAATTTTTATTTATTTATAGAAGTCCTCAAGGACTTGCAATGTGATATATATATTGCTCTCAGATCCAATGACCAGAGGAGGAATCCAGGAACCCCCAGTAAAGAGCAATATTTAAGAGAGAAAATGGTACTGTTTAAGAATGGATCGCTTTCAAGAATAGAATACTTGAATGCTGTATGTTTTAAATTTCTTCCTATATCAACATAAAATAATTCATCTATATGTAATAAATAAGTATAATGTAAAAAGTAAACGAAACTAATAAGTGGATAAAATATAATGACTTCATAAAAACTTTATGGCAATGTAAATAGTTTAAAAAAAAAGAAAAAAAAGCTGTACATAACATACATAAATATGTAAAAAATGTAAAAAAATCATATAAGCAACAGACTGTGTGTATAGTTTATATATCTATATTTATATAAAATATATTAATTATAAGATAAATGATATTTAATTATTTGAATGAAGAATGATTATTAATGTAATAATTAGAAAATTAAATATGTGCAAGATATTTTCTTATTTGCTGGCTCAACCCCAGCCCTGGTCGACCAGGGTCGGCACGGAATTTACCTACCACCAGCCAGGTAGCCTGCCCGCAATTTACCGTTTTCTGGAGGGTCGGCCCGCAATTTACCTAGCACCGAAGATTCGGTGAAGGCAGATCTTGTGAATTTGGGATTGGACGGGGGGAGGTGGATGGAGGTATGTAGGGACCGATTGGTGGTGTCGGCGTCGGGCCTTCGGGTCCGTTAAGCCTAATTCTATTCTATTCTATTAATAAGGGATATCCCTCTATAATTATTCGGATTACTCCTGTTTCCCTTTTTATAAATAGGATAGGTTTTTGATTTTTTAAACTCCTTTGGAATTTCAGCTGTATCATAAATTTGATTAAATATATCTCATAGTGTATTTAAGAATATTGTTGTTGCTTTTTTATAAATCTTTTACGGTATTCGATCTAGTCCGGGTGCTTTATTTACTTTAGATTTATTAATTATGTATTGTAATTCTTTTAATTTGAATGATGCACCCATTTCACTATTACCGGTACGATAATTCGGATAATCATTGTACTAACGATATAACCGGTTCAATATATGGGATATCTATTACAAGTGTGGGTTGATTATACATTTTATCAAAGTGTTCTGTCCTTATATCAGGTGTTATGCTTCCATCAATAACAAAATTTTTATTTCTCGTTTGGTTTATTATTCCCCAAAATTGTTTTGAATATTTAATCTTATTTAGTTTTTCTATTAAGTTTAAATAATACCTTCTTTTTTATTCTTACAGAGCATTTTGAACTTTCGATTGTGCATTATGTAGGATTTTCTGTCCTCACCTGTGTGTGAATTTTTATGTTTGTTTAGTTTGCTAAAAGATTGTGTCCTTGCTTTTCTACAATCACCATCAGACCATTTACTTTTTCTTTTTGTATTAATTTTTGTTTTACCATTAATTATTGAAGATTTTTTTTCATTCTTTCGTTATTACTCCAATTTTTTCATCAGGTAGCCCCAAAACAGTATCCAGAATTGTGATATTCTTATCCGTAATTTATTGTGCCCAGTTCAATTTTGGTAAGAAAGGTAAAATATCTTGCTCACTATCCTTATGATACTAAAGGCAAATGATCCGAAAACTCTTCTCTCAAAAAGTTCGAATCGAGTGACTTTAGAATCTTTAATTTTGTCTTTTGAATTTCTTCTTAAATTTTCTGTTACACAATTATTCGGTAAAACATTTTTCGAAATTAATTGTAAGTTTGCCCTTCCGATCATATCCCCCAAAACAATAATATTATCGATGGTGTCGAATAATACGCTCGCCATGTACACCATGGACAAGGTAGATGGGATTGGCTTTGAGCCAGATCCTAATTACAACATATCCTTTTAGTTTCGTCAACTCTGCTCCTTGCCCAAAACATTTTTTTTTATTCCATATAACCTACCTCCGTTTGGCCTACCAAATTTTGAATTTCTTATTGCCGTTACCCTTTTGAGAGTGAAATTTGGGAAATATTGCTCATATAAGTTAATATTTTTTTCCTCGATAAATGTTTCATATAACAGAATTATATCAAGAGCATTTATATACCTAAAAAAAATTGTGATCGAATTTATTACTTAGCCCATGTATATTGTATGATAATATTTTAAAACCATTTTTGAATTAGAGTTTACTAATTCTTTGCCGCTAATATTTTTACTTATTAACCTAAAACTATTATTGTCCTTATCTACCATATCCTTACTAATGTTATTGTGATGAAGTTTTGCTTCTAGGGCGAAATCGAAAATCTTTTAACCTGTTTTTGAATTCTTCTGCTAATATAAAATGAAATAGTTGTTGAGAGCTTTACCGGCCAAATACCTCTTTGTCCTGCGCTGCCTACAGAAAAACCTTGTCTCTTTTCCTACCGACACCCGTTGGATTTCGCAGGTGTAGGAATGTGGGGGAGTTTACCTTACTATTCTCAAAGAGATTAGACTTCAATACCTGAAGTGCCGACAAAACACTTTCCAGTTATGAACACAATAATGATAAAAAAATAAGGTATCGATTGCCTTAATATTCCTGAATAATAAGTGAAGTGTATGAAGTAAAGTGAAAGGGTATGAAAACGAAATGAGTTTTAACTGAGATGAAAAATGCTTCTTTGATAAATTACCGTTTAATTAGTAAATTTCGCTCATACGGGTGCTGAGATAAAACTATGAAGTTGTAGTAGTATTTCACTAATCTTATATCGGTTTCTACCTTAATTTTAGTTTTATTTAATCAAATAAAATCTTGATGCTAAAACAAAAGAAATATATAATACTACGAAGAAATTTGATCATCCCTTTCACAGGCATTTATAACTGCATACCTCGCCCGTGTCTTTGCGTCAGCTTGGTCGAGCCCTTCCCTTAATGACAACAAGTATAAATAAATGATATCAGCAAAAAAGCATTGGGACTTGTATTGTACTTAACTTGGGTAAAGGATGGAACATAAATTTATCGGCTCAATATTTATATCTATATTTCTTTTGCTTATTCAGATTTTTGTCCACAAATGGAAAAATGAATACTTTTGGATACTTTGTCATTTGCAACTTTGGTATATAATAATAATCCAAATGAAGTCCTTTATCACGCGTAGCGGATCAATAAATTTTCTAGGGGGGGGGGGCACTTACTATAAAAAATATTCCACGACTGATGAAGGCCCTAATTCAAAATTTGTATTAGTACATAGTACATAAATACATATAAAAGAAAGAAATCCACCTCTCCAACAATAAAATTCTTTATCCCCTACTCCGTGGAAGCTCATTTACCAGTTAATGGCAAAACATGCAACATTGAAGGGAGAAAACATTTATAAAAAATAAAATGAAATATTTAAAAAGTAATAATAATGATAAATGTTGCAGCTATCTATCTTAATTACACAGACACAAAAAAAGAATATTGTTTTTCTAATTTAATAGAAACACAAAATTATTTATATAAAGGCTTAACAATTTATATCGGAAAGTAGAGTTACTACTCAGTGGAGCGCCACCCCCCCCCCCCCCCCAACAATCGAAATTTAAAATCAATAACTCAACTTTAGTAAAGGATGGAACATAAAACATAAGGATAGAAAATTGGGAATATAATTTTTTTTTTGTTATTTCGTGATCATATTTGAAATTAAAACGGCATAATAGATAAAGAATAAAATAACCAAATTAATTTGTTGCGAAATAAGAGAAAAATAAAAGACTTCATGTGAATATAGAAAACCGTATACGACTGCTCTCAGCAAGTCCTCCCTGATCATAGCGGACTTGATATAGGAATGATTTTTTAATTTCTAGATCATTATTGATATAAATAAGACGTAAAGCATATAAAATAAAATAATCTAATGTATTGGTTGCAAAATAAGAGAAAAATAAAAGATATAAAGATGTATGTATAAAGATTACAAGCAAAAAAAAAAAAAAATAAGTTCAGAGAGATATGCATGCGGACACTACCTTACTCAGTATCTATTTCTGAACTTAGTTTTTTTTTTTTTTGCTTGTAATCTTTATACATAATTTTTATTTACATCCGTTATCAAAATTATAACAACTAGTGAATTTCCTTACAAAGTTAATTTTGAAAACGTCATTTAGCACAGAAGCGAACACCATGTCTCCCTCCTAAAAAAAACTAAGTTCAGAGAGAGATACGCGTGCGGACACTACCTTACTCAGTATCTCTTTCTGAACTTAAGTTTTTTTTTTTTTTTTTTTTTTTTTTTTTTTTAATTTTTATTTACATACGTTATCAAAATTATAACAACTAGTGAATTTCCTTACAAAGTTAATTTTGAAAACGTCATTTAGCACAGAAGCGAACACCACGTCTCCCTCCTAAAAAAAACTAAGTTCAGAGAGAGATACGCATGCGGAAACTACCTTACTCAGTATCTCTTTCTGAACTTAAGTTTGTTTTTTTTTAATTTTTATTTACATCCGTTATCAAAATTATAACAACTAGTGAATTTCCTTACAAAGAAGTTAATTTTGAAAACGTCATTTAGCACAGAAGCGAACACCACGTCTCCCTTCTAGCACCGCGGGCTCTAGTATCCATCTTCAGTTTGGGCGCGGTTTAGCACTAATCGTACATTGCGTTTCTCTAAAACATTGCGACTCCTCGGAGGATCCGAAATGTCCTATTTCACCTATATATATATATAGGTGAAATAGGAGGAGGAGGTCTCTCTCTCTCTCTCTCTCTCTCTCTCTCTCTCTATATATATATATATATATATATATATATATATATATATATATATATATATATGTGTATATATATATATATATAGAGAGAGAGAGAGATCTTTATGCTGGAGAGTATGGAGTTAGGCCCAATACCTAATGAATTCTGCCGTTATATTATCCCGACCTGGCGCTTTACCTGTTTTCATTTTAGAAATTGCTCTTTCAATTTCCTCTTCCTCAATCACATCATCATATCCTTCCTCATTCCAGTATCGGATCTTTTCTATTTGCCGGCCTCAAGTGATTTAACTGGGTAGCTAGTGATAACATATGTTATAGAAATATAACCTAAGATAAAATAGTCTGTGATTAAATGTAAATCTTTATTAAAAACTGTAATTATTTCCAAACTCAACCTAGTTTTCTCCAACCATGTTCCTTTTCTTAATCGGATTGTTTGCCTGCAATTTGTTTTATAACACCTCCATCGATCACCTTCATCAGATAATGTAAGTTTCATTTCATGACCTTATATATTTGCCTGTGAAGAATCCCTTTGGACTGCAAGAAGGTCACTGCACTGGTTTTGTCTGGAATTTCCTTTACAATTTTTAGCAGACCCATCTTTATTGAACACTGAATAACTGTTTATATTACCCGAATGTATACAAACTATAAAGTTTTTAGGTTATAAAATGCCATGTGATAGTATTTCTATAACATATGTTATCACTAGTTTCCCAGTTAAATCACTTGAGGCCGGCAAATAGAAAAGATCCCCAGTATCCATTGTGATTAGTCGTAGGGCATTCATCATAGCTGAATTGCTTCATGTAATGCTTTTTCCAAACCTAAAGGATAGCTCTTTGTTCAGTAACGACTTCTCCCTGTCCACTTTTCACGTTTCTTACTGATTTACTTTTACACCCTCTTAGTTATTTTTAAAACTTTAATTTTCTTCCAGAAGAGTTTGATGTTTTCCCAATGATCCAGATCCAACTTCTTTCCAAATTCTTCCAATTACTTCTGCATTGCCTTTCTGCATTGCCTTTTTTATATTTATTCAAGCTTGGTAATTTAGATTGAATAATTCTCCCTTGGCTTTAAAAACAGGTCTGATATAATGAATGACCTTATATGACTCGAAATATATAACATTATAATTTAATTTTTCATACATTAAATGTTGTTCGGCATTTTTCGTTTTTTTGATAAACCTATTCCTGGTATTTTTACTCAATTTGGATACCAGTTCAGTAACATTGTTTTCAAGCTGATCCAGTAATCCCTCGGCTAAAAATTCCATGCCAACACCTCTGCCTAGTTTTTTCAGGGTATTCATCCAAGTTATTTTTTTTTCAATTAATTTTAGGCCGATTATTTTTGGTAAACGATTGCTAACTTGTAAATATGTAGCGGTTCTAGCTTGGTCTCCAAATATATCATATAGTTTGGTCTGTTGATAGGAAGTCTAATAATTCTTTTTACAAAATACCTTAGTAGCTTTTGTACCATGTCTGAGCCTACATATCCCCAGATCTGTGCTCCATAGCACAGAACAGTTCTTCCT
The DNA here is from genome assembly GCA_911387785.2 of Aelia acuminata. Lineage (NCBI taxonomy): Eukaryota > Metazoa > Arthropoda > Insecta > Hemiptera > Pentatomidae > Aelia > Aelia acuminata. The sequence continues at coordinate 71,443,987 of OU426978.1, forward strand.
GTAGAGTTGAAAACATTAAATTTTTGTTTCAGTGGGACTTGTTTGATATTAGTCCAGACCAAAACACATTCAGAATCTTTTTGCAGGGTGTCAGACTAAGTTTAAAGTGTGTTTTCAGGGATAAATTATTGCGATCGTGAAAAATTTCGACTTCAGGTTTTCAACGGGAATAAACGTTTTGGGGTCCACCTAGTCCCCCAAGTCCCGCGATAAGGTTGGCGTGTGTGTGAGAACAGACTAGCTCAAAATCTATAAACCGGAAATCGGGTATTTGCTGTTTATGCCTCGATCAGGTGTATGACAGCGATGTGACAGCAAAAATGTCATCAAAATTGGTCAAACGGAGGGGGTACTTTATTTAATGAGTTTTGACTAATTTTAAGGTTTTTTTTTTAGATTTTTTCAAAAACGGCTTTAAGGATTTTGATTAAACTCGGTATTTGATTTATATATATGCCAGCGATGTGACAGCAAAAATGTCATCAAAATTGATCAAACGGAGGGGGTACTTTATTTAATGAGTTTTGACTAATTTTCTGGTGTATTTTTTATCAAACAATCAAAAACGGCTTTAGCTATTTCATTAAATTAGGTATTTGATGTATGTATATGCCAAAGATTTGACAGACAAAATTTCATCAAAATTGGTCAAACAGAGGAGGCACTTTACTTAAAAAATGTTTTCTCATTATCACGTGTTGTTTTTTATGTACTCAAAAACGGTTTTAACGATTTTGATCAAACTTGGTATTTGATGTTTGTATAAGCCCGCGAAAAAGTACCGCAGCTAAAGTCATGATTGGAAACAGAGTAGGAGATGCCTTTGATGTGGTCTCTGGTGTAAGACAGGGTGATGCGCTGTCCGCCACACTGTTTAATTTGGCCCCTACACTCGGCTGTTAAAGACGCTCATTTTCACGTGTTTTTTTTTATTTACTCAAAAACGGGTCACCTGCGGTGTAGTGGTTGGCATAGAAACCTTCAATACTAAAGGTCGCGGGTTCGCGTCCCGAGGTGGCCCTAGGATTTTTTAAAGGGAGTAAAAAATCCTTAGCTATGCCGTCCCTCGGATAGGACGTAAAATGGAGGTCCCTAGCCTGTACGATGTCAGGTACTCGTTAAAGATCCTTATCCTAATTAAACCTGGATAAGCAAAATTTAGGACTCCCAGTATGGCCTCGTCCGATTAGCCTTAGTGGCATAAAGTGACGTTAAAACAAAGAAAAACGGCTTTAAGGATTTTCATCAAACTGGGTATTTGATGTGTGTATATGCCCGCGATGTGACAGCCAAAATTATAAATATCCCGTATCATCACTGATGGAAATAAAAACTTTTATTCAACAATAAAAAAAAAATTTTTACTTTAGAGAGTGAATACGTGATGCTCTAATTATTTAAAGCAATTAAGGTGTGAAAAAATATGGTATAAGACAATCTTTAATTAATTATGTATTAGTTTAGAAACTTTAGTTTTATAATAAATTTCTGAAGGCAATATAAAGTGATTTTAGAAGAACAGTAATCGTTCTCGATTTCAAGAAAGACATAACAGACAAACTTTATTACGAGTCGTAAAAACACCGCCTCCTATCTAATGATCTTCACGATATATTTACAAAAAGCGAATCGCTGTAAAAAACAACTAAGCAGTAAAAAAAAATATCAACTGTAAATGAAATTAGGTCCTTTGAAAAAATAAATAAGCAATTATCAATTGAAAAGTACGAAGGGCTTTCAAGTATTGCATTAAAGATACATTATAACTTATAGAGATATACAAATATAAGCATAAAAATGTGGAAAAATGTGGCGTTTACATATTATCGAAACACGTCTGAGTAAGTTCGTAAGTGAAAGTTGTGTGTTGCGCCCATCGCGCTAGATTTTTTTAGAAATACTTAGGGTGCATTCAATTTAATTATAAACAATCAAAAGAAAAATTTTACTTAAATTTAAAAAAAAAACTTAAATGTAGCATCAACAGTAGTGATTTAGTTGACAAAATGTTTTACCCTGATTGTAAAATTAAGGAAGAAGAATGAAAATAATATGCTGTTTAATCATTTGGTGCATATGATAAATCAATAGAATTTTTTTAAGAAATTGTAACTTGGAACGACGCCATTAGCGTGGACAGTTAAATTATGAAATCGTACACCAACTAAGGAGGGATTGAGTGATCCAAAGAGAAAAACTCAATACTGTCGAGTAAGTTACCTCCTGCACTATTTCGGCGCATGCCGGGATGTTCTTGCTTCGAAAAAATAATTTTATGTTTATTACCGTCATTGACGTGGCCCGAGTTATAACGCTTATCTGGATGAATTGAAGACTTTAAAATATTTTATTCTTTTCCCCCTTTGTTTGCTCTGAAAAACGACGGCTTTCGTTCATCACATATTTTTTAATAGAAAAATTTGAAATGTCGATTCATCATTGTCGTGGACATTTCTCGCCTCATTGTCGTGGCCAATATTTCTTTCTTTGACAATGACTGTTTTGGGGGCATCTGGAGGGCGTCAGTCCTTTCTTGCCAGTTACAATCGAAGAGGCGTAGCTCCGGTTTCCACAAATTGGAATATAGGCCAGTTATCTTATCATTAGGCTCTACAGATTGGTCTGTCATTCACTTCTCTAAAAAAAAATTGACAATTTATCATTATCTCTGCCGATTGATTGTAAATTTTTAATTTTTTAAAAACAATGAAAAATTGTTGACAAATTACAATGAAAAATTGTAAATTTTTCATTTTTTTTACCAGAGAGGTTAGCCACCTTGTCGTTAAGCTCAGCAGACAAATTATTTAAAGCAGCCTTTAAAGAGCTTTCCTCAAACTCTACTGTTTCAGGATCTACGCCTTGACTCAGGCAGAGTTGGGCGTAATTAATTACTTTGTAATTGAATTGTGTAATTAATTAAAATGTAATTCATTACATTGTAATTCATTACAATGTAATTTCACAATTACTTCTCTACTTTTAATTCATTACAATATAATTCATTACAATGTAATTCACTACAATGTAATTCATTACAATGCAATTAATTAAATTATAATAATTACAATTAGATTATTTTCTTCCTATATACAGTGGCTCACAGTCAAAATGATGCAAACGAATATTTATATTTCAAATACTAATTACTTCCCCTTTGCAATGGCGGATACAAAAATTTTCTGAGGGGGGGCGCACCTTTTTTTTTTTTACATTTGATGAGTAATGAAGGCCCTAATTTAAAATACATATTAGTACATAATGACGTTATAAATTACTGTAAATGTTTAAATACAATTCATTTTCAATTAGTGGACTTGAAAAATGACTAAATATTTCATATAGAAATAGTAATATTTTATGAGTGACCTCACCTCTCAGGGGGTGCCTTGCAACAGTGAAGTTGCAAGGCAAAAAACTTATATCAGTGACAAAAATAAAAAGCTTCGAATCAATTTTGCTAAGGATTATAAAACAAAATACATGGACTTCAGGAAAAGTGTTCTGTATTCGATTGGGTCAAAATTTAATTTGTTTGGCTCTGATGTTAGAGGTTTCATCTGGAGAAAGGCATATGAAGAGCCATGAAAAAAATCTTCGCCCGACCATCAAACTTGGAGGTGGTCATGTCATGGTTTAGGGCCGTATTACTGACTTGGGGTTAGGAAATCTTCATTTTATTGAGGGAACAATTGATAAACATTTAAATTGTCACACCCTGAAAAAAAAATTTAAACTAAGTGTAATCGAGCTTGGGGTAATAAATAATGTTGCTATTTATAGTGGTAGCGATACCAAGCATTCTTCTTATCTTGCAAGAGAATGGTGTTCATATAATTGCCCCAAAATAAACGTATTCATATAATTGCCCAACTATATAAACAAGATCACCAGGCCTAAACTTCATAGAGAATTCATGAAGTAAATTAGAAACAGAAGTGAGGAAACATGAGATATCAAACAGAGAAGATCTCAAAAAGGCGCTTCAAGAAGAATGGGACAAGATAAGCCCACCTTACACAAAAAAGCTTGTCCAATCCATGCCCAATCGTTTGTAAGAGGCAATACAATATAAAGGCTTACCTAAAAAGTACTAAAGTTTAAAATATTTTTGATTTTTTGGATATTTACCTCTTGCAGAATGCTTTTTGGTACCAGTTACCAAAAGATTTGAGCCATATTTTTCTTTTTCTACCCGTGTATCTGAAAATGCAGCTATCTCTGCATTCTCACATCCGTTTCTTTAAAAACAGATGGATGGTATGTGTAGAAGATGCAAAATTCAACCTTCTTCTCATGGGATTTAGAAGAGTTGTCGCTTCGGAAATTAAAGAAATAAAATCATCGGTAAAGCAACCAATTAAAAGCGTTGATTCTGCTTACATTGATGCCGAGCTCATGAGCCTATAGTTTTTCAAAGAAGACCAGAGTTTACAACTACTTGAGAAATATCCTGAAATAAAAAACATTTCCGTCATCAGCTCCTGTAGAAAGACTATTTTCTTACGCAACAGTGACGACCTCCCAAAATGCAATATACTGGCGGACAAAACTTTTGAAAAACGAGTGATTTTAAAATCAAATATTAATATCATATAGAAAAATCAGAAGTTAAAGTGAGAAGACTATATATGTTATAAAATTTTGTTTAAAAGTGATAATTTAATTTAAATTTAGAAAGTTCTAATTTTTTAATTTTACACACTTGTTTCAAATACATTTGAATTTATCTTGTTCATAATCAAAAATTTTTGTTTAAATATATATTAATACCAGATTTTTTTACAGTTAAAGCTTAATAAGCTTATTGATTTTAATTGTATTTGTTTTAGTCTCAAGGTTGGCCCACAACTATCATTAGTTTTAGATATTTTTGCGTTGAAATTGCCCCCATTTGAGCAAAAGACAGACAAGCCAAATTCCACCAGTCTCAAAAGTAGGACTACTGACATTCGTCAATTGCCTTGTAATTTCAACATAATTACTAATTAAAAAGTACAATTACATTACCAATACAACTTAATTATAAGCTACATTCAAATTGAAAACTTAGATTACAGTTCAATTACAAATCAATTTCAATGTAATTTCCAATTACGAATTAAAATTAGATTACAATATAATTAGTAATTACGAATTACAATTAAATTAAAATTACAAATTATAATGATAATTAACAGTTTAATTACGAATTATAATTTTATTTTAATTCATATAATTACAATTACAATGTAATTGTAATTGGCAATGTAATTAATTGTAAACAAACCAACAATACGCGCGGTTTTTCGACGTGAAAAATTCATGTTATGTTTGAGATATATTTTGCTATGAATTAATGTACTTGTAAAAACTGGTCACCGATTTATTTATTGACTACATACTCATTGCTATTATAAAATAACGTTTAATTTGAAACGAATAAAAATGCAGTATATTATGAAAAATGTCAGATCATTAACAAAAAAATATATTAAAGCAAAAAATAATTAAAATATTAATCAGGAAAAGAAGAGAACACAATCGGTAAATTTGTAGCATTTGCCGATTTCAACTTGAAATTTTCAAGCGTATTCGAATACATTCCGAAAAAAATTTAAATTATTTCTTCACCATTAATTAAATTAATTTATAATAATTATTATTATTAATTAGCATTGTGTTGCAATATATTCTTCTTATTATATTTTTTGATAATATTATCTTCTTCATCAAGAAAAGTACACTTACCAGCTATTTCTACAAACGAAAAATTGATTTTTTTTTTGGCCGTAAAATTTAAGAATAAATGAATACTTAAATAACTGAAAGTTAATCATTAATTAAAATCCGAATACAGACAACTTCGATTATTAATGGCTTTAATAGCTTAAACCTTTCAAAATTGAACGGTGTAAAATTATATAGTGTGAATATGGTAAGACATTAGGAGAGCGGACCGGGAGTGGAGCGGGAGCGGAGCGCTAGTGTGAATGGGGTAGAGCGAGAGTGGACCGGGAGCGGAGCGAGAGTGGAGCGGATAGTGTGAATAGGCCCTAAATCATGCTCTTCTAATTCTCCCCTCAGTTCCGCCTCTAAATGTTCTCCGATGCGTTTACCTGGCAATTATTTTTTCTTCTTTAAATCCCACTTCTGACACCAGATTTAACAGTTACGTGGGTTAAATAACTTTTATTAAAAGAAAAATAACAATTTTCAATGCCCCACAAATTATGAAAACACAAATATTTAAACAGGTTACAAAAAGTATCACTTTGTAACACACTAAAAACCATATTGTAACATCGTAATCACGAACATATACTATGACAGTTTAGTTAGTTCTTTAGTTAGTTAGACAGTTAGTTCGTTCCAATAATAAGTATAGAACCATTCTAAACCATATGTTTTGTCTTTTGTTTTTGTTTAACGTTACAATATCTTATAATCATTTTACGAGAAGGTCAAATAATGTTACATGATGTGTAGAATAGATTACTAGTAAATGTGAACCTATTGGTAAAATTCAGCTGTATTTAGGCTAAGCAAGAGCTCTGAAGATAAGTTGTCAAGTTTTACTAGAGTTTTCTTATCTTTGTTTTTAAAATATTATTTGCTTTATTTTGCAGGTATCTCCTTGCTAAAGGAGGTTGTATGCATTTAATATGCCCGCATTGTAAGCATGAATTTTGTTCTGGCTGTTCTAAACCTTTTCTAATGGGTAAAAAATGTTCCCTTTCGGACTACTGTGAAAAATTAGGACTTCATTCACACCATCCAAGGAATTGTTTGTTTTACTTAAGAGATAAAGAACCAGAACAACTTGAAAAACTTCTAGAAGTAAGTAGTGAATTTTTTTCCCAATATTCATAAAATAGTTGACTATTTATTATAAAACAAACTGGAATATCTGTTAAAGTACAAATAAAGTAAATCAATACCTCATGAATTCTCAGTGCTCAAAACCGGAAAAACCTTGTGTTTAATTTAATAATTATCAACACAGTTCACAACAATAATACACAACAACTTATTTATTACTGACATTGAAGCATATGATCTAGCCAAGGCTAATTAACTAATATAAATTAATCCAAAAATTTCCTCCCCGAGATGGTCCTTCTTCATCCTCCGTTTTCGGAAGCTGTCGTAGGCTCTTCTTTAAACTTCCTTATGTGAATGGAGTTTCTCCTCACCGATCTTCTTCCCGGGATCTCTATCAGGATGGAGAACGCTGGACGATACGGGAGATCTGATAAAAAAATTTCCTGCGCTATATTAGCAAGAGGCCAGTAGCCAGCTGCTTGCCACGTGGTGATCCCACTAGGCTGAGGTAGCTTCTGCTGAATCACCCCCTATGCCGACTGCGCCATGCTTAATTTAATAAATATCAACACATAATTCACAACAATAGCACACAACACCTTATTTATTACAGACATTAAAGCATACATATGATGTAGCCAAGGCTAATTAACTAATATAAATTAATCCAAACTCCTTGAATGAAGGTCGAAATATTCTCATAATCAAATAAGTCTATTATCTTTATTAGATAATTCCGTGGCACAGTCTAACTCTAGCCTTTATGCAGTGAAGTCTTATACATATTTCTTCAAATGAATTTTGTTATTTACAACAAGCCAACTAATCTTCAATCAAGTTAAGTTTTGGATTCTCATGTGTCATGGCCGCCACTTGTAACGTAACTTCACTTAGCTCTGTTGTTATCCCTTTACAATATCATTATTAGGATTTGTGTTTGCAAAAAGTGGTTTTAGTTGCTGGTGAACAATTTTTTTTTTTACTGTGTGTGAGGTGAGTGACAGACATTAACAGTTACCAGCGATAAATAGAGCTCGTGAGCAAGCTAGTGGGATCACCACGTGGCAAGCAGCTGGCTACTGGCCTCTTGCTAATATAGCGCAGGAAATTTTTTTATCAGATCTCCCGTATCGTCCAGCGTTCTCCATCCAATTGAAAAATATCCGCTGCCGTTATTTTTCGTGGCCCTCGAGCCAGCTACCAACAACCGTGAAATATTCTGAATTAACCCCCTAGTTTACTCTACCGTTCGTTTTGAAGAAACCAGAGACCTGAAGTAGTGCTATGTACAAAATTCCAAAACCTCGGTCACACAAAATCTTATTGCCATCATCAGGCCAGATGCGTGAAATGTGCCGGTCCTCAGGCTTCCAATTCATGCCAGAAGCCTCGAGACACACCAGCGATATGTGCATTATGTAGAAAACCACATCCTGCAAATTATAAAGGTTGCATTGTTTATAAAAAGATGCTAAAGCAAAATTCTATGCATGCAGCAACACAAGCACAAAGCAATACAGCCGCTACAAATCATACACCTGGACCTTACACGATCTCTAAGGAGAACCACTTTCCTATCCTATACGTAAAGTAAATATCCTCCTTGCCAAGATACCTCCTATCCCTATCCTAATCAAACTCCATCCGATATAACGTCAATCCTATTATCCTTTCTCCACGATCTACAAGAAACAACCAAACCTTTAATATCACTCCTTACTAGACTCTTATAATATGTATAACTATAATAGACTCACTACAAACTGGTACAAAAAGAAAACATAGATAACATCATTCTAAACTATCACTCAAACAACCCATTCTAATACAAAATTAATATTCTCAAAAACACCATAAATAAAGCTTTAAAATTATCAGACCATATATATCTCAAAGAAACAAAAAGTCAAATCTACAACCTTTTTTAGAAAACCTATACCCTAAAAATTTAATTAATAAAATCTGGTATACTGCTTTTAACTCAAATAACGTTCAACAAATAATTACACCGAATCTTGTTGAGAAAAACTTAAAGCAGCAATGTAACATTATCAAACCTAACCTTAACCCACCTAAAAAACAATAGGTAAATTTTTTGAACCTCTTAATAATAACAATTTCAACCCAGATATTACAGATATAACAAAGGAAGCACAACTAATTAACAGAACTAGTAAACCTTACATTAAACACAGCTCTTTACCGTACATAAATAAATTATCGCAACTCATTAAAAAAACACTAATAGAATATGATATAACAGACAACTTAATATCCTTTAAACCCAATAAATAAAATCCTAAATATTATAACTAAAACTAAAGATAAAATCCCACCAATAGAACAAAAAGACCTAATTTATAAAATTCCATGAAACGAATGTAAAAAAAAAATCGTATATTGGCAATACATCTAAAACCAATCTAAAAACACGAATATCCTCCAAATCCTACAAAACCAACACTACCCTATCAATACATTCTAAAAACACTAAACATAAAATTAACTTTGAAAATGCACACATTTTACACAAAGAAAACAATACATTTAAAAGAAATAACATTGAATCCATATATATAAAAAGGAATGAAATAAACTATAAAAAAGATTCTGAAATAGTCAGTCAATAAACATAACTATGACATAATAAATAAAATATAAAACCATCACAGGATTAAAAGATAGGAGATTCACCACAGGTCAGATACCAAGTAGCATATGACATGAAACACCAACTTATCAATAATTTCGTTATTAGAATGCCTAATAATTTAATATTCACAAGAAAGAAAAGGGTTGGTTAGTGATCTTACCATTTTATTGATTTTTATTCATTTATATAACTTATATTTTAAATTGAATAACTTGACATGCCCGTATGTCATTTTTATATTTATTTAGAATCAATATTTGTATGTATAATGTTTGTTATATTTTTATTGTCGATAATTGTTTGTGTAAATTGCTATTTGTTTGTGCTACAGTGCTATAAGTAATTATGCACTGTACTCATAGGTGATGAATATGGAAACATTGGTCCGAAACGTGCACCAAATGGGAAAAAAAATGTAGACCTATACATTAGGAGACTGCAAAAGAATACTATCAATTCAATAACGTAAATAAATGAAGCAGTCTAACAAGATAATATAAAAAACCTAATAAACCTGATCAAACAGATCTCACTACACATTACCAAATCATACATTTAAATTCGATTATCCTAAAATAATACATAGTGAAAATAATAATTTTAAACTTAATATTAAAGAAATGATAATCATACAGAGAAAAAAATCTGCAACACACAACTTTCACTAACGAACTTACATAGATTAGAAATCGACGGGTTTCGATAATATTGGAACGCCACTTTTCCACATTTGTAGATCTCCATAATTTATAATGTATCAGTAGTGCAAAACTTGAAAGTTCTCAGTACCTTTCGATTCATTATTGCTTATTTATTTTTTTAAGGCCCCAAATTTCAACTACAGTCGAGTTTTTTTTACTGCATCGTTGTTTTTTACAACGATCTGCTTTTTGTAAATATATCGTGAAGATGAATAGATAGGAGATGTATTTACGACTCGTAGTAAAGTAATCCTCTAAAATCACTTTATATTGCCTTTATAGAAATTTATTATGGAACTAAAGATTCTAAACTAAAATATAATTAATTGAAGATTATCTTATACCATATTTTTTCACACCTTAAATGCTTTAAATAATTTGAGCATCGCGTATTTACTCTCTACAGTAAAATAATATTTATTATTGTTATATAAAAGTTAAATACAAGATATGAAATTTTGGCTCTCACATCTTAGGCATATCATACATCAAATACCCAGTTTGATCAACATCGTTACAGCCGTTTTTGAGTAAAAAAAAAAATCTGAAAATGAGATAAAATTTATGAAATAAACAGTCCCCTCCGTTTGACCAATTTTGATGAAATTTTTGCTGTTACATTCCGAGCACATATATACACCAAATACACAATTTCAGGTTTGTACGGTTTATAGTTTTTGAGCTAGTCTGTTCACACACACACACACACACACACACACACACACACACACACACACACACACACACACACACACACACACACACACACACACACACACACACACACACACACACACACACACACACACACACACACACACACACACACACAGACCTTTTCGCGGGACTTGGTTATTTCGACTCAGGAGACCCCAAAACATTCATTTCCGTTGAAAACCGGAAGACGTAATTTTTTACAATCGCAATACTTTCCCTTATAATATATTTCATATATAGGTAAGTGAAAGTAAAAAAAAAAAAAAAAAATATATATATATCACGTTGAGCGCCAAGCGGTACGATCGTACCGCTGTTGGACTATTGGCTGGGGCCGAGGCGGTCCCCAGGTACCGCCCACCCCCGCCAGCTAAAAGATTGTTCTGGGCCAGGGGACCGCCTGCCGAGCGTGATTTCAAGGCATATTGGACCGCTCCGGCCCCGAACAATTCGCCAATGCAATTGGCCCAAATTTTTTTTTTTTTTTTTTTTTTTTTTTTTTTTTTTTAATTTTGGGGGTATAAATAAATAAATAAATTAATTTTATTTATTTTTTTACAAAACAAAATATCTTATTTATTAAAATAACATATTTTAAGGGGACAAGGGTTGACGTCGCGGTCATAACCGGGCAGCCCCCGTACTACTATAGGTAGCGGGCTTTACCCTGGGGCCGGGCGGTACATACGTACCGCTCACAAAATTATTGTTTAATTGCCAAAATTAAACTTTTTATTTATTTCTTTTGCAATTTTTGTATCATTCTAATCATATTAAAGTTATAAATTAGGAAAAATTGCTTTGGCCCCAGGCAAAAGTACATCATCTTTTCCCTGGCGCTCAACGTGTTAAATATATATATATATATATATATATATATATATATATAAACTCAACAGCAAAAGAAACCGGACACTCACATTATCCCTCATAATTCCAATACATTCTATTTGATTTTTAATTTATGGTAATGGTTACTTCCAATTCAACAAAATCTGCCAGAAATTGAAAAAATCTGGTGCGTGCGCGCAATACACAACTTTCACTTACCAACTTATTTAGATTAGAAATGGACGTGTTTTTTTAATTGCAACTTCACAAAGTCACAAATCTTTCCACATTCATTTCTTATTTTCGCCGTTTATGAGTAAATAAAAAACACGTGAAAATGATACAAAATTTATGAAGTAAAGTACTCCCTCCATTTGATCAATGTTGATGAAATTTTTTACTGTCACATCGCGGGCACATACATACACCAAATACCAAATTTGATCAAAATCGTTAAACCCGTTTTTGAGTAAATAAAAAACACACATGAAAATGAGACAACATTTATTCAGTAAAGTGCCCCCTCCAATTGATCAATTTTGATGAAAATTTTACTGTTACATCGCGGGCACATACATATACTAATTACCAAGTTTGATCAAAATCGTTAAAGCCGTTTTTGGGTAAATGAAAAAAAACACGTAAAAGTTGGACACAATTTATTAAGTAAAGTACCCCCTCCGGTTGATCAATTTTGATTTTTCAGTCGAATCTCGGGCATATTAATGCATCAAATACTCAGTTTAATAAAAATCGTTAGAGCCGTTTTCGAGAAAATCGATAAAAACGTAAAAAGTTATTAAATAAAGTACTCCTTCCGTTTGACCAATTTTGATGAAATTTTTGCTGTCACATCGCGGGCATATACTTACACTTAATATCCAATTTCAGATTCGCACGGCTTATAGTTTTTGAGCTAGTCTGTTCACACACACACACACACACAAACACACACAAACCATTTCGCGGGACTTGGTTATTTGGACTCAGGGGGCCCCAAAATGTGTATTTCCGTTGAAAACCGGAAGTCGAAATTTTTCACGATCTCAATACTTTCACTTACTATATATTTCATATATATGGTAAGTGAAAGTAAAAAAATTATCAGAACTTGCGTACAATTTACAAAAATAATTTTTTTTCACTTTTTAAGTAACTCATAAGTGTTCATTTTTTAAACTTTTATTAAGGTACGGCCTCCTAATATCTCGTATTGCCCCCTCTTGCACGGGTGAGTGCTCTCATCCTGTTAGGCTTAGAAGAAATCAAATTATGGATTGGTTCCTCTGGCACAGCATCCCATTCTTCTCGAAGAACAATTTTGAGCTCATTTACATTACTAGGGGATGGATGACGATTCCTAACACGTCTCCCTCAATCATCCCACAAGTGTTCTATTGGATTCATATCGGGAGATCGTGCAGGCCAGTCCAAAACTGAAATTCCCACCTGCTCCAAGTATTCGCTGACTATACTTGCAGTATGCGGGCGAGCATTATCCTGCATTAAAATGAACTGATCACCAATAAATGGGGCGAATGGGATAACAACCTCGATGAGTCCTTCCTCAATGTACTTGTGTCAGGTACCCCAATCAGGTGCCCCATTTTCAATAAAAAACAGTTCAGTACGGGCATGGAAATTTATTCCTCCCCAAACCATAACTGATTGCCTTTAGAAAGGCTGTGACTCGCGCAGGGTGCATTGAGAAACTTTGGGATGAGTAGAGTATTCCATATGAAGGTAGTACGGGTGACAAAAGATTTACTGAAGGATGTAGTTATGAAAGATGGAATATATAATAAATCATTAAGTTAAATCTTAAATTTGTGGATAGCAGAGCATGGAGTTAGGAGCTCAATAATGGAACAAGGATTTTTGGTCCTAAGGTCCTGAAAAATGATTGAACCTGGAAAGAAGGCATTGTCGCCTGTAAGTGGGATAAAGTCAGTTGGAGCGTTTTCCTCACACCCAAGTGTCCCCCCCTGCACTTCATCATGAAGCTGAGAAGTAACTCCGGCAAGCAACCCCATAGTATCAGAAGCTGCTTCCTGATTGAATGCCATCAAGTTCTAAACAACTCTCATAAGCAAGCCGTCTTCCAATACTATGTAGTACCATTGTTCCCAGTATGCCTTAAAAATGGGTAAGAATGGTGATATCAACTGCGACGTCGGACGACGATTGGCCACCCTCCAATCTCGGATCTTTTTCAACTCAGGATTATTTACTTGTCGATCTCGTATTGTGTGAAGGATCGGTCTATTCTTAGCTAACTACTCAGACGTTGTAATGATTGGCCTCGTTTTATTCGATTCGGCTACAGTGAGAGGATTTAGGGGGACATGGTCTTCTAGATAAGTTTGCATGGTCAACCCGCAACAAAAACCTCATACCATACAAATATTTGTAGAGATACTCTATGGACTTATCTACGGCCAGGATTTTCCTGCCTAGTTACGAAATAATTACTCTCCGGTTTTGACAGCGTCTTGCTGAAATAACCAATAACCCGTTCCGGGCCCAACTGCAATTGTTAAAAAAACTCCGCAAATGTCTTCTTCGCTGGCGTCTGTGGATGAATTTGCCTCCTGAAACTGGGTAGACCAACATTGGAGCCGAGACAACCTTCCTACAGGGCGTCGAAGGATCTTGACATTCGTTATTCCCACCGAAAGGGCTACCTTCTTCAGTCAATCGACTAAGAGGCTTCACAATGTCCCCAAACTTCCTTACATAACGGCGGTAGTAGGATCAATGGCCCAGGAAACTTCGAATCTGCTGTTTATTGGCAGGGAGAGGCCATTGCTGGACTACCTGAATTTTCGCTGGGTACCAACAGCGCTGTAACTTCTTTACTGATGATGTGTCCTAAATAGGTAACCGTTGTCTGGAAAAGATGTCACTTCCTTGCGTTGAGCGTCAGATTAGCCGCATTTAATCTCATGAACACCTTTTCAAGATTGGACATGTGCTCTTCAAAAGTCCGGCCAACCACTATGACTTAGAATGTTCTCCATCAGGCGTTCAATGGTTCCTGGAGCATTGCAGAGCGTACAGTGGTAAATGCAGTCTTTTCCTGTCAGCAGAATGCAGTCTCCACTTGCCAGAATCCACATTTTAGGTCTAGAGTTGAAAACAGTCTGGATCCTGCAAGAACGTCGAAGGCGTTATCTATTCTTGTTAATTGGTAGCTGTCCTACTTCGCCAGGTCGTTAAGCTTCCGGTAATCGACACAGAAGCGGGTCGTTCCATCCTTCTACTTTACGAACATCACCGGAGAGGCCCATGGACTACTCGACGGTTCCACCATTCCGCATTTTACGATCTCTTGAAGAGCATTCTCATCCTCTTCCTTCTTGACTTGGAAGAATATATATATATAAAAACTCAACAGCAAAAAAAACCGGACACTCACATTATCCCTTATAATTCCAGTAAATCCTCATCCTCTTCCTTCTTGACTTGGAAGAATATATATATATATATATATATATATATATATATATATATATATATATAAACTCAACAGCAAAAAAAACCGGACACTCACATTATCCCTTATAATTCCAGTAAATTCTATTTGATTTTTAATTTGTGGTTAGGTTTACTTTCTTTATAGGTCACTTCAACAAAATTTACCAAAAATTAAAAAAAAATGTATTAATAATTGTGTATAATAAACGAAAATAATTTTTTTTTCACATTTTCAGAAGCTCATAAGTATTCATTTTTTAAACTTTTATTAAAGGTACGGCCTCCTAATATCTCGTATTGCCCCCTCTTGCACGGGTAAGTGCTCTCATCCTGTTAGGCATTGAAGAAATCAAATTTTGGATTAGTTCCTCTGGTACAGCATCCCATTCTTCTCAAAGAACAATTTTGAGCTCATTTACATTACTAGGGGGTGGATGACGATTCCTAACACGTCTCCCTAAGTTATCCTACAAATGTTCTATTGGATTCATATCGGGAGATCCTCTCACTGTAGCCGAATCGAATAAAACGAGGCCAATCATTACAACGTCTGAGTAGTTAGCTAAGAATAGACCGATCCTTCACACAATACGAGATCGACAAGTAAATAATCCTGAGTTGAAAAAGATCCGAGATTGGAGGGTGGCCAATCGTCGTCCGACGTCGCAGTTGATATCACCATTCTTACCCATTTTTAAGGCATACTGGGAACAATGGTACTACATAGTATTGGAAGACGGCTTGCTTATGAGAGTTGTTGAGAACTTGATGGCATTCAATCAGGAAGCAGCTTCTGATACTATGGGGTTGCTTGCCGGAGTTACTTCTCAGCTTCATGATGAAGTGCAGGGGGGGGGGGGGACACTTGGGTGTGAGGAAAACGCTCCAACTGACTTTATCCCACTTACAGGCGACAATGCCTTCTTTCCAGGTTCAATCATTTTTCAGGACCTTAGGACCAAAAATCCTTGTTCCATTATTGAGCTCCTAACTCCATGCTCTGCTATCCACAAATTTAAGATTTAACTTAATGATTTATTATATATTCCATCTTTCATAACTACATCCTTCAGTAAATCTTTTGTCACCCGTACTACCTTCATATGGAATACTCTACTCATCCCAATTTGTAAATCCCAACCCTATTTCCTATAAACAAAAATTGTTGCTCCACCTGCTCCATAATCATACCACAGCACTATTGTAAGCGATATTACAGTAAATTACAGTAATCACCATCAAATGTTAAATTTATTATTTAATTATTAAAACTAAAATTATCTTATAAATTTCATTATTTATAAAGTTGACATAAGTCAGGCATATGAGCCTACTTAATGCAACAGTATAATTGTTCTTAGGGGACATTAGTCTCAGAATAAAATTAGTTTTCCATTCATTCAAACTGATCCATGACATTGGTTTGAAATTATTCTTTTGTAATGCAATTTGCCTATTTTAGGACAACAGTGTAGATTTTAAAAAAGAAGAAACTATAGATAACAAACGTTGCAATATTCAGCTGCTGAAGGAGACCCCTGAAGGACTAATTGAAGCAATTTGTGGCTATACAACAGTTAAATCAGGACTATGCAGGTACAATATTTAAAATTTGAAATAAAAACAGATTATATTCCATTTTAAAGATTTCAGAAAAAAGGGATGGTAAAAACATTTAATAAAAAACCTTTATAAAATAAGCAAAGAACTAGTTCACAAGGACTTATCTAATCAATAAAAAAAATATGCTAGAAGTTAAACATGTTCACACTTATCTAATCAATTAAAATCTGGTGCGATGGTGCAACAAAACTTTCACTTACCAACCTACTTTGAGTAGAAACGGACGTATTTTGGTAATAGTGAAAATGCAATTTAGAAACTTCACAGAAAATAGTTTTATCCATATTTACTTACTTATTTTCATTTGTTATTTTCAAAAAGGTATAAAGTATTATACTTATTATTAATATTCGATAATTTTCTATAAATCATTATTTATTTATTTTTGTAAGGGGAAAATTATAATTTTATCAATATTCGAGCATTTTTTTAAAAATAAGTATATCGTGAATTGGAATCAATAGAAGTTGTATTTTAAAAAATTGGAACTTAGTTTTCGAATTTTAGCCTTTCCAGAAACCGAGGAAGATGATTATCGATGATTGTTCCCGCAAATACCACCTTATAAAACCACATTCAGAAATCTATTATGGAACTAAAGTTTCAAAATAAGATATGGGTGATAAAGGGTGGGGGATGAAAAATTCTTTTTAACATCCTTAAAAGGATTTATAACTTTGTCATATTCTCAATCACTGGTCAAAATTTTGGTTTGAATTGTGTTGCGGTTCGATAGATTTTAAATAAATTGAATTTTAGGCAAACAACAAATTGATCTTGAAACAAAATCCTTATCTTCCTTTCATTTCATAAAAAAAAAAAATAATAAAGATATTAAGAAGAAATAGCTTCGTGTATTTAGACAAGACCGATGAAATGACATTAAGGTGCGTATAAATGAAAAAAATAAAAGATTTTTTGAAAACTGAATAGATTAATAGTGTGATTTTCTTAAATTAGCTAAAAAATGTCATCTTCTTTAATTAATACTTATATAACCTTTGTGAATTAGGTTGTGTGTTGTATTTGGATTTTATCGCTATATAGAAGTTATAATAAATATTTTTGTTCTTTTTTCTATACGCTCTTCCGGATTGACCGGCTCTCTTGCTTAAACAGCAATGTATCGGTTCCAACGAGGACGGATAAGCGGGAGTGTACTGTATTCTAAAATATCTATGAAATAAATAAAATCGATAAATAATAAATAATAAATAATAAATAATAGCTAAAAGAAAAAGAAGTAAATAAAAGATCGAGGTGGAATAAATTGTGTTTTATCAATTTATGGTCATGGAAAAAATGAATTTCAATGGTTTCCAGGCGGGCTTTATGACCCATACATGGTCCATGTACATACATGGGCCAAGCGTTTTCTGAAATCTCTGAAACTTTTTTGAAGTTTTTTGTTTTTTATTTGCTTTTAAGAAAAGGCCCCTCAGCTTCACGAGGCTACTTACTGTGGCGTTGCCTTTCCATGGATAGAAACTTATTTTATGTAAACAGTTACTACCTTCCCCTCCATTGTCAGAAGAGTAAGCGTGAAAACCACCTTATGAACTGTTATGAAGAAAAAATAAGATTTATAAAGTTGGCACTTTAATGATATAGATGCTCATGATATCTATTTATGACTTATGTACATAAATATGGACGTATATTTGCAAATATATGTAATAAAAATATGGACAAAAAAAAGAAAAGAAAAAAGAAATGAAAATATAGACTTATAAATAAAATATTTGAAAAGATCAGTATTCACATAAAAATAAATATACATTTAAAATATCAAAATAAAAAAAAATGAAGTAAAATAATTTTTGGAAATGTAAGGTCACATATTAAACTTCCTCATCTTCCTCATAAAAAACATTCCTAATAAGACGCATTGTAACATTTCCTTGGGATAATCGACAACGATTCGGTCCAAGTAAAGCTTTGTATTTGCTGAACGATCTTTCCACTTCAAATGACGTGACGAGTGCGAATCTAAAAGTATTTAGCTCTTTAATTTTAAGGACCAAATATTTCTCGGGGTTTTCTTTTTTGGACTGCCGTGCAATATTTTTCAAGTCACCAAGTCCAGGATTTTTTTAATCATCTTCTAATTTTGGTTTTACAAAGGTTTCGTTGCTTCCTTCGACTTCATTAATTTTTTATCTTAAAAGTTCACAGTTGAATAAATAAGCGTGTTTAGGATTGGATTATAATTTCTGAGAACTATCGATATTGCTTTGTACCTTTTGATTGTACAAGGAATTTTTTTATACGTTCCTTCTTTGCTTTACAATTTATTCATTCTAGATATTGATTTAATTTACGTAAAACAAGTATGTAACTTACTATAATTTTAAATTGAATTCTCTAAAAGTTGTAAAATGTGGACAAAAATATGGTGGGTGATTCTCATTTAATTTGACCATTTAACTTTTTTAGAAATTGAATTTTAGGTTTAAAAAAATTCAACTTATGAATAAAATTTGATCTGAATATCATCAATAAGATGTTCAAGAAAACAAAGGTCAACAAAGTTTGTCAGTTCGTTCGGTATTAGTATTTTTTATTAACCGACTTCGAAAGAGGAGGTTTTTCAATTCGATACGTATGTGACTTTTCTTTTTTGTGCTTTTTTTTTGTTCTATGTATGTTCACCGATTACTCCGAGATGGATGGATCAATTGGAACGAAACCTTTTGCATCTTGTAGAGGATTTACCCAAGGTGGTCCCATTAAAACCTTTTTTGGGTACTTAATTTATTTAAGAAGTTACTGGGGAAAAAACATGAAAATAATTATTTAATTATCGCTCAAAATATTTACTTACAACATATATACATATGGCATATAGATCATAAGGTATGATCCAACAAACTCTTAAAACAAGTTGATAACTAACGAACAGCTCATAAACTATCCCCTCTTTTTTATTCTGGATTTGATTCAGAATGCATTGAAATGCATATTCAAAGATTTTAAGCAATGCTCAGAAACAAGGGCGTACCCAGGATCAAAACTAGGGGGGCAAGCTAAAAACTAGGGGTGGCAAGCTATGGTCGTTCAGATTGTAACAACTTACCGCGAAAAAGGTGAATGAAACCAAAATTATGTATAATTATAGCAGTGCTTTATCAACTAAGTTATTACAATTATCTGCTTGAAAAAATGTATTCTACGAATTGCTTCCAGCCTTAAAAGCCTAAAAAAATATTGCTTATAGCCTTCCAGGGGGGCACCTTCCCCCCCTGCCCCCCGCTGGGTACGCCCATGCTCAGAAATGTTTTAATGATCGATGAATCGGTTGGGAAAAGCAACCAATCAAATTCGAAATTAAAAGAGTGGGGGAAACATGAGCAGTCTGTTAGTTATTGCCGTGTTTTATTTAAGAGCTTATTGGAAAAAATCTTATACCTAACCTTAAATAAATTTTTAACAATAAATTGAAATAAAGATATTTAATATCAAGATATATAATGTCGTTTTCTGAAAAATGAAACACTTTTTTTGGTTCCGGCAAAGTTATTGTTGTTTCGACACTGTTCCTGGAAAATTTTGCAAAGAAATAAAACTCAAGAATATTTTTTTGGGTTGTTTAAAAGATCATTTTTATAGATGTAAGGAGGTTATAGCACATTAAACACCGGTCTAAGTAAAAAATCCATAATTATGGATGGAGAGCATAATTATAAAACCACAAAATTCATAGAATTAAAAGAATGGCCGAGCATTGATAACTCTTTTTAAAGCAGATTTGTAAAATCGTAGCCATAATTGTTATAAATTAGATTTTGATTTCCGACTTCCACTCGCTATGCACATTATAAAGGAATTCAATACTTCCTGAAAAGCTAAAAAGCTGAAAAGCATTTTAAGTTAATTTAGGGGCCTTAACAAAAATTCTGCTACCGGATACACTAGGTCACTGTCGCATATTAATATACAACGTAATCATAAAATTGGGTGAGGATTCTTCACTCTGGTGTGACACTTTTGTTATGTTATCCAGATTACTATTATCGGTTTTTAATTTTGTTCCCGCAACTATTGATCTGTTTAGATGAAATGCCATGAAATGTTGTGTTTAGTGAAAATGCAATGAAATTTGATAGATAGATGGCTGTAAGTGCCAAATTATTGCATACATTCATCAGGAATTGTTTCCACTTCGGGGCAGTCATATTCTCAGGTGCCGAAATAACAAACGTATATGTCGTGTATAATATTTCCCAATAAAACTTGTCGAAAAAAGGCCAAAATCTCAACTGTTCAGAGGCGTACCTACAGCATCTTGAAGTGGCCCGGTTTATGATACAGCGGAGCAAAACTGAACACCTCCTCTCGGAAAACAAAATCTTTATAAAAAAAAAAAAACACTTCGAAATATTTTAAGAAATCAACAATAAATTATATAAATTATCTTCCGCCACTAAAAAGTATGAAATAAAAAACATTTTATAAAAAAATTTAACCGACTTCGAAACCTAGGAACCAGTAAAAAAAAATGCACTAAAAAGTATGAAATAATTACCTTCTAATTTTTATGAATACGCAGCAAAATTAAAAATGATATGAAAAGCGGAAAATGCCTTAAAACGGATAATTTTTTTTTTTTTTATTAGTACGAATACATATAACTGTTAATAAAAACTATTAAATTAAAATATTAAATACCATGTTCAGTGCATCACAATCTTTTCGGAGGCGGCGCAAAAGTAAAAATTGTTAACACTAAACATTAGGAAAATCTTAAAATTCTCAATCGATTTTCTATTTCGCGCCGCGTCCGAAAAGATTGTAATGTATTGACATGATATTTAATATTTCATTTTAATAATTTTTATTAACAGTTAATATGTATTCGCACTAATAAAAAAAAAAAAATTATCCGTTTTAAGGCATTTTCCGCTTTTCATACCATTTTCAATTTTGCTGCATATTCATAAAAATCAGAAGGCAATTATTTCATACTTTTAATGCATTTATTTTTACTGGTTCCTAGGTTTCGAAGTCGGTTTAATTTTTTTATAAAATGTTTTTTATTATTTTTTCAACTCAAAAATGAGTTTAGTGATGAGCGTGTATTTTTATTTAAAAAGCGTTTCTGTATTTTTATTTACTTATTTTTGTAATGTCTTTTTTTTTTTTTTTTTATTCTCGCTCACTCTCGTCACTCCATATCACGGCATAAAAACTCTTGTAAGGCATCGAATCTTGTTTTCTTTTTGTTGTACAATAATTACTAGGCTGGCGTCTATTCCTACTCCTTTACTTGCCAACCTTAGTAGCCTATACTTCCTCGATAGTTGACCTATGAATAAGTCGTTCTGTCAAGGCTTAGGGTTTTCGTCGGATATTTGCAGCTCATTGATCATCTCGTGAAATATATCTTTAAATATATATATTTGCTGCAGAGTTTTTACTCAGTTCAGCGTCAACGATTCACCCATAATTAATTCATTCACTGCTTTACATGTAGATCAAATTCAAAGACTGAGCAGTATTTTCACAAGCTGAGTAGACTGAATAGTTTAACAAGCTACCATTTTGCTTATTTTCTTTCTCTTGGCCAACATCTCTTTTTTATTATGAATATATTTTTCATTATGTCCTTAGTCTATTTTTTCTGTTCTCTATTGCTCCTTTCTACAGCTTCTTAAAATGGCTATACAAAAGAAATGATTTATGTAGGCATTAAAACATAACAATAACAAAACTTCCCAAAATTGTTTTTCCGTCATGAGTGTTACGTAATACTCGTGACAGTTTCACAGAAAATCTCCCTCCTTAGCTAAACCAAGTGTCAGACATATATGAGAGGATGACCTCGAATAAATGTCCCTGACCAACATCTTATGTACGAATAATCCACATTTTTAAATTAACGCTGATACATACAATTAACGTAAAACTCGTGACCTATAATTTTTGTGACATACATGATTTTGCATAGGATAAGAAATAGCTGCCAATTAGATACTTTCTTCTCCAAGTTTGCTGCACATCGACTGATAGCCGGCATTATCAGCAAAGGTTATCGTGGCCATTCCGACCATTTTCAAAGAACAGTGTTGCCCAGAACAGCCGACAATACTCGCCATGAATTTTTCATACTAACCTTGGGGACAGATTAATTTTCCTGATTTACATTCGAGTAAAGCAGGTAGTATTACAGGTCACAAAAAATATCATTCATACCTTTAAACACCACCGTATTACAATGTAATTCCTCATTGTTCAAATTTAATCAATTATCAGGGGTTCATTTCAGGATGTGGTGAACTAAGCATAACCAGCTTGGGGACTGTAACACTCATGACATTTTCAAACTTCACATTGAGATATTTTGTTTTTTATTATGCCTAGATTCATTTCAATGTTACCATCGTATTGCTATAACAGCAAACTATAAAATAAATATCCAACAACATTTTTTAGATATGAAAAAATATCTGAAAAACGAATGTTAAGACCGGGGACACTAAATGATCAATTCATATGAGAATCAACCATGTATTTATCGAAATATATGTAAAAATATTTTAAAAACACAAAATATGGAAACGTATGGAAAATAAAAATAGTTTTTATCATGGTAAAAACCATTTAGAACGCATATACGTGCATTTCTAGGCCTCAGAAGAAAATATGTAAATAGATGAAAATCCCATCCCTGCTTATTAGGTTTTCTATTTTTCCACGAGTAAGAGGGAAAGAGACTGTGCCTTTTTCATACCAAGAAACTCATTTATTAGTTTTATTGAAATTTAACCTACTTCAATTATTTAAATTATGTGTGTCATAAGCAGATCCCGGATTTTTATGCAGTAATAAGTGCCAAAATATGCAGTTAAAAACTATGAAATATGCAGCATAAATTCTAAAAATATGCTATTAAACAATTGTAATATTCAAAGGTACTAATGTGTATAAAATATTTCACAGGACAGAAAGTGGACGAGACAATTTATAAATGAAACCAAAATGTTTTTAAATTTTGTTGAATCGTAAAGAAAAATATATTCCCCATCGTAAGATTACATATATAAGATTAGAGATGAGAGATGGTCAACTGTTCTTCAATTACGATAGGTTAAATAATGGTCAGGATTTTCAGTTACAATGATATTTATTATGGTAAGCCAACGTTTCGGTCCAACTTGTGGATCTTCATCAGGGCTAAAAGAAAACAAATATATGAGTATCTATGCTAGAGGGTGACAATAAATGGATACATTACAGAACTGATAATAATATAAAAGATGGTGTAAACATAAATATTAAAATAAGAGGCTGGTTAACAAGATAAAATAGAATCTGATATTTACCTACTGAGTCCAGGTGGATACTAAGACTAAAGGTAAAAATAAGGTGAGAGG
Source organism: Aelia acuminata (assembly GCA_911387785.2). Taxonomy (NCBI): domain Eukaryota; kingdom Metazoa; phylum Arthropoda; class Insecta; order Hemiptera; family Pentatomidae; genus Aelia; species Aelia acuminata. The sequence goes on from OU426978.1 coordinate 71,468,166, forward strand.
TAGTGGTAGGGGGTTAGTTTGCCGACTTCAAAGGTTTATGGCGGGGAAATCCAACGCTTTTGAAGTGAAGGCACATGACAACTGAGTGAACAAAAATATTTAAAAACTAACAAAATATATGGTACTGTATACAAATAGTTGTGTCTGGACTGAATAATAACATAAAAATGAGATAATACATAATGTAACAATGCATACAAATATGGAAAATATACAGAAAGAAGCATACAATACAAAAAATAATAATAGTACAAGAGGTACAGAGATAATTGCAGGTACCTATGAAATCAAAACTAGGATTTGAGGATGCGGAAGATGTTAGAATAAGTGGATGAAATTATCTCTTTATCTGTTTTGTGATTTACCGGGTTATTTGTTTCTAGATGGATGAAAATGGATTCTGAGAGGAGACGTTTGTCGTGGCTAGATACAGTTGCTAATATGGAGGGGTTCTCAAAGTCGAAGGAATGGTTGTGGGCAATGGCATGTTCTGCTAATTTAGATGTAGACGAATTACGCGTGGAAATACTGTATTTATGTTGATAAATACGTTTTTTTAAATAATTTTTGGTTTCACCTATATAGCAACTGTTGCAATTAAGCGTGGAGCACTGGATACGATAAACTACGTTACACTTGTCTAGGAGAGGTACAGGGTCTTTGAGTTTTGTATAAAGATTTTTTAATTTATTGTTATTTTTTAATACTAGGCGCATGTGTGGGAAACTCGATGAGAAGGATTTTTTAATTTTGTTTGAGAGAATGGGGATATATGGGATAGATCTGTATTGGAAAGTAGAAATCGGAGGTTGTGAAGAGTTGTTAGAGAGATTTTGAGTTTTAGCATTGTTATTGATAAGTGTTTTTATTAAGTGCTCAGGAAAATCGTTAGATTGTAAGATATTTTTCAGGCGGATTTTGTTATGACAATGAAATTGTGGATCGGACAAGGTCAGGCTACGGTGGATGAGGTTTTTTGCGACGTTGATCTTTTGGTGATGTGGATGTTGGGAAAAATAGTTAAGGAGTCGGCCAGAATAAGTGGGTTTGGTGTACCAATTAGTGGATATAGAATGGTCCGGGTTTCTGGTAATGGAAATATCTAGGAATGGAAGGGTACAATTGGTTTCCAATTCTATAGTGAAACGAAGACGTGGATGGTAGGAGTTAAAGGCGGCGAGAATATCAGTGATAGAGTTAGGATTGAGAATCAATAGGAGGTCATCTACATATTTTTTAATGAAAAAAATATCGTTGGGGAATTTTGGTATAACAGAATCAAGGAGGTCGTTGAGGACAATACCGGAGAGGTCGGGAGCTAGACAGCTACCCATTGCAAGGCCAGAAGTTTGGAGAAAATTGTCAGAAGTTTGCAATGGGTAGCTGTCTAGCTCCCGACCTCTCCGGTATTGTCCTCAACGACCTCCTTGATTCTGTTATACCAAAATTCCCCAACGATATTTTTTTCATTAAAAAATATGTAGATGACCTCCTATTGATTCTCAATCCTAACTCTATCACTGATATTCTCGCCGCCTTTAACTCCTACCATCCACGTCTTCGTTTCACTATAGAATTGGAAACCAATTGTACCCTTCCATTCCTAGATATTTCCATAACCAGAAACCCGGACCATTCTATATCCACTAATTGGTACACCAAACCCACTTATTCTGGCCGACTCCTTAACTATTTTTCCCAACATCCACATCACCAAAAGATCAACGTCGCAAAAAACCTCATTCACCGTAGCCTGACCTTGTCCGATCCACAATTTCATTGTCATAACAAAATCCGCCTGAAAAATATCTTACAATCTAACGATTTTCCTGAGCAGAAGTAAGTAGAAGTAAAATAGAAAAAGTAAAATAGAAAACCTAATAAGTAGTGATGGGATTTTCATCTATTTACATAAACCATGATATAAACCTTTTTCTTTTTCCATACGTTTCCATATTTTGTGTTTTTAAAATATTTTTACATTTCAATAAATAAATATTTTTGTCCATATTTTACAACTTTTAAGGAATTCAATTCAAAATTATTTTTAGTTATATACTTGTTTTCGTAGATTAAATCAATACCTGGAATAAATAAATTGTAAAGCAGAGAAGGAACGTAGGGATAAAAAAAATTCTTGTAAAATCAATGTCTTTAACTTCATTTAATAATTTGAAACTGTCACCTAACGAAAAAGTTGTTTCCTGGAATTATTTTATTTTAGTAGTAGTTTTATTTTCAGACATTCCCCAATATGAACAATAGGTGACCAAAATTTTTTACTTTAAAAAATAGTTCATTCGTTAAATCAGTGGATACAGAAATCATTTGGATGGCTGTATATTGTATATGGAATGCGCATTCAAGGTAACATAAGTAAAAATTGATAGAAATTAACTAGCGAATGATACAAACATTGGTTAATGGACTGCAAAAAGGGCGCGGATGCCAGAAACATACTGCTTTGTAATGTTGTATGTTCCACGAAGTTTATTCTATTTTTGGTTCAACTATATTTTCAAGGTCATCCAGCATTCATATAAAAACCAAAAATAATTATTAGATCCAGAAAAAAAAAGTTGGTTTTGGGGATTTTTTGCACCACAATGCATGAATCGGGACCACTGTGCGCCGATCGAAATTGGTAATCTTAGCTCCCACGTCAGATTTTAATTTTTATATTTCTAAATTTATTGTTTACTTTATTAGATCATCAAAATATGCAAACATATGCAATAATCATCAAATATGCAAAATAAAACTTGGCCAATAACTACTGTGTACTCTAATTCGTAATAATATCTGGTCAGCTATTTTAAAGGAGCACGCACACAAAATATGCAATTGCGAAAATCCGGGCCCTGGTCATAAGGAAGGGTAGCTAAAATCAGAATGTAGAAAGATTAATTTCCAGGGAATATGCAGTATTCTTAGTGATTTCATATATACCAGGAAGATTACAAGAAACTGTTTTGAAGAGAATAACGTCAGAAAATGAAATCCTTCCTTAACTATTAAACACTGCTGTAGAAAAATATTAATTCCCAAATGGTTGGGGGGGGGGGGGGGTGAACATAAAAAAAAGGTTATATCGTAGTTATGTTAAACCTAGAGGTAAAATCTGATGCTAATCTTCGTGCGAAATGCTTCGCACGGGTCCAGCTAGTTAATTTAAATCTTTAAAAAAAAATATCTAAATTTTAAAGTCGTTTCGTCTAAAGTCAGTCTCGTTCTTATTTAAGTATACCGAGTTCGATCCCTACCATCAAAATAGTTTAAGGGGGGGGGGTATGCATACTTTATCGAAAATTAACTTTCTGAACAGACAATGATTACACTGGTCAACAAAATAAAAGAAATTGTTTGTTTCCTGGGATTTTTTTATTGTTTCTATCTCCATGTGAAACATATGTTTTAAATATGAAAACTATTTTTCTCTAACAGCTTTTTTTTTTAGTTACAGGTTATTAATCTTATTTAGTGTTTTTACTCATATTTTCGTTTTTTATTGGAAAGTAATATATATTCTGTTGTTTTCGATATGCCTTTGTTCAGACAGTGTTGTGTGCTCAATCCAGATTATTTTTGCTATATTTGTGGCGAATATATATTTGAAAATACCGAAAATCTATTTCAAATTTTGTAAAAATTGCTTATCATCGATACTTTAAAATATATTTGAATAATCAGGACAAGCCATGGGTTCCACATATTGTTTGCCTGATATGTGTTGTGTGTCTACGGTTATAGTCCAGTGGGAAAAGAGATGCAGTGAAGTTCGAAACTCCCATGATTTGGGGAGAACCTCAAAACCATCAGGACGACTGTTACTTCTGCGTTGTGAAAATAAATGGAATTAACCCCTGGAATCGAAGTAAGTGGTCTTATCCAAACTTATCTTCTGCTCAACGACCTCAATTAAAATCACGACAGGCACAACCTAAATTTTCTGATGACTCAAATCTCTGCGAAGAAAATATATCAAGTGATGACTCTGATCCAGACCACAAATGTAGCCTTTCAGAACCTCAACCATTTAATCGGAAAGAATTAAATGACTTGGTGATTGATCTAAACTTATCAAAAGGATCATGTGAAATTTTAGCATCACGTTTAAAAGAAAAAAACTCGCTTACTCCCGAATGAAAAATCACTTTTTATCGTTCCCGAGAAAAGAATCTGTTACCACATTTTTCTCAAGAGAAGGATTTAGTCTTTTGTAACGATGTTGGTGGACTTTTTCAACAGATGGGTTTGAAAAACTACAAGGCCGGGGACTGGCGTCTCTTTATGGACAGCAGCAAAAGAAGTTTAAAGTGTGTTGTGCTCCATAACGGTAACAAATACGGAGTTGGGGAGTGACTAGGGAGTGACAAAAAGAGCTTTGATGTTGATTTTAGTGAATTGTATCCTGTCTTTAGCCACTTGAAAATTAGATAGCAGTGTTCTTTACCAATGAGGTTATAAATAGAAAAAAAAATTAAAAATCCTTCAGGCGGTTGTCAATTTATCACGTTGTGACATAAATATCACCATAATTTTAGAATCACCCTTATAACTTTTAAAGATTATATTGCACCATATGTTATAAAAATTTGGTGCGTTGCGCTTCCAGCTTACCACCCTTCTTTTTTTTCTAAAAATAGAATTTTTTTTTAAAAAATGGCATACTTAAGTGCTGTCGGAGAGGGAACTCTAAACTTTCTTTGGCAATAGAAATTGTTTTCTGCATTATTGGAATGTGGGGTCAGTAATTCATATAGTAGTGTACCAAGAATGAAGTTGGTCCTATTTACACTAGGAACTTCGTACTTTCCAAGGATTCGTTGATTTATATACATATATATATATTTAGGAGATTATAGAAATAATAGAGTTTTAGACTGAAAGATCATGTTTTTCGATGATATCGTAAATAGGAATCGGCAGAAAGGGTTCACAACGGCTGATATTAAATTGGAACTAAATTTTTAATTTTCAGTACCTTAGAATTATTTAGAAAACGACGGTGAT